>JAJLUX010000007.1:0-405559 GCA_030564425.1 Wickerhamiella cacticola | reverse complement strand
CCACCCTGTAGGCGAGGCAGCGTCATGATTTCCATGCGAATAGGACTACTTGTCTTACCCGCCTTCATCTTGTTCATAACGAGCTTCTGGAGGCGAGCCAGTTCGTGCTCAGGCGGGGGATGCACTGCACTGGCGAAGGTGAGCGTGGAGAGAGCGAATGTATTGATGTAGCAGGCCGCCGCGATGGAGGCCGGTTTAACAAAGTAGAATCCTCGCAGGATTTCGTCGATCCGGTCAACAGAGGTTTTCCATTGACACGCAGCAGCATCCTTACCCATGAGGACACCGAGATATCGAAAGTTGGTGGTGTCAGAGTCAATGGAGCGGCACTGCTTGAACGGTGATGTTGCGGGGAGCTGTGTGGTCAGTAGGGAGCCATACCGGCTATTGTAGATAACCACACTCTTATTGTAGTTGAGGCGGGAACGAGAGGCGGCACAAAATAGTTCAATACAACGCGAAACTCTAGAAAGCTCCGTAGGGCTTTTAACGGCCACAGTTATATCGTCTGCAAATGCCACAACAGAGAGTCGGGAGGGGTGGGACCAGTAGTCTTTGTGCTGAGAGTATTGTTGGAAGGCCTTAGTTTGCCTGGACTGTTGGGCAGCCATAAATGTAGCTTCACTCATATAAGAGTATGTAGTCATAGGACCGCATCGCAGTAGCCGAATGGCGTTGAGGAGAGGCTCAACCATGAGGGCGAAAAGTACCGGGCTCAGAGGGTCGCCCTGGCGCACGCCGGTGCGAATAGGGAAGGGCTCACCTATATGGCCGTTAATCAACACGGCACCTCTAGTATTAGCTAGAGAAGCTCGAACCAGTGAGCAGAAGTAAGGGGGGAAACCGAATTTGTCCAAGACGTGAATCAGGAAGTCTCGCGAAGGGCGATCGTACGCCTTCTCAAAATCCAGAGACAGCATATTAACTGTGTTCAAGGTTTTGACCAACCCGGGGCTTTGGCTCTTCTTAGAGAAGTTGCGGTACTCGAGAGCAGTTTGCATCACTGCTAGGTTGCGGAGGATAGAGCGACCAGGTAAAAAGCCTGTTTGATCAGGACCGATAAGGGAATTTGCCAGTTTCAAGGCCCTTTGATTTAGCACCTGGGTGACAATTTTCAAATCGGAGTTCATAAGGGAGAGAGGCCTGTAGTCTCGGACAGACGATGACTTGTGGTAATCTTTCTTTGGGATTACACGAATGAATGACTGGTTATTTTCACCGAAGTGGCCTTCCTTCAGCGCTGCAGCGACCCACATCGCCAGGATGGGCAGGAGGTCAGTACTAAAGGCTCGGTAAAACTCGGTAGGGAGACCAGAGAGGCCAGGAGTAGACCGAGTGGGGCATGCCTTCAAGGCTCTTTCGAGGGCTGGGACATCAATCACCTCTTCGGCTTCCGAGCGTTGCTCTGCGGTAAGTCGGGGGGCAGGGATTTGTGAGAGGTAGGACTCAATAGTTTGTTCGCTGGGGCTGCCAGCATCCGAATATAGGTCTGAATAGAGGTCTGAGAAGGCCTTCAGGAAGTCGTCGGTTGACTTGCTGATGCTACCATTGTACTCGATTCGGTCAATCTTGCCTTTACTTTGGCGGGCTTTCGCGGAGACCTGTACGATTATGGTTTCTTCTTCTGGTACATGAAAGGGAAGCTTGGCGTGTAGACGAAGGGTCGAGCGCAGGACTCGTTCCTTGCCCAGCGGATCGCACCGGAGGCGGGCTCGCCAGTCGCTAGTAATGTGTTGTAGTCGGCTCGTGAGGGCAATAGAGAAGCAATCGTACTGAGACACTTTTGAGATGGGGGTCTGTAGGGCCTGGGATGGATTAAGGCCATAAAGTTGAGAGAGGCTCCTTATGCCGTCAATATATGAGGCTGTAATGCTTCGGGATATGCAGTGGCGATACATCGGATCCTTAATGATCTCGTATGGGAGTTTCCAATAGCCTTTGCCGCGATCAGCCGGGATCGCGCATGGGCTGTCGAGGCGGAAGTGGAAGGTGATAGGCTTGTGTGTGTCTGGAAAGCTCTTTCTGTCCACATTCACTCTAGCAATTTTGGCGGCTAGGTTAAGGGTCGCGTAGCAGCGGTCAAGACGCCTACAGGTTTTGTAGTGCTTGTTGGTAGCAACCAAGTTACTATTGGCGTGCTCCAACTGGACATCTAAGAGGTCGTGGTTGTCCACGAGTGTGCGAAGGGCCGCTTGAGAGGCATGCGCAGCAGAGCCAGTGCCACTGTCGGGCCCGTCGATCACACAGTTCCAGTCGCCACCTAGTAGAATCTCGTACTCGTCACCGACGGAGCACAAGAAGGTGTCTAGGGCAGCAATAACTTCGGGGTAGAGACTGTCGGATTCCTGAGGGGCGTAAAAGGCTACCAGCAGAATACTGGGGAAACCTGCAAAGTGGATGGAGGCCGCAGTAGCCCAGCGCTTCAACGGAGGGGGAAGCTGAAAGGCTCTTGAGATCTCTGGTGGGTTGGCATAGTTGGAAAGGTCAAAAAGCAGCCCAGCTCTAGAGGCAGAGGGGGCGCGCATATGTTGGTGGGGGCGGGTGTTAGAGAACCACGCATTGCGAGAGGCCGCATCTTTGAAGGTGTTTTCGGTCACGAAGGTAACCTCAGCCGGGTGTAGCTCGAGATACTCAGAGACAGAGGTGGTTAGACCAGCCGTTCCGGTATTAATGAGCTTCACGCAGTTGCCCCAAAATCGGGTGTTTTGGTGAGTTGCTGTCGTGTTGAATATTTTCTGAGCATCAACCTCTCGTGGTTAGGGCGTCTGGTGTAGTTGGTTATCACATGTGCTTAGCATGCACGAGGTCAGCGGTTCGACTCCGCTGTCGTCCATCCTTTTTGCAACAAATGACACTGCGAGAAATCGCTTGTGACTATGATCATGCCACTTTTTTTACAGCAAATATTACTGGCCCACAAGAAGTTAGGCTCATAGGCTAATAAATTTTTCAGTTTTTACAGAATACGGATATTTAAATGTTACCGGCCTTCTTCAACTGGTAGTAGGCAATGGCAAAGGGAGTACCAAGGCCAACGGCGAAGAAACCAAAGTGAAGGACCCAGTAAGGAACTCTGCGGTTGTGAACCTTCCAAGGCAAGTTGGAGTAGGGGCCGTCGGGGCCGTGGCCCAAGCGAGCAGGGGATGTAGAGAAGTTACGGCGAGCAATGCGCTGAGCAGAGGTGCGAAGCATATGAGAGTTGTAAGCTCCCGATGCTGAGATTGGTCACAAAACAGTGGCGCGAGTGGCAAGCCACGTGATGTATATGACGATTTCTGCTTATTCATTTACACGAGACGGGTCAGTGTGAGCATGTCATTCCTGAGTAAAAATATCAAAGAACCTAGACAAAGTTAAAGTGTTTGTAGCTTACTGCTCATTTGTTGGGGAAAATGAGGCCCTTATCAATAGTTATAGAAGCTATGAAATGATAAGCAGCTGCCATTATCCTTGGGGATCAAAATAAGCCAATCGAAAATATATGAAAGATCAAATGCCATTATGTACACAAACGAGTGATACATGTTTAGCATTTGTAGAAACGATTAAATTCCAGTGATCCTGTGTTTGACGCAGCGGATCAAATTTGAGATGCATTTGGGGCCTGCTTCTGATATGCGTCTCTTCATCAGGGCTGCATCGATTAATGAGGTCGGGGCGTAGCTTGGAGATGGTGCCGTGGCGATGACCCAGAGAAGCGAATGTCTGTCTAAAACGGGTTCAGCTCAACACCAAGAGTAGAACACTGGGAATATTCGCAACGTGAGGCGCGGGTAAATGCCCTCAGACAATGAGAAAAAAAAATTGATAGCATGCCCTATGCACCCCTGGGATGCATGGGAAGCATTTAGGCGATAACAATGGAGTTCGTGAAAAAGTTCTTCATGAGAATCAGTTTGCCGCTGTTGTACTCAATTCACCACAGATATCGAAAGTGCGCGAGTTGAGTCTGTGCTACGTACGAAATGGTGGCATGCATGGCAGTTTTGCGAAGACTATGCTGTCAACATGTTCGAGCTCGCGAAATTTTTTATTCCTGTGTTTATTTAAAGTCTTTTTAGTTTGAAATACATTTTGGAGTCATTAAATAGTCGGCACCATTGATCACGCAGACCACATGCTCTATTAAATACCCCCTGAGATCCCTCGCTTACTCCTACAATGCCTTCCAGCGAGACAGATAGCCAAAAGAGTACCAGTGACACGCATCAGGTGCTCGGGCTTGCTGTTGGGCTTGGTGTAGGTATTCCAGTGGCTATGGTTATATTCGTGATGTGGTTCGTTACCATGCGGCACCGCCGTATGGCCAAAGAAGAAGATGAACGCCACAAGGCGATTGACCTGGATGCTGAGATATCTGTAGCAGAGGAAAAAGAACGAAGGCACCGCCCAATACCAGGATCTACCACATATCTCGCAAAACAACACGCTGCTTCACAGCGCAGCCTCAACGCGTCAAGCCACAACTTAGGAGCGCCTTACGCCCGCAACGAACACGCTCTCTCGATGGTTTCTCGTGACACAGATCAAGAAGATCTCCCATATACCCCTTATATTCATGAAAAGGCTAGTGAAAGCCTGGAACATCTCACGAGAGGCGATCTTAACAATTTGGATCCTCCAAACTACCTGAGAGGTAATGGTTTGCGAGCATCCAGTTCCTCTGGTAGTTTAGGTCGTGACGAATGGAGCCGAAGAAACTCTGGAAGTGATGCGCCCAGCATCGATTCCCGTGCTGCCATCAATCCGGCCCACAGCTCACCTCTGCCCGATCGCAAGAAAAGCAGAGGTCACGCAGCGGTTTTACAGCTTTACGACCAGTACCACCAACCTCACTATGAGGAAACACGTATGCCCAGCACTCTGGAAGAAGAAGAAGAGTGCAAGAAATCTCCCTTTGGTGATGAAGACAATTCAGATGCATTTAGTTTTGATGACCACAGGAAGACGAGGAATTTTGCAGCTGAGCACGCATACGATGAGAATGATGATGAGATTGACCCGGACTCCTCTGATGCTGAGCGCGGCAACTTTGAACCCGTGCCACCAGTTCCACTGGCACCAGCACATGCTAAGAATCCAGTACAAGAGCATCCAAATCGGACTTCCTTCGTGAATACATCGTCAAATGATGACTCTTACAATTCAGTGCACCCTGAGGATCCTTTAGTGGCTGACCGCTCTGTGTCTCCCAATTACCAGGATGCTGTTGACACTAGTGTCGTGTCTGCCTCTCCTGACCAATATAGGGAGCAATGGAATGATGACCGCACTGACTTGTCTCAATCTAACGACCACGAAGCTCAAGTGACGGTTGATAGATCCCAGCACTACCCATCTGCGAACGAGGCGAACATGGATACGAGACCTCACGGCACAGATGCCTCTGAAAACGCTACACATCTAGGTGTGCACGAGGACTCTGATAACAGGCCTGCCTCCAGTATTTATGAGCTTCCTACGGCCCCATCTACTAACGCAGGCTCACAGCCTCGCAATCGTCCCCCGGGGCGGCCACCCCAGCCCGCTCCTGTTCGCACGAATGAGTGGAAACCTGTCACCCCCCAGATGCAATCTAACGGCTTTGACTACCACCTCGAGTCATCTCCACTATCTCCTTCAAGTCCCTTGCATAGCGTTCCAAGCTTTACTGGTATCTCCCGCATATCTGCCTCCGGCTCGAATTCTGGCTCACGCAGAGGCTCCATGTCTGACTACATGCCAGATGTGCCTCGTCTCAATGAGGGTCTACCCGGTAGTCCAGGCTCTCCTAGGCGCCGCATACGCAACAATGGCGGGGTTGGTATAACTTCTCCAAGTCAAGACACAATGGACAATTCAGTGTTTTTGGCAAAACCACAGAAGTTTAATAAAAAGATCGGAGGAAAGCAGAATAAAATACCTTCAGCTTCGCAAATGACATTGTAGTAGTAATTTGCTCAAGCCACATAACTACATAGGCTGCATAATTTATACTCAACGGCTAAAATATCAAAAGAAGCTAGCAACCAATATCTCTGCGCAACGATTTTTATATCATCTTCCCTCACTTGTAGATGTCACTTCGCTGTACTTATGAGTGCTAGTTAGGATATATACCTGTGATGACGGTACACCATCTGCCATCAGTGAAAGGTGTCTCTACAATTAAAATAATACGCAACTATGCTTGATGAATAGAATTTATCGTTGACCTCATAACGAACGAGATGGTATAGAGACAGATAATTAGCACTGCCATTTAAGGCTGCTCCGTGAGCCCAAGCATTATAGTCAAACACTCTTAGCTGCTGCAACTTTTAGGTCTTCTGCCTGTGTGTTGTACTGCCATGTGGTCGATATTGTTGGTGATCTTTTCGCTATTAGCTTGGCGCTCTTCTGGGCTAGACTCGCGCTTGCTCATACTGAGAGGTTCCCGAATGGTGTTGATGAATCCATTTTTACAAGTTTCAGGCATGGAGGTGATGAAGGGCTCAGACGCAATTTATATGTCACTCTGCAGTCGAGTTGCAGCGCGGGGTTCTAGGGTTTGATGAGGTTAGACATACTTTCACTTGATGCAGAGCCAATCTGTATACCACTAACATAGAACTAGCTAAATAGTTTATATACTATTATTCTAATAAGGCAACTTTGTGGATGTTACATTGTATTTACGAGTTTGCGTGATCTGCGTGATCACCAAAATGTGGACCCTGCATCTTTGATGAAGCAAACAACATCACGAAATGCAGGGGGGCACGTGGCCGGGAGACAAAACTATGCCTGGATATACTTGATATCATAAAATTTTTATATTTAAAATTTATATATGGACTGTCGGCTTCGTGTCAGGTGTAGCCGAGGACCGTAATGTAGATCTAAAGATATACAAAAAAAAATAGCTGTGTAAATTATCAAGATTGCAGAACCTAATATTCCAGAGGCTTTGATAAATACAGCGTAGCTATAGGAATATTTCTTTGTATGCTATCTCATTTCTATTTGCCAAAAAAGTATCAATTTCTTGGCACAGGACCGAAGGATCTGGAGATTATGCAGAGAGGCTAGCTAACTGGGGGCCCTTCTATATCTGCTTAGAGTTTCAAAAGTCTAACGAGCGCGAGACAACATATTTTGTGCACAAGGAAAATGTTTAAACTATATCTGGATTTGCGATAAGCGTCTGTACCCCGCGCTATTGCGGTTCTGGTTTCAGCGGCTTCCATGAGTAAGCAGACTAACAGCAGGCGTAGAAAGATGGATAGAGAGCCTTAATCGTATGCCTACAGAGCCCCGATTAATCTAATTTAATGAGAATAAAATCAAGAAAAACTATGTGTCTTCTTTAGAAACATAAACCACGGCCAACCTTTACTGGCGACCTTTACATTATTTTTTATTTTCGTACTTGAAAAGTATTTACAAGCCGCACTTCGATGGCGTCATCTCTGGATATATATATCCCAACGGAGCTCCGAGAGTGGTGATATGTCATCATCGCTGTACGAGGACCCAGCGGAGATCCGTGAGTGATATAAATGATAACGTGAAAGGTTTCCTGTGCTTGTCCTAGATGCGTTTCCCTGCTTTTTTCATTGGGCATGGTAGTCCCATGAATGCAATCACTAATACTGTTGCTACTGCAGCATGGGAAAATGCCGCTAGAGAAATACCCAGACCTGATTCAATTTTGGTCGTTAGTGCACACTGGACTGAGCCTCGCATTGGTGTGTTGAGTATGGAGAAACCCTCAACCATTCACGATTTTGGTGCCTTCCCTCAAGAGCTCTTTGATCAACAATATCCCTCACCTGGTAGTCCAGAATTGGCACATCGAGCCAAAGATCTCTTGAGTGGCACAGTAGATGTCGAGCTTGTAGAAAAAGGATGGGGTCTTGACCATGGGGCCTGGTCTATTTTAACGAAAATGTATCCCCAGGCCGATATCCCAGTGGTCGAATTAACACTCGACAGTCGCAAAAGCGATCAATGGCATTTTGATATTGGCAGGGAACTTGCACCTTTACGTGACGAAAATGTATTGATTTTAGCATCGGGCGCACTGGTCCACAATCTCTACAAAAGCACACGGGGAAGCACCCCTGAACCGTGGGCAAGGACTTTTAACGATTTTGTGATTGCAAACGTTGGTGCACGTAAACCGGGCAAAGACCACCCACTCGTCAATTGGACAGAGCATCCGCTCGCGAAGATTAACCACCCGACACCGGAGCATTATCAGCCGCTCTTGTATATTCTGGGACTAATTGATGCGCATAAAGAAGACAGCGTATCCACTTTCCTCGAAGATGAATGGGATGGAAGTGCTGTAGGCATGCTTTCAGTCAGAGTCGAAGATTCTGGCAAGACTGAGCTTTAAGCCCGCCAGTTTGAGCCAGCATGCCACTTGTTGGACCATTATTGAGATCTATAGACATATGTGCTTGATAAATTATATTTGTTTCAATACCCGAAAAACATACGTCCTCAATGGCTGGAATTCGGAAATGCTCTGAGACATGGAGCCTTCGAGTAAATCTTGTAGGGTCGATGGGTGCTGAAACGCCTTATGAGGGGATCACAAGCAATTAGCAGGCTAGATTCAATCAAGAAATTTATATTTATACATGTAGATGTTATTCAGAGTTGTATGCAATTACTGTTTTTGCTCCCCAGTAAATATAGAGGCCCGCGCTCAGACTCGCTTACCTCAACCACCATGGAAACATTGCTTGACTTTAGTCGTGACCTGGACGTTACACTGCTAGACCAAGTTGTTGATGTCTTTTATTCTGGAAAAGGTACAGAAACCGAGCGCAAACAAGCGGATCAGGTTTTGAATAAGCTCCGTGACCACCCAGATTCCTGGGTCCGAGCAGGCACTATTCTTCAACAGAGTAGTAACGCCAACAGTAAATTTTTGGCCCTCGCAACTCTGGATAAGATGATTAAAAGCCGATGGAAAACGTTGACAATGGAAGAGCGTACTGGTATCCGCAATTTCATTGGTGCAATGTGTCTCGAATGGTCCGCGACGCCAGATATTTTTGAAAACCAGCGCCAGCTCCTTAACAAAGCAGATCTTACGCTCGTAGAAATCCTTAAGCAAGATTGGCCGCAGCATTGGCCCAGCTTCATCCCTGATATTGCTCAGACGTCTCGTGCTGGACTCGAGGTCTGTGAGAATAATATGACTATTTTGCGACTTTTAAGTGAGGAAGTCTTTGATTATAGCTCTGAAGGAATGACCCAGGCTAAGGGCCGTGCACTCAAGACACAGCTCAGCAATGAATTCGAGGAAATCTTCAAGCTCTGTCATGAGGTCTTGAAAATGGCAGACCGTCCTTCCCTCATCATTGCCACGTTAAAGTGTCTCAAAGGCTATTTGTCTTGGATCCCTTTGGCCTTCATTTTTGAAACCGATATTATTGAGCTTCTCATAACAAAGTATTTGGTTCCCCACCAGTATAGAAATGTTACCTTGAAGTGCATCACAGAGATTGCAGGCCTCCATTCAGATCAATACGCCCAGCAACTAGTACAGATGTTCGCTGCCGCTGTGAGTGCCCTCTCTGGAATTATTTCTCCCGATCAGGACTTGAAGAGAATGTACACAGAGGTCAACGCACAGGATCAGGATTTCATCCAAAATTACTCCCTGTTCCTGTCGATTTTCCTCAGTAATCATTTGCGCCTGGTTGAGCAGGCTGATCAGAATCTCCTTATGCAGGTTCATGCTATTCTTTTACAGATTTCAAAGGTCGAAGAAAGGGAAATTTTCAAGGGCTGCCTCGAATACTGGAGCAGACTCGTTCTACAACTTTTCGACGAGATCAAGGCAATTCCGAATATTCAGCCCTCATGTGGTGCTGTAGCACCCGCCATTTTGGCTCAACACACTCAGCTTCGCAAGCATCAGTATTCTGAGATTCTTTCTCAGTTGCGTGTGGTCGTTATCGAGCACATGGTGAGGCCAGAGGAAGTTCTAATCAGCGAAAATGAAGATGGTGAAATTGTTCGCGTTGCTTTTAAGGAGAACGATACTCTCACTCTCTACAAGTCTCTCAGAGATGTGCTTGTGTACCTCACCCATCTTGATGTCGAGGACACTGAGGCTATCATGAAAGACAAGCTTGAACGTCAAGTAGATGGATCTGAATGGTCTTGGAACCGTATCAATACACTATGCTGGGCTATAGGTTCTATCTCGGGTACTATGAGCGTCACCACTGAGAAGCACTTTTTGGTTCATATTATCAAAAGACTACTGAAGCTCACTGAGAAGAGATCTACTAAAGGATCCAAGGCTGTTGTGGCCTCAAACATCATGTATATTGTAGGCCAGTATCCTCGTTTCTTGCGCGCACGTGTGCACTGGACTTTCTTCAAAGCCGTTGTTAACAAACTCTTTGAGTTCATGCACGAGTCCCACGAGGGTGTTCAAGATATGGCCTGTGATACATTCATGAAAATTGCGACAAAATGCAAGTCCCAATTCCTTGAAACCCCCGCCGACGAAGAAGTTCCGTTTGTGGAGCAGATTATTAGTAGTATTCAGAGACACACTGATGATCTTGAGCCACACCAAGTGCAGTCGTTCTACGAATCCTGTGGTCACATTCTGGGGGGCCAGCACAACAAGGAGATGCAGAGCCGCTTGCTAGAAGAACTGATGCGGTTCCCCAACACTGTTTGGCAGCACATTATCAGTGAGATCAGCGCCAATCCCACAACTCTGCCTGATCCTGAGAATGTCAAGATTCTGGTCAATGTCATCAAAACTAATACTGCCGTGTGCGGAGCCCTTGGTGCACCTTTTGAAAGCCAGCTCAGCTTCATGTTCAACGATATGATTGGTCTTTATGACGTTTTGTCCAAATTGGTGTACTCCAACGCCTACTCAGATCCTCAATTCCCGCTCACGCATGCCTGCCGCACACTTCGCGCTGCCAAGAGGGAATCCTTGAAACTTATGGAAGCATACATCAACGTGAGTGAAAACCAAGAGCTCGTTGCCACTCAGATTGCCCCTGCCCTTGTCTCCACTATTCTCGAAGATTACCGCCAGGTGCCTCCTCAGCTGCGTGAGTACGAGGTTCTTAAATGCGTTACTATTATTGTTGAGCGTATCGCACAGTACTCTCAAGATATGGTTATTCCGATCTTTGCCAATGTTTTCGAGTGTACTTTGAGTATGCTCAGTGAGGATCTCACCGAGTACCCCGAGTTCCGTGTATCTTTCTTCAAATTGCTCCGTGCTATCAACAAACACTGCTTCCCAGCCTTGCTTCAACTGCCTCCTGAGATTTTCAACCAGACTCTCAATGCCTGCTTGTGGGCTGCGAAGCATGATAACCGTGATGTAGAAGATGTCGGTCTCAGTCTCACTCTAGAGATTGTCGTGAATGTACTGAAGCTCGAAAACACCGAGCTTATCGGTAACTTTTTCAAACATTTCACCAAGTTGATCATTGGTGATACCTTCACAGTCCTTACAGACCCTGATCATAAGTCTGGTTTTGCCCTTCAGAGTGAGATTTTCCTTGTGTTTATTGAAGCTGTTGAGCGCGAGAAGATCCCCGTTCCTCTGTATGACGAGGGAGAGGCTGCCCCCGGCACTTCTAATGCCCAATATTTCAAAGAGTACTTGTTGAGATCTCTCAAAGCAGCTTTCCCTTACTTGCTTGAGCAAAAGTTGGAGGTTTTTGTTGTTGGTATGTTCAGTCTATTGAACAACCGTCAAGCTTTCCGCGCTCACTTGCGTGACTTTTTGATTCAGATAAAAGAGATGGGCGGCGACGAAACTGATTATCTCTACGCTGAGGAACGTGCCCGTGAACTAGAGAGCGCCAAGAGGGAACAGTACCAACGCGACGCCCAAGTTCCTGGCCTGCTTAAGCCAGATGATATCGAGGAAGAGGACTAGCTCATTTTTATATGCATATACATCCATAAATAACTAAATCATAATATTTTTTCACACCAAAGATCAACTAGCTGTGATATATGGTCTCCCTACGGCTTACTGGGATCACACACCCTTATATTACCAACCATTCCCGCCCCTACACCTCTGTTTATGGAGTCGAGACTCAAGCCTTTCGGCTTGCTGTTCAATAAATCATTAAATGACATGATTAGAGGAATGCGTAAACGCAAAGACCCTGAGCTTCTCGCTTTGTATCTTCGCGAAACCATCGCCGAATGCCGAGAAGAAGCAAAGAACCCTGATCTGGACGTCAAAGCAATGGCAATTTTGAAGCTCGCGTATCTCGAGATGTATGGATTTGATATGGCATGGGCTGGGTTCAATGTTCTTGAAGTCATGAGCAGCTCTAAATTCCAACAAAAGCGTATCGGGTACTTGGCGGCCATGCAGACGTTCAGAGATCCAGAGCTACTTATGATGGCAACTAACCTTCTTAAAAATGATCTTAGCTCAAGCTCGCTTCCTCGTGTCGCTATCGCTCTCAGCGGATTGGCCACAATCGTGACACCGCTTCTTGCGCAGGATATCAGCGAGGATATCCTTAAAATGTTGAACCACTCAAAGCCTTATATCCGAAAAAAGGCCTTACTGGCAATGTATAAAGTTGTTTTACAGTACCCTGAAGTTTTCGACCAATTTGCCCAGAAGATCAAGGAACGACTTGCAATTGAAAACGAGGACTCAAGTGTGGTAAGTGCGGCTATCAGTGTTCTTTGTGAACTGGCAAATCAGGTGGAGCCAAGAAAATTCATTGACCTAGCACCCAGCCTATATGAGCTCCTCATTAGTAGTGATCACAACTGGTGTCGCATTAAAATTCTCAAACTGTTCCCTCGCCTGTGCCAGGCAGAACCGCGTCTGATTGCACGAGTCTTACCAGCTATTGTAGAGCTGATGGAGACTACAGAGTCTATGAGCGTACGTTATGAATGCATAAATTGCTGTCTGAGAGGAGGCCTTGTTAGCGCAAATGACGATCAGCTTGCCGCAGAATGTGTCAAGCATATACGGGATATGATGGAAACACACGATCAAAACCTCAAATACGTCTCCCTATCTGCTCTAGACCATTTGATCCGTATCAACCCTGATTTTTTGGCTCATGATACCGAGCTTGTTATTGATGCGATTGAGGATTCGGATACCAGTATTCGGAGAAGAGCACTGAATATGCTCACCCCTCTTGTGAATGACGATAATCTGTATGATATCGTGAACCGCCTCATGGAGCAGCTCCGTTCTAGTGACATTACACCGGACTATGGAATGCAATTAGCCAAGACCGTCATAGCCCTTTGCAGTCACAATAACTACGAGCACTTGCCGAACTTTGAATGGTTCTCCGAAATTCTGGTTGAGCTGCTCATCCTCACGTATACTATTGAGGGGGTTGGAGAACTGGTAGGTGCCCAGCTCCAAAATGTGGCGGTCAGAGTCAAGTCTGCTAGATGTGTCGTGATTAGCGCTGCATTGAATCTCAGCCTCAACCTTGATATTGTGAAAAAACAGCCAAAACTCACACGCTACACCATGTGGGTAATTGGTGAGTATATTGGAGAATACTTTACATCTGCCAATGCTGCAACAGGCCCAGACTTTATTCGCAATATATTGAGTATCCCACCTGTATCCGTTTCAGTCTCTGCAATTGTCAAGATATTCGCTGCATGGATCCAAACGCTTAGCTTTTGGTCTGCACCTCAAGCTGATATTGTGCGCGAGGTTATAAAAGACATCATCAACTACCTGCAACCATTATGCGTCTCGGCTGATGCAGAGACTCAAGAGAGGTCCACACAGTTTCTGGAACTCTTCAAGCTCGGTGCGGACTCTCTTGAGGATTCCCTTGGAGAAGACAAGCCGCCAGGGTTCTTGACTGTAGCTTTCAACTCTCTATTCGATAGCTACGAACTCAAGCCAATTGCTGTCAACGCGCAGCGTCGTATCGCACTTCCTGCTGATCTCGACATTGACACCCCTATCAAGCTGCCCGATTTTAACTCAAGTGAAAGCGAATTCGAGATGTCAGAGGAGGAGCCAGAAGAAGCTGTGGTTGAGAATCCAAGAGATAAAAAGCTGGATCCCTACTATATTCCTGTGCAAGACTCACAGCAGAGTGATCCCTCTGTTTCTCCTGAAGCTGAGCAAACGGAATCCAATTCGTCAGCTTTCGCAAGTGTTTCCACAACCCCACCTCCTTCTGCTGCTCTCCCACCAAGTAAACGCAAAATACAACGAGTTAAAGTTGAAATTGCACAGGACGAAACCCTGGATTTACCGGAAGATTCACCCCAAAAACCTGTGGGACCAAAGAAACCATCTATTTTCCAGTTGGGCAGCCGTTTGCAGTCACTAGACTTGGAAACGACTGAGCCCACGGGAAGTGAGGTTGTGGTCAAGCACAAGACTAAAAAGAAGAAAAAGAAGTCTAAAGCCTCTAAAGAAACTAAAGAAACTAGAGAAGAAAGTGTATAATACATATTATTTATGAGCGAAGATAAGATCAGGTAGTTTAGTTACTGTGGCGGTTTTTGTGGCTTCAGGTGGAATACTCGCATGTACAATGTGTCCCCAGCGGTTCTTGAGAGCCTCAAGGCAACTCTGGCACTCCAGAGCAGATTAAACGACACCATAATAATTTTTGAAACGTTTACAGGTCTTGAGCTTTTCGCACAGAACTCTAGCCAAACAGTATCGTCGCGCGCGTACTTTAGCAGACATATTTTCCAAAACGAAATCACCAAGGAGAGGATTTACTGCGTACCAAGCATCGCTTTTGATCGTATCTTGACTTCGATACCTCAGAATTTCACAGAACTTACTCTTGAGTTCCGAGATAAGATCTACTTGGAGGTTGTTTACAAAAAGTTACATCGATCGCATCAAATTGACCTACTAAACCTCCCTGAAGTCACACGAGGTCCGCTGTCAATCACGAGTTCTAACGCGTATATCATCAAGATTGACATGCTGCGCGAAATTCTGACCCATTTCTCTCCCGCTGCTGAACTCGTGGAACTATACATTGACGCAGGAGAAACTGTGCGCTGGCGCGGGTACAGAAATCCCAATCGTAATAAGAAAACTGAAATTTATACCAAAATCGATTCAACCGCGATGATGCACTATAGTGACATGTTTCTAGGACTGAATGTCGAGGCGCCCTGGAGGGCTGAATTTCGTCTAAGAGAATTGCGACTGGCGGTATCATTCTTTGATAGAATCTGTCAAGATACAGATAGAGAGGTATCCTGCTTGTTTGATGAATCGGGTGCCCCTCTAAATTTTGTGTGCGCTGGACAAAAGGAGGTCTTTTGTCTAAGGTTCGAAACATCAAGTAAGGTGGTATCGTCGGCACCATTGCGCCTGAGCTGGCAGGACGTGAACAGCGCTGTAGTTTTGGATTTCCCCTACAGCTATCACACTCCCGTACACGAAGAAGTGGAGACACAATATTCAGAGCCTGAGCATGAGCATATGCCACCGAAACGAATCAGAATGGCCAGTCCTTCAAACTCGATAAATGAACACATACCAGAAGCTGATGATAGCGCTGCTATCGTATGTCCCATGGCTGAGATTGAGAGTACCCAGCAAGAGCGCGTTCCCGGTATCTTTGACTAGAATCTGCAGGCCAGACTATATATTACTTACTGGGATCAATATTTTGTTGCTATAACTATAAAAGCGGCTGCCAAACAGCGGGGAACACTTTACCAGCTAAACCCAGCAACCACCAGCATTCATCGTCTCAAAACCTGGTGGAATGTAGGATTAACCTTGCACATATTATTTAAATTTGCTAAATTCCAATTGCAATACAGTCCTTTACGTGATAAATGCACAAAAGGCGCCTACATTCCATACCGATAAGTTCAAAAATACGAAACTGTTTATAAACCTACTTAGTTGCTGGAAATAGCCTTTTGCTGGGAATCAGCAGTAGACTTTTGTTCAAGAGCTTTCTGGCGGCCACCGAAATACCAGTAGTTGGTCCAGCGAGCACCCTGACCGAGTTGCGCAGCCTCGTTAACAAAGTGGCAAGCAAACAAAAGGGGGTTCCACGGTCTAACCTGGGTTGCATAGCGCATGAATACGGCAGAGTAAACAATCAAAGATCCTGTCATAGTACCGGAGATCAACTCGGGGTCCTTCTTAAGATCCATCACTGCCGCAACGGGAATACCAAAGTTCGATACGGGACCCCAAAAGTGAGTGGAGCACACATCTTAGTTAGTGGATCAGCCAAAATAAACGCTAATTAACTTACACTTCAGCATTTTCTTGGAGAAAATGAAGTCCTTTGCCTTTGACCAGCTGCTCATTAGTAAACTATCACCGATTCAAGGGAGGGGATATATAGTGACTGTAGTGATTGTTTTGCAATTATGGAACCCTCACCAAAGCGTCAAAGAGCTGATGGAGACATTAGCCGAGTGAATCCGCGGATTTTGGATAAAGCCAAAGATATTGAAAAGTGGATAGAGGAGCGAAGAAAGAACTGGCCGACTAAAGAACGCACTGAAACACGAAAATCCACTGCTGTTGAGGAAGTGGTTGCCAGCGATAAAAGTGAAAAATCGGTAGCTGCAGAACATTCACGCAAACCTATGTGTCGCTTTTTCTTAAAAGGAACATGTAAAGCTGGGCCAAGCTGTAAATTCTCGCATGAACGCCCACCTCAGCGGCCGCGGGTCTATAAAAGATTTGAGGCGCCTGTGAAAGGTTCCTTGTTTAAGAAAATGGTTCAAAGAGATCTCGATAAAGAAGATGAGAAAATAGTTGACTTTATATGCTATATGAGGCAACGGGGTCTCTTGGGATAAAAACAAAAACAACCACACTAATCAGATGGTTCTTAATTTTGGAGAATGTCTCGTCTTAGACGATGTTTATGGACTAGCGTTACACCAAAAGGGCCATTTTAAAACCATAATGGTATTTGAAAAACAGGGAAACCAGCTCATTGCAACCCCCAGAACCTATGTGAGCAAAACAAGAATTACAAAGTTCAATCTCATCAATGAACCATCGGACTCTGAACTTTGGTGCAATTCAGGTCTAATTGATGGAAAGCAAGTGCCCATTGAATGGGTACATCCTGCAGATATCGCAGACCTAATGATTCCTAGCGGAGAAGAAAGTAGTTCCAAGCCGGCTCCAGTCCTCGAAACTGCAGTCCCTCAAACTCCTAGACGGGCACGGACAGCTGCAATGGTCGCGATGACGCCCAGTAGAGGTCGTAAATTCAACATGACACCCAAGAAATTGTTTGTTGCTGATGATAACAGTAGTAGTGAATTTTCTGAAGATCTCGACCTCTCAGAGTCTGAGGCGAGCTCTTCAGGTTGTGAATCTGACTATAATACGCCAGTTCCTTCTACACCAAGAAAACGGACTCTTAAACCCACAACCTCACCAAGAAAGACACCATCCCGTCGAACTAAAATTGCAAAGACTACAGAACCAATGGCCGATGCACCGCCCCTACCTCCTGTTACCCCTAGAAAACGTAAAAGGCCAACTACTGGCTCTCACGGGGAAGCTCGTGGGTCTCTTCCAGAGTCACCGCACAAGGCAATCCCTGAAACGCCTCGCAGTAAGGCTCGAAACTTATTGCATGTAGCATTTGTCCCCGAATCTCTGCCTTGTCGCACGCAGCAATTCTCGCGTCTATTTTTCAAAGTTCGCGAAGCTCTGAAGAATAAAACGGGCACGTGTATTTATGTGAGTGGCACACCTGGTACCGGTAAATCATCCACTATTCGAGAGGTTATTGAACAGCTCGTAGTCAGAAAGGAGGATGGCGAGTTAGATGACTTTGATATGCTTGAAATCAACGGTATGCGTTTAAGTCACGCTTCCCTTGCGTACGATGCGCTCTATGAACATTTATTTCCGGGTGGGCACGTATCGACCAAAAATGCAGTATCAGCGCTTGAACGGCAGTTCAATGACAAGAAAAATGAGATGAAGCCCCTAATTGTCATTATGGAAGAGCTTGACCAGCTTCTTACCAAGGATCAGAGTGTGATCTACAACTTTTTCAACTGGCCAACCCTACCACACTCTCGATTGATAGTTATCGCCGTCTCAAACACTCTTGATATGCCAGAGAGACTCTTGCAAAACAAAATCAAGAGTCGTTTAGGGCTCGAAAATATCAAGTTCCCTGGTTACACCCAATCGGAGCTCAGAGAGATTCTAAGTGCACGTCTCAACGATTCGGAACTTGTTTTGGACGACGCGATTGAGTACGTAGCACGCAAAGTCGGTAATGTGTCGGGTGACGCACGACGCGCTTTGGATATATGCCGTAGAGCTGTCGAGATTGCTCCGGACGGTGCGCCAGTGACTCTCGATCATGTACTCGCTGCTATTAAAGAATCGCAGCAGGGAGCCTCGACCTTGATATTGGCATCATTGAGCTTTACCTCTAAAATACTACTACTGGGACTATTCCAGTATGCAAAACAGACTCGCGAAAATGCGTACCCAGCGGCCCAAGTCTTGCAGCAGTGCAGAGACTACATAAAGGTGTCACCACAGCTATCTAAGCTTGAGCCTACTCTTTTTGGAGATAGTAATGTTCGTATGCGTGGCTATCAACATGCTATAAGCGAGTTATTGGAAGGCGGCCTTATCGTCCAAGAGTATACTAAGGGCGATACCACCGGGAGCATAAGGCTCAACATAGACCTCCAAACTGTAGAAAATGCTTTGAGAGATGATGAAATTATCTCGCTAAATACATAAATGATATACAATTAATGCACTTTTTTTTTTTTTTTGAACACCCAGCCGCGTCGCTCGAATCCTCACCAAAGCTCCCAGCAGCTGACCACTCGGTGTACCCTCCTACCACAATACAGTCTATACTCAAGATCGCCGACAAGGTAAACGCTGCAGGTGCACTAACCTGTAAGGTGAAGCTCCCTGCAGCAAGAACAATTAACGCGAGTCACATAATATGGTCTGACACTGTGTTTTTAGAGGCAGCCGCGTCATACATGGAACGGCAAAAGATTGACAGAATCGCGGTACTTCTTGACCTGATGCTTCACGGTGTAGAACAGAAAAAACTCGCGTTAGATGACATTTTCTACGTTCTTGAATTTGTCTTTGACAATCTCTCAATCGCGCAAGCTGAGAAGTTCTGGAGCGCAATGGAGAGTCGCAGCTACGCAATGGCGGCGGACCTTTCCCGCTCAAATTATCCAGGTATTCTTCTCATACGTCTCTTAAATAAATTACAAGAGCGGCTAAACCCTCATACTCATGCCAAGTTTAGGGCCAAAATTGAGATATTCTATTTGAAGGCCTTTGGGCCAAACAATAATGATTTGAACTCCGGCTCTAGAAAAGTACCGCTGCTCATAACGAAAGGTTCGGATTCACACGATTATGAAGTGCTTCTATCGGTCGAAAAGTCTTTGGCAGACATAAAAGCCACTGCAGAGTCGGCAGAATCCGTAGAGCTTTTCCTCAATAAAATCGACGAGCTGGACGCTATTTTTGCCAAAAAGTGCCAATCCCGTAGGCAAATGTTCAGATCTGGGTACCGGGAGCTTGTTCTGTCCCCCGATCTGATAGAATTCCAGACTCGTGACCACTCGTTTCAGTACAAAATTAGCATCCAGATCCTGCTTTTTATCGAGGCTCTTCTCATGCTTCGCCCCTCAGAGATTGAGGTATACAATGCCAAGAAAACTACAAGACCTCTTGTTTGGAGCAATGTGGTTTTAGACGATGAGCTAGCATCAAAGGTAACTAACGCGAAACGCATTTGGTTTGGTCGTGTTAAAGACGAGAACACTCCAGAGCAACTAGAAGCTTTGAGGCTTTCGATCCTCCGTGAAAGAGAAGCTGTAGCCAAGCTGCTCTCTGAACCTCCGGCCTATGAACGCGGCACCGAGGTAAACTTGAATGTCGACTTCACTCCTAAGGTTCGGGGTAAACACTTTTATCATATGGGAAATCAAGACCTCACGGAACTCTGGAATGTGCCATTAGGACCTGAGGCGTTTGTTGCCATGAATGATAAAGCGAGGGCACCGGCCTCAGCGTTTTATCAGAAAAGCAAAGCAGCTGCAACGGAAGATATCCGTGAGGGGGATCGCTGGATGGCTCTTTACGTACAGCGCAGCACAAACTGGCCTTCCCTAAATAAATTGGAGCCTCCTGCCATAGGTTCAGCATTTGGTGAGCCTGGAACCCCAATGTCGCCAGAGGAGGATACGCGCCATCACGATAAGCGCACTAAAGACGACTTAATGGACTTGGATGGAACTTCTGCGTCACCAGCCCAAGAGGCTGCCAAGAGCCGTGAAAATACACCTGGTAATGATAACTCCGAGAGCACAACTTCGCCTCACACAACACTTGACGGCGAAAGTGGATATAAAGAAGCTGACATGAGTGGAGTCGAGCCTTCACCGAAACGTGCAAGAAAAGCTCGCAGCCCCCTGCATCTCTCACCATGAACAAGTGGTCGATCTGCTATCGTTCATATCACCACAACTAATATTACTGTAGTTCGACACTGCTAATTCGTACCATCACTTAGATGTCAAGTCTCCTAAAATATACGATATATCTGGTACGGTAAATCACATATCTCGGTAATAACATCTGCTACTAGCCTTTTAGGTCTTAAGCGTTTCAATTACAATCAATACCCTAAGACTCGTAGGTATGCACGCATTAGCCATAACCTGATGTCTGAGAGATCCTGAAAGTCGCAGAAAGTCTGCTAGTCTGAATACGCTATGAAATCTACGAACTTGGGAGTGGTGGATGCATGTGTTATATTTGGTATTTACATGATCTTGGATCATATAACACCTCACAAGACTAAGATTAGTGCCAATAAGTATCGCTTGAGCCGTAAATACATATTATAGTGGAATAATCGATAATTGGAATGACTGAGAAATCAGGGCGGGTAATATACTCTAGATAGTGGTAGCTCTACGAGCCCATGTTCTTCTCAACGTTTGCTCAGAAGTGACTTTTGAATATTACCACCAGCAGTCCATGTTCAATTATAGGTGCTCCTAACGGCATATATGGTCACTCTCCACAAATATTAACTACGTAACTCAATCGCTCCTGAATTCTTAAATACTCTTACTATATAGTAGTGACCTCATGCTAGCAGTCTATATCTAACTATCTCAATCACCAATTAGGGTCACGGGCAGCAGCCTTGGCAATCAAATCAGCTTCCTCATTCCCAGGGTTCCCTGAGTGTCCCTCAACTTTGCATAGTGTAACCCACATTGATGCATCTTCCAATTGTTCCATATGGTTACGAATGTGCCTGATGAGATCGGCATTGGCTACTGGTTGACCCCGGCTATTCTTCCAGCCATTGAGCTCCCATCTGTCTGCCCATTCTCCCAAACTATCAATCGCATACTGTGAATCGGTGTAAATATAAAACGAATTCATCATCAGGTACGAGTCGTGGATCATCTCGAGAGCCTTCATAATGGCAATTAGCTCGGCCCTGTTGTTTGTGGTATTTTCAATCTTGTCTGCATATCGTTCAAGCCCGTAACCTTCCCAGTAAACACCCCATCCACCGACGGCATCACCTCTACCATTGTTTAAACAGCACCCATCAACATAGATAAAAAAGCTTTCTCCGTACGGACGATTTCCCATTTTTGCCAGCAAGTTGTTAGTAACAAAACTCAGAAGCGGTTCTTTTTTTGTATATGTAGACTTTTATAAATAGGTCACTTGGCATGACACTTCTGATTCGGCATCTACAGCTAACCTACTAGTCTAGGCAGCTTAGAGCCACTGTCAAGTAGAACTCCACTTTACGTGCTGCCAACTTGCAAGGATCATTGAATTGAGCGGTGACCTTGCTGGCGTTTTTATTTTCAAGTTATGACTGCCTACTTGATGATTTTCGGAAGATTAAGACTCCATATGCTCTGAGTACTGCTGTAGTCTGTTCTGATAGCTTCATATAATTCCCATTGTGTAGACCCCCCTTGACCACTGCTGGAGAGTTAGTATCGCAGTTAACTTTAGGAAGTCACCATTTCTGTATCATTATTCGGATTTAGGTCGTTTGAACTAGAAACACCGAACCTTGCTTCTTTGGCCTTTTGTTTGGTATATTTTAATCAAACTAGGTCATATAGACCTGTGCGCGCCTAATTGCGCTTCTATATCGCTAAATTATAGTTAGAATTAGGCAGCTCAGGGGCTGCATTTCTGAATTCTCCTCTAATACGGCCGCCACGACGGTTACTCATGAACCGGACCCATTCTTGGGAGTTTTTATAAAAATCACATTTCAATCGATTATATTTTTTGGGCTCTAACCGCCGCGCAGGTTTTGTAGTGTAGTCGGTTATCACCGCGGATTCTGATTCCGCTAACCCCGGTTCGAATCCGGGCAAGACCTTTTATTTTTCCTCTTTTTACCAGGTATCGGCATGTTTAGAGCCCTCAGTCATGACATTGGCCTCATCTCGATGCAGTACAACTACCTGACCGTACAAAATAGCTCGGGCCATGATAAAACACGAGTGTCTATTAAATATAATAAAGATTGAATAAATATATTTACATTCAGGCCATTAGGTAAACGCGATCCCTTATCGTAATCCAGTTATCAACTTGAAGAATAATCGCGATTCCAAGCACTGGCTGAGAGTAGGTTTAATCGGTTTTCAATAGGCCAGATTGTTGCTCGGCTGCCTTTTTCTGTTTTTCCCAAAAATTAAGGGAGACGACTTCATCTTGACCGAGTTCATTCTCATGCACGTAGATGATTTCATGAGTACTCTCATGTAGGAAGCGTATATTATGGCCGGGAATAGCACGCAATAAGTCTGTGTTCATGGTGCGTATCTCAATAAAATTGGGCTCAAATCCAATGAGATAGGGGTAGCACAAAACTATTTGTTGAGGACTACTTTCCCACTGAATTATCCATTGAGGTTTCGATCGCCAGCCATTGCCGTTGATGAAAAACGAAAAGTCGGAGTAATTGAGAAGAAATTCCTTATTGATGCGGTAGATACTGATTGGACGCAGAGAGTCTTTCTTGATAGCAAAATCAAGTGATGTGTCGGCAGGATCCAGAAGACTCTCAATCTTCATGGTGTTCAGATCCAGGAGCTCAAATCCTTTAGAACAACCTAAACACAAGTGTGATCTCAAATAAGAAATGCTAACCATAGACGATGGTACCTCCACAGGAGGTTTGAATGGCTTGAAGCCCTCAGGTTGAGCCTGCTGGGATGAGAGTAACCGTCTCAAAGGGGGTCTTTTCTGCTGTAACACACGAATATCAGATGGCTCAAATGTGCGAATTGTACTGCTTAACGAATTGGAGCGTATTACAGTCAACAAAGTTCGGCCACTACATTCGGCAACCTCATAAAAGTTACAGCCAGATGAGATGTGCTTTGCTTTTTTGCTCACGGTTACAGGTTCTCTGTCGTCAAGAAGCTCAAGATTGAGGGATGCCACAGTTTTATCGCTCAAGTAAAGAAGTGTATTGTAAACATCCAGGACGCTAATCTGGGTGACATTGCTTGTTTGAACTACAAGCTCAGGTCTTGTAGCCTTCGGAACACCATCAGTAAACTTGATATCCGACATATATATTCCATTGATATTTCCGTAAAGAATCTTACGCCCAGAGTCCATGGGTTTGGCACAGGTGATGCGAGGCACCAAACCTGTTCCAAAAAAGCCACTCTGTAAAATATGTTGAGTGTAGACATCGGCATTCTTTTTCAGGACTGCTTGTTGCTTGGAAATTTCATCAAGCCAGGCACGACGAGCCTGGAAAGTCGGAGCGTAAAGTGTGATCTCATAACCTCTACGACCGATATGCTGAAAAGTGATTGGAAAACTATCACGTTTATTTGATCCAGTAGTGAGAGTGTTTTTGCGAAAAGAGGAGGTTGACCCATTCAAGGAGGCGGCAGATTGTTTAGAAACCATTGGACCCTCTTCCGTACGAATACGTAAGAGTTCCAACGGAATCGGTTTCGAATGCACCTTCAATGTACCGCGCTTATTATTGTTCTTGGATTTCACGATCAAAATTGCGTGGTCGAATAAATAGACATGCAGATCACCTTCGCCGGGGCGCTTCGTCATATCACCATCGTAGACCAATTGACGATTGTCATCCTGAAGTTTGAGATCAACGTACTCACCAGCTCTGAATGCCAGAGACTGATTGAGCTGTGTAAGCTGGAACCGGTTTTCAGTTTTACCAGACTCTGCGTTTAGTCTACCAAGAACTTCTCGAATAATTTCGATAGCTTGAGTAATGTTGTTGAAGTCTGGATTGTCCTCAGGTGTCTTTTTAAGTATAGCATTCAACAAGAGAGGGTAACGAGCCAAACGAGTTGTGGGCTTGCTGAGATAGCCGTTAATTTCGAGGTTGCGCGACTCAGGTAGACGCTCTGTTTCTTCGACAAACTTGGCAAACGCTGGATTATTGAGCTTTTCGCGTTCATACTCGTGTTTTCCATATCTTTGCATCGAACCATAACGTACAAAGGGCTCAAGATCCTTGATATAATCAAGAACAATATCTGCAATCTCATGAATGATAGGATTGTGTTGTTGACGACGAGTGAGCGCTTCAGCGAACTTGATATTAATCGCGTGAACTTCCAAGACGTTGAGAAACATGGTACGTATAAACTTCTCTTTACGAGCTTCCGGTATAATTCCTGTTGAACGCCTGAGAGGCTTGATCCAAAAGTCTCGAAGGTATTCAAGATCCTTGACGAAATCACGCTCCGTGTATATAAGCTCGCAAATTGCCTCTTGTCTCTTCTGCTCATCTTTAGGAACAGACTCAGCTACCTCAGATGAAACCATTTGAATCCAGAGTTTCTGCTTCTCGTCGTCCGCAGGAACGCTTAGTGAGGGTTCATTTTGCAAGCCAGGATCTAGCTTCATATTGAGTCGAGCCTGCTGTTCTAAACGTCGAGGGCACGAGATTGAATAACAGAGCTTATCTCGAGTACATGTTGGGGAGTAGCAGTCTGCTAGTAAAGTAAACACACCATCAATAACGTTATCGCCTGGTTCATCGAATTGATACACCTCATTAGGGCTATCTCTCAAACGATTATCATAGGTGACATCATGGAAATACTTCTGCGCATCGAGAGCTCGCCCCAACAGCAATGCCAAGTTTCTATCAGGAGTTTTAATGATGTATGCAATGGCGTCAACGGCTTCAGAACCTGTGAAAGAGCTCTTATATAGCAACTCATTTTTCATATGGTCGCTCAATACCAAGGTTTCGCTAAGCTTCACAGCCACGCGGCTCAAAAGTGCCGGGTAGACGAGTGGCTCTTTGCGCGATGTTGTCACGATTGTGGACCTTCCCATAGTCGTCATGGACGAAATGGTAGATGAAGATGCCTTTCTTGTAACACTAACGCTCTGGCTACGCTTCTCACGAGGCTCATCCTGTAAGCCTAGCTGATCAAGGCGGTGCGGAATAACGCGGCCGCCCTTGGTGGTAGTGGACGCTAGATTAGTAGTACTGTTGTGTTGCCTACGCCGCATGAAATGGCTGACGCTACGAGTTGGTGGTTGAGCAAGTGACTCCTGAGACATCTTCCGTAGCGATGCGGAAGAGCGCCCTCTTTGCAAAGGCTCTTGAGGGATACGACCAGGAGGCGGAGAATGGCCAAATATTTGCTCAAATGCCGAGTACCGCGGATTTATTGCACCCTGGCGGGCGGTCGCGCCGGGGTACATGCCTTCGGTCATTACGTGAGTGGTTTCAGTTGCACGGCAAGAGACTACCTTACAACTGACAAAATATGTAGGAGCGTAATGGAGGTTTAATTAAACTATAAAATGCCTAAATCCCAATCAATCAAAGTATGTGGAATACTCTTTGATATGAAGGCATGTTTGTGGAATGCTTTTAGGATTGCTCCCACGTGACGAATCATACATGTACCGTCTACAAATTTATCTAAAGTCGGCCAGCGATGAAAGCTCGATATCAAAATTTCTGCACTTAACTAAAGGTGATATCACTATCAGGCAGTTACTTTATGATGCTTCAGCTCGTTTTCAATCGGTTTATCCTGGCCACTCCCGGTTAAACGTTGTGAGAGTCCAGGACTCACGCGGCTGTGATATTGATCCGTCATTTTTAGTTAACGAGGTGCTGTCAGACTGTGATGAGCTTCATTTATTCGTCACTAATAAAATTTCATCAGGCTTTAAACGCGTCCTTAATCCCAAAGAGTCACCAACAAAGAAAAAGAGGCAGGATAGCGACACACCCGCCCTAGATACCTGCAGCTCGCAGAATGTTGCTGATACCACTCAGGCTACTCCCACTCCCAGTGCTCGTAGATCCAATTCAACTATTGGTACTAAAGCTAAGCAATCTAGCGCGTCCTTGGCGAGCTCTGCTACTCCCGAGCTTGCCAAGACAGAGGGGCCCTTTGTCAAACCGATAGCAAAACCAACGGTATCAGGGACCTCTAAATCTAAAAATGAGCCCAGGAAGCAGACGTCAAAGCAGGTTCCTACTCCTACCAAAGAGAACGGTGCAGCACTCACTACGGCTCAGCTTTTGCTAGGCACCACCTCGAGTCAATCTAGTTCAGCTCCCGCTGCTGGGAGTATTCCACCGCGGTCTAGCATCATTGAGGAAACACCGGTAAAAACCACAGAGTCGTCAGAACCAGTCAAGTCTTCTCAGACCGCAACAGAAGAAGCGCGCCAGAGCTCCAATGCGGTTTCATCTTACCATATGTCTGCCTCACATTCATCGCCTAGGCCTACTGAGACTCAGAAAGATAACAGTGAATCTCCTGAAACATCGGACACTAAACCTAGTGATGATGAGGACGAGGATACCACAGACACCGAATCATCCGAAGATGAAGCATCTGCGCCAGTAAAACCTGTTGAGATGCCAAAAGCGACGCTCTTGAAGCCCAAACAAAGGGTCCAAAAGCAAGCTGCTTCAAAACCCGATACTTTAAAACCTGCTCCAAATCCGGCCCCCAAAGCTACTTCTAAAGATGCTTCACAACCAGAACCTTCCGGGCCTCCAGCTCCATCTGCACAAAGGGTCTCCCGTGGAACCCATAGTAGTCTATCCAAACTCGAGAGCCTCCCTAGTATCGATGTACACGATGGTAAAAAGAAGTCAGTACAACAAACTGAAGAGTCTTCTGACTCGGAGGAACTTTCTGCTGATGCGAGCACAGACTCTGATGATAGCAGTGATTCTGATAGCGACAGTGATAGCGACAGTGACAGTGATGCCATTAGAAAGTCTAAGAAACCTCGCCGGAGTAATCTTTTGGCCAGCATGATTGGCAAGAAATGAACTTTTTTTAAACCCCTCTTGAGCAAATAAGCTTGTAAAAATAATAAATACCTATAATTCTAATTCTGAACAAAGATGGTACAAGGATCGATCTCCTCTTTCCGCTTTACTTTGGAAGGACCAGCTGCTTTATACCAATCTTGTTCCAGTACCTGCGGAGCAAGAATACGGCCATTATCCCGTTTTCTTAAGCAGCTTTCTACCAAAGCCTTCAAGTCGTCGTATTCTGGTGGAGCATTTTTGACCTTGTACCACGCCCAGTCATTACGAGCAATGCGATGAGCAGTTTTTATTACTCTTCCAGAATTAGTTCTAGGAGGAGCATCAAATGGTAGTCGACCTTCAAGAACAGCATATGTAAGTACACCTAGCGCCCACATATCGGTCTGTCGACCATCGTAAGGCTGCGACAAAATGATCTCGGGAGGTACATAGTCCTCACTACCACATCGTGTTTTGAGCAGTGGGTCCTTAGGATCAATTGCTCTAGCCAACCCCAAGTCGGTGATGACAGCCACGGGGTACTCATAAGTAGCCGGGTCTATAGCCAAAAGCTCATCAATACTGAGCGCAATGAGAATGTTCTCTAACTTGAGATCACGATGAACAACATTCTCAGAGTGCATGTAAGCGATTGCGCTCACAATATCGTGAATGATTCGTTTAATCAATGCAAGTGACAGTTGATCTGAGTGTTTGGAAATAAGCTCAAATAAGTCGCCACCGTGATAGAATGGCAGTACCACGAGTGCTCTTTCGGCATCAAAATTGTATGCGTAGATACTGATCACACACGGATGGTTTAGCCGCTTTACAAGCCCGACATCTCTGCGCATGGCCTCTTCGAGTTGTGCACGCTCAGTTGTACCTTCTATGCCTAGCACTGTGATTTTAACGGCAACACGGATATATCTAGCGAGCTGCACAAGATCAGGCCTTACCTGAGAAAGTGTAGGTGTAGCAAGAATAACTCTAGAAAATGAGCCCTTACCAAGGGCCTTGATACGATCCCAAGTGGTTTTGTTCAACGACTTGTCAAACGCAATGTATACATCTTCTTTATCCAAGAAACGGTCGCTTTGTGATTCAACTGGCGCGGGTGTGTATGGTGTCTGGATTCGCTGCTTCTCACGGTGCAAATTGGTTCTGTTGTATTGGGAGATAAAGTCGCCTCTTTTGGGCATTACAATGTCCAGTGCTGGCTGCGCAGAGTAGATACGGCCGGGCGCCGTCGCTGGAATGCCTCTGAGCCCTGAATGTGGAGGGCGGGTAGTACTGGGAAGTCGCTGCAGGGGCGCCTGGGGGAGCTGTATAAAAGGCTCGAATACACCACTGTTACACGTAGGGCTAGGAAGGCTTGAAATATCTGTCTCGATGCCGTAATTCGAGGCAAACGGGCCCGAAGTATCCAGCACCAGCTCTGGTTGATCCGGCATGTAAGCGGCTGACGGAGAACTCTCAGCGTGGGTAGATGCGTCCCTAATCTTGGATGCCAATACTTGATGGATATCCACTTTATAGCTATTTCTTTTGTGATCTTGCAGAGAGGTTGTCATAAATTTGTTTCTTCTTTATATATTAACGGCTCTATATATTATGCACCCCACCTTCTGCACAATCGAAGGCATGCATAAAAATGTACTCGACGCACGCTTGGGCTTACGCCATGAGCTGATCACATGGAATAGCACGCTACACATCTGCCCGTCATACTCATGTTTGGCGTGCGCAAATGACATAGGGCTAGACTGTTTTGGGTAGAGTCATTGATATGGCGACACAATGCTCCTGGATTTGGCATTCACGATTAATATTTATATATATATCTGCAGCAAACAAATTAGGTGTTTCAAATATGATGCTACCCTAGCATATATCTGGAAATAGCTTAAAAGTCGAAATTAATATCAAAGTCGGTCCAGGCGACCAGTATTGCTTGAGGTGTATGGTTTGTTTACCCACTATCGTCAAGGATGCATGGTGTATATGCACGCATCGGTAGCCACGTACTCTGTTGAGATCAGCGCACTTGAAATTGATATTACTCTACATGTTGATGTCTCTGTCTTGTAGGGACAATCGTGGCCACACGCCAGAGTATTTATAGGAGTATATATACTCTGGCGTGTGTCCTCGATGTATGATGTATTGCGCTGTGCTTTGAGACGCATCCTCGGGTAGAGTCTAGATATATACGAAGGCACTAGGATCACATCTAGGCGTGTCTAATATATATCTTCTCGTAAATCCAAGTGCTTTGATAGCACTACCAACACTCTTCCCTTCACCACGTACTTATTACCCCTCTAGCACCCTCGACTAATCCAGTGCCAATGGGACCCCCGATCCCGCACATTGAGGAGAACTATGTTAGCCTTCAACACGTTGTAGGGAATGTAGTCCAGCAGTGTTATGCAGACCTTCAGACAGTGATTCGTACTTTGCCCTCAATAGGTGCGGATATTGCGCGCAAGCGCGAGTTTTTAGCGCACATTGTAGATGCTCGGCAGCAGCTAGTCAAGCTCTATGTATTGTGCAAATGGGCTGTTGTTTCTCCTGATATTTCTCAGTGTATTGATGTAGCGAACTGGCTTCATGGCCAAACGACTTGCTTCAATAACGTGGTGGCCGCTCTATTCCATTTACAACAGAACATGTCGGCTGCAAAACTTCAATACGCTGATATAGAGAGTGCGTTGCAGATTCTTAAATATGGCGGCCCTATCCAGGAGACTTACAACTTCTTGGTCCCCAAAAAACTCGACGCGGCAGCTATTTTGAATACTTTGCGAGACTTGAATGTATTGCTCGCGATTCGTCTTGCCCTGGTCGAGAAATTACCACCATTATATCGTAATTATACTATCAAAGACGGTAGAGCCAAGTTTGTGGTGGAAAATGCAATGAAGATTGATCTCGGTATCGCAGATGACTCTGTCGATGCGCGCTTCTTCTTTGTAGACTTTGACCTTGATTTTGACTTTACCATAACACCAGCAGTCAAAATGAGGGTTGAAACGATAGTTAATGACAAGTTGAGTACTATCGGTTTAAAGGGGACCCTTGAGTGGGTATTACACTATACCTCAAACTGCAAGCTTGCGGTTATCAATAAGACTCTGCTTCAAATGGAACAGCACTACTGGGCCAAAGTACTTAGCCATACATTCAGTGCCTCGAAGTCTCTGATCAACATTTCCTACTGGTCCCGACCAGGTTCATATCAGATCCGGATAGGAATTAGCCATTCACATTGTCTCCACGTACAGTGGCTCGTTCAAGGTCAAGAGCTACCCATTCCGGAAGAGGCCCATGAGGCATTCAATGACAGCCTGGATGTCGATGCTCTTGTCAGTACAATAACTAGGCATCATGCTAAGCTTCTGCTCGAGCCAATACTTAATCTTCGCTGGGTTGAAAAAACTAGCGATACACAACTTGTTCTTGCATTTTCACGCACACGTTCGAGTCTCATGACTGTAGATCACTCATCGGGTCAGATTTCCCTGCAGTCGAGTGGTAACCTAATGAGACGTGCTCTAGAGCAACTAAACAATTCAGAAGATCTTGAAAAAGGTCCTCAGATCCTTGAGCAATTACGTTTGCTGGTTCATCAAGAGATTATCATGCAACGCGCTAAAGCAATTGGCTGGCAAGGCTTTTCTTCTATGCGTTTAGAATCAGCTGAATTAACGAAACTCGGCGAAGATGTTGATATTGTTTTGGGCCTACGGCTTGCCTCATGGCCAGAGGGGTGGTTTGTTATCGTCACATTGGGTGGAAAAGAAACCAACTGGGCTGCTACTCAGATGGTCTCCAAGCAAAAGAGGTGGCATGTTGAAACTCTACACAAATTATCCATTCATACGTCAGATCCAGACTATGCCGTATTCAACAAACTGGCTGAAATTTGCACCAAGCAATTCACAATGTATGAGCTGTGCCGCGAGCTAGATGCCGCCAAGGTTCAGTATAGCCAAGGTCGCTCTAAAATGCAGTTATACTTTGACTTGCGGACGTTCGAACCAAAATTTGTCGACTGGGCTTATTCGGGTGTGATCACAAACGTTAGTGACGCCCGAATTCAGCTGCAGATACACATCAAAGACGAGCAGCTAGATCGTTTAGGCACTATCAATGAAGGTGGAATTACGCTTGATAATAGAGTTCTGGAAATCTCTCTTGCGCGAAGCAATCAAACACTTCCACAGGTTGCAGCAAAACTTGGTCAAATTGATCGTATTGCGAGATGGCTCAGACTTGCTAGTAAATCATCTCTCAAAATCCGGCGCGCATCTTTAAAAGAACTGGAGCTCAATTACACAGACGACCCGTTGTCTGTGTTGACAATTCGTGGTGATGATCTATATCTTGCAGAAGACAACCCGCAAAAGTTCCTCACACCATTTCTTCCGCCTCTGCTGGCCAGAGGCGGCCCATTTTCGGTTATCAATGTACTCACGGTTTCATACCCAGTATGTGAAGTCGTACGTAAACTCAGTTGCATTGCCATACCTCACAGCATTACAACTATTCGCATTCAGCTCTCTATTAGCGATGATGTACCCCAACTATACGTCCAGCTTCGCACTTGGCGCGACAGGTACATGATCTATCTAACAGCTAATGAGGCTGCCTTGAAGCTGGAAGCACTAAAAAATATATTCACTGTTCCAACACTTCAAGGCTGTGTGCCACTGAGGGACGGAGTAGCTGCACCAATTGACAAAAGTGAGGAACTTCTTACCCATGCGGTTAATATCATAAGGAAGTAATTTACTATAAAATAATAAAATAGATATATAGATGCCTCTCTGTATCAATGATTCATGATCGCAGGGTATTTGACGCCACCAAAGTTTTCAATCGTGGCGTCATGCGGTTAAGCCGCGTATGGTACGGTTCGCTTGAAACAAAATGGAAAAGCATATGGAAGAAGTACCCTCCACAAACAGCAAAAGTCCCCGAAAAGTCTAATAGATACCAGCTATCGATGTTCCCGTATCCCTCGGGAACATTGCATATTGGGCATCTACGAGTTTACACAATCTCTGATGTCCTCTCTCGCTTCTGGCGACTCAAGGGCTACAATGTTCTCCATCCCATTGGCTGGGACGCATTTGGATTACCTGCCGAAAATGCTGCTATAGAACGCGGAATCTCTGCCAGAGACTGGACCACATCTAATATCAAGCAAATGAGGGAAGATCTGGACCTCATGTGTCCGTCCTTTGATTGGGATAAAGAGGTCGTTACTTGTGATCCCGAATACTACAAGCATACGCAAAAGCTTTTTTTGATGATGTACAAGGCAGGTCTCGCATACCGTGCCAAGGCTCGTGTTAATTGGGATCCAGTTGAACAAACGGTCTTGGCAAATGAACAAGTCGATGCAAAGGGGAGGTCATGGCGTTCTGGTGCCCTTGTCGAACAGCGTGATTTGGAGCAATGGTTTCTCAAAATTACCGATTTTGCCGAGGAGCTGAATGCTGATCTCGAGCTTCTTGATCAATGGCCAAGTCATGTCTGCACAATGCAGAAGAACTGGATTGGAAAATCTCAAGGTGTTGATATCCGCTTTTCTGATGATATTACTGTTTTCACCACACGTCCAGAGACTCTTGGCGGTGTTCAGTTTGTCTCACTGAGCCTTGATCATCCGCTCGTAGTCAAGCAAGCAGAAACCGATGAGAAACTCAAAAGCTTCTTGTCTAAAACATTTGAGCACGGCTCTAAAGAGGGATTCAAATTGAACCTGACGGTGACACACCCTTTCAATGGTTCTCAGATTCCAGTTTTCACTGCCCCCTACGTCATTTCAAGCTATGGTACCGGTGCTGTTATGGGTGTCCCTGCTCATGATGAGCGTGACTTTGAGTTTTGGAAAGAGAATGGAACAGGAGAAGCAATCGTTGTCATAGATGGAGGAAGCAGTGATGGTCCCCATACCGCCAAAATTGGTATCCTTAATGAAGCTTCAGGCTTCCCAGGATTCTCTGTTGAGGAGGGAGCAAAAGTTATCACTGAAAGCTTGGTATCAAAAGAAGTGGCGGAGGTCAAGACTAAGTTTCGTCTCAGAGACTGGCTTATCTCGCGTCAACGTTACTGGGGTGCACCAATCCCGATTGTTCATTGCGACAGCTGTGGACCCGTGCCTGTACCCGACGACCAATTACCAGTTAAACTTCCAGAAAACCATGCGGGCTCTCTTGCTCACTGCAAAGAGTTCATCGAGACTAAGTGTCCCAGCTGTGGTTCAGATGCCAAGCGCGATCCCGATACCATGGATACCTTTATGGATTCAAGCTGGTATTTCCTCCGTTACACAGACGCACATAATATTTCTGAGCCATTCAGCAAGACCAAGGCATCTGAATGGATGCCAGTCGATACCTATGTTGGGGGTGTGGAACACGCTATTCTTCATCTTCTCTACTCCAGGTTTCTGTCCAAATTTTTGGTAAAGCATGGTTTCTATGATGATAGTGGCTTTAGAGGTGAGCCATTCAAACAGTTAGTTACACAGGGAATGGTTCATGGTCGTACTATGGTCGATCCTCGAAGTGGTAAATTCCTCAAGCCTGATGAGGTCGAAAATGGTCTCATCAAGGCCACAGGCGAGAAGCCTACTATTGTTTACGAGAAAATGTCCAAGTCAAAGTATAACGGTGTTAGCCCAGTGGATGTTATCCGCAAATATGGACCTGACGCGACAAGGGCTCATATCCTGTTTTCAGCCCCTGTTCCTGATGTGCTTCAGTGGAATACAGATAGGATTGTTGGCAGCGAGAGATGGATTGCCAGAGTTAAATCTCTCACAAATAAAATATGTGCTAACAAAGATCCCAAATCTGAAATGACCGATGAAATGCGTGCCATCTGGAATGATCTTGTTAACAAGCACCGAGACATCACAGACTCACTGGCATCAAATCTCAGTCTCAACACCTTAATCTCTGATTTGATGATTCTAACGAATCTATGCAACTCTCTCAAAACTACAGAGTTAGCCACGGAGGCTCTAAAGTGTCTTTTGGTATCCATGGCACCAGTGTGCCCTGTCAACGCTGAAGAGAACTGGGAGAAGCTGCAAAACCATCTAGGGCTTGAATGGAAGTCTATTTTCACCCAAGACTGGCCCTCCCCGCAAGAGCTAAAGGTCTCCGAGGTCTACGACTATGTTGTCACATTCAACAAGCGAAAAATTGACCAAATCCAAATTTCTGAAAACACTCAAGAAGCCGCCCTCGCTGCAGTTAGCTCAAAGCACCCAGAAGTGGCTAAAGCTCTTGACAAGGGAGTTAAAAAAATTATCTTCAAGCCCAACAAGAAAGCTGGTGTTCTGGTAATTATACCGTAAAATATGTACATAATTTATCTACTTCTAAACCCTAAGTTTTTCAAGTAAAAGAGCAGTAGCGACGCTTACATTGAGTGAATCGATAAGTTCATTTTCTCTTGCAGGCAAAAGGGATGTCGAGTGAGTGCTTCTTTGAGCGAGTGAGGTACGCAGTCCTTTGTCTTCTGAACCAATTAGTAAAAGGCAAGGCTTTTCTCTAAGTTCAACGAGCTTGTTAGCGTCAACATCAATCAGCTCTCCAGCTTTCTGTTTGGGCAGCGTAGCGATCACATTCCATGATTCCTTGAGGTTATCTAGAAGTTGTAAAGGGGAGTTCACTGTGAAAATTGGGAGGAACTCAGCAGCGCCAGCAGAAGCTTTGATAACTTGAGGAGTCATTGGAGCACAGTTGCGCTTTGAAAATGCCACAAAGTCGGCACCAAGGTAATATGCGCACCTCATGATAGCACCCATATTGTGAGTGTCTGTAACCTGGTCAATGTATACTCCAAGGGGCCATTTGTTTTTCAGTTGAAGCTCTTCGTCGCCTACAGTGAGCTTATGTTCTTCCAGGCCAACGTTTTCCAGTTCTTGATACTCACGTTGTTTGACGGCTGCCACATAGTTATTGTGCACACCATGTGAAGACATAATCTCGAGGTGCTGAAGCGGTGTATTTGCTTGCACAGGGATATTTTTCGCAGAGCAGTTCTCAAGTATGCGCATATCGATCTCATTGTACTTGTTACCAGTAAACAGTTTGAAAACCTTGCGAGTTTTGAGGGCTGCAGTCACAGGATTTCTACCAAAAAGATAATCTGTGGTGGGATTTCGTTGTTGGAGTTCTTTAAACTTCTGTGCAAAGTTGGGATTGGGTATGGATTTGGTCGTTTCCTGCTTTTTTGAGCCAGTATTCCGAGTCCTCACTTGCTTGGCATGCACATGGGCATATTTGTCTCTGAAGAACGCATCCTTATCCTGACCATCCCATGCCTTTTTTTGTTTACGAGGAGCACCAAATTCATCAACTAATTTCTGCGAAACAGGAGGTTTAATTTTTTTCAACGCTCTAGACATATTTTTGTACTTGATAGCACCCCTCAGGCGACCCCCCTTACATCTAAACTTTCTATAGAGCAGGGAAATGTCAGTGGACGAGAGGACCCCAGAGTTGGTCAATGAGTTCAAGACTGCGGCAAATGCGGTCACCAAGCTATTCAAACTTGCAACTAGCAACTTTGAGAGCACATACCAGCAAGGCTACATGGATGCGTTACGCCATCTATTGGACCAGCTCGAAGCTGATGAGGACACCAATGTACAGCAATGGGCAGTACAACAACTCACTGGTATGAAACAAGGTAATCCAGATGCATTCATGTCCCAGGAGTCTACTTTACAGGTCGGTGATAAACGTCCCCACCATGCGTCATTGAAAGTGAAGCGTGCACGTCATGATGCCTCCAACGACAATGCAGAAATGAGTCTTTGATTTTGATAGGATCCCTGGGTTATCCTTTGCAGTTGGTTCCATACGACCCACTTTTATTTATCCTTGAGTCAATACACGCGACGTAAGACTCATTCTTTCATGTGCATCTACCATATTTAATATTCATGTAGCTATTGTGAAATCATAAAACTTCCACTTGTCCCTGTGGGCCTACATGTTAGGGATCTGTTGATGTAAAAAGCACTTATCACGCCTGCACACAATGTGCCTGCTCCGGACATTGAGGGTTCAGCAAGAATAATATTGCTCTTGCTCTATTAGTGTATGCTCTAATGATCAAATTTATGATTCGAATGTATATTTCGAGTAGCAATCCAACCAGGAGAATCCCCACAAGTATGGAAAACGCTTTACAACAGTCACTTGGCTAGTATAATTGGCAAAGTCTAAAACAGTGCAAGCTACGAATGAAGCAGAGACTGAGATAATTACAATGTAAGAGACTAGATAAAATATTATCAAATGCTAATAATGCTATATTGATATGCAAAGCGTCCAACATCGAAGATGTTTATTCTTCGGAGGTGAAATTCTTCCGTCTACTAGGATGAACATTTTCGAGGTCTTTCTGGAGTTGTTTTTTCTCCTCCTTTGATTGCGACTGACTCTTTTTACGCTTTTCTTCGCGTTTGGCCTCTGCTTGTTTAGCTTCACGTTCAACCTGCTCAGCGAGTTCCTCATGCAAGACCTTATTCTTCTTTTCAAGCTTGGCCTTGCGCACCTTGCTATTTCCACCACCACCAGCAGTCAATTCAACATTGATTTTGCGGTACTTGAGGGTAGAATGATGATAACGAAGTGCTAGCTGTAAAGTTTCGGTGTTATCATAGTCAAAGAATGCAAAGCCCTTACGCATACGGATAACACTAGGCTTGGCGTTACCAAAATGCTCACCAAGAGTCTCGGCATCGATATCATACGGCAAGTTTCCAATAAAGAGGGTGTTTCTCTTCTGGCCCTTGGGTTTTGATGGTTTTGGGGCTTCCTTCTTCTCCCCAGCTTTTCCCTCGTCTGCCTCTTCTTTTTCAAGAAGTGCTTTCTTCTTTTCCTCCTTTTTAAGCTGCCCCTTCTTGAACTTTGCTGCTTTTTCCTGTTTTTTGGATAATTTCGTGATTGCAGGCATAGATTTAAATTTCAGAGGGTGTTATGCATTGACCTTGGGGGTAATATGCAGTGCAGAGCGGAGCTATCCCACCAGTATATACCAGGCACCCCTTTTTTGCTACTTTTAGGAATAATCTGATTCAGATAGCTCATGCTCTAAATGGAATAAGAATCCCCTGTCAAAAACAGCGTCATATAGTAAAGGGAGTTATCAACAAGATCAATTTACACACCCAAAATGCATCCAAGAAATCTAGAATAATCACTCGCAACTAATTATAGAACCATTAAAACAATATCCATATCTTACTTCACCAGATGCTGCCATGTTTCAAATGCTGCATACAAATGTTTATGTTGACTGTCTGTGCCTGGAGCGTACACAAAGTATGAGCAGATGCATAAGGCATGGCGCTAAGCGCGAATGGTGGGATATGTAAAGCTAGTTAACAAGGCCATATGCTTTTGAATCTGAGTTGAATAAATATCAAAAAGAGTTTTGCGGAATTCTGGGATAGACTTTAGTCCAAGGGGTTTAACGTCCATTTTACATCAGACGGGTGGGCACCCCTCGACCAAACAACCCAGTCATCCCAATCGTGTCATGCCAGCAAACAGCGCAGACCTTCTCAAAGCGGAGCATCTGAATGAGATTATTCACAGTGATGTGGGTGTAGAGTCTCTGCTCAGTCGACTTAAACAGAGTATTTATAGTTGCAAGGAGTTTGCCCAGTTTATCAAGAAGCTGGCGATTCTGGAGAGTGAGCACGCCGCACAGCTTAAAAAGACTGCTCGGACAATGAATGAGACTTTTAAACGTCCAGAAATTGCAAAAGGTACTTTCCAACACCAGATTATTGAGATTGTGCGCGCCAACGAGCGCTTGGCAGATGCGGGGAACACCTTCATTGACTCTATGCACAGAATTCACGAGGAAATCCTTGAATTTGTCAAAAATTCTGACCGTCAGCGTAAACTTGAAAAAGAAACTGCTCTTCGCAACGAAAAGAACCTTCAGGAAGCTGAGCAACTTGCTGAGAAGGCAAAGTCCCGCTATGATTCCGCAGCAGAGGAGTTTGAGCGAGCTCGCAGTGGTGATCCTGCCAAAAAGATAGCAATTCGCCAAAAGTCTGAAGAAGAGCTTCAGAAAAAAATGACCGTTGCGGAAATGGACTACCAACAGAAAGTCGACGCGGCTCTTCGCCTCCGCCGCGACACGGAGAACCGTTTGCGCGTAGAATCTGTCAACAAAATTAAATCCTTGATTCTTGAGACCGATGATGCGCTAGTACTTCAGGTTACTCGTTTCGCTAACCTCAGCGAAGCTCTTCAACTCAATCGCGGATTTGTAGTGGCTCCCATCAAGCCGCCTAATGCGCCTCACGCTGCTCAGGGCATCAAAGAAATGGCCAACAAGATCGATCCTCAGCTCGATTTGTACAACTACATTCTTGACATCCCTAAAGTCAAAAAGTACCTGAATCGTCAGCCAGTTGCATTTGTTAAACACCCTGGCTCAAACTTAGCAGCACCAGCTAAAAGCGTGGCAACTCCATCTCACACTACCCCATCCCAACCTTCAGGACCTAGAGCGCGCGATTTCTCGTCTGGATCACAGGCTCCTCAAAACACATCTTCAGCATCCTATGCTCCAGGAAACATCCCTGCGCCGAGTAGAATCATATCTTCTGGTACTGCAAAGTCAGGCCCTGTGCTGGGTAAAGCTTCAAGTGCTACGACAGGTGCTAGTGCTGCGGTTGCCTCGCATTCTACATTTGGCACTTCCCCCTCAAGCAATAATGGCGGTTCTTCGGCGCCCAGCACAGTCCCTAGCGCAGCCACAACACAACCAGATTACGACCCTGCTCAGCATGGGCTTCCCACATACGGAACTCCTCTGGAAAAACTTCTTATTTACGAAGACTCTACTGTCCCCAGAATAGTTTATCAGTGCGTTCAGGCAATTGACAATTTTGGACTGGAAGTTGAAGATATTTACAAGACACAGGGCAATGCTGCACAAGTCAGCGAGATCAAGCGGTTGTTTGACGTTGATGCGGCCAGTGTTGACCTATTACGCCCTTCAAAGAGTCTCAACGATATTCACTCTGTGGCATCTGCCTTGAAACTATACTTCAAAGAATTGCCGGATCCCTTGTTAACCCGTGAGCATAATGATGAGCTTATCAACGCTGTCAATATACCTGAAGAAACTCGCCGGCGTGATACAATCCACACTATAATCAATCTCCTACCCGATGCCAATTATACCACTTTGAGATACCTTGTATTCCATTTGTACCGAGTTCAAGAGCTTCAAGGTATCAATAAGATGTCGATTGATGATATTTCTGTCGTCTGGGGCCCTGTGCTCATGGCAGCGGACTATTCTAAGACTGGTGAGCTACCTGCACAGGCCACTGTTTTGAGTATTATCCTTGCGAACGCTTACGCTATTTTTGATGCAGAGTAAAGCTATTTAATTATAAGTCAAATATACCATGTCGTCACTGTTGAATTTTTTCTCCCTCGATGTAGGCACGTAAAGCACATATTGATTGGAGATTAACTCTTTGAGAGTTGAGTCTCGCATACTTGCATGAATAGGTAGATCACCTATACGGGCTCCGTAAGTAGGACTAGATGCAAGATTTCTCAGCGTTTGAAAAGCAGCATAGCTACATTCTATGGCTCTGTTGTTCAGTTGCACTTCCGCGTAACTCTGACTCAAGTCCCACTCGACGATACGGTTGGGATATTTTTCCTTGTACTTGTTCGTCATCGCGGTGGTATCACTGGTCTCAACAACTACCTTAACGTCATTTGCCCAATATTCATTGTTCAGAATCGACTGTGTCTCTAATAATCTGATGTATTGAGCTGCGTGCCATACAATTTCAGGATCATTTTCTCTCAAGATGTTTATACCATGTACAAACCTGTTGGTTTTGGATTCATACGAATGTATAGAGCTAAGCTCACACACGTGCTTCCATAAATATTCACCAAAGTTCTTCATGAATGGGGAGAACTCATCATCCAGGACACTATTGTCTAGCCTCAGAATATCAGCAACTATTTTAACGTAATGGTACTTTTGCTTTTCCATACTGTGTGCGGCCAGTAATGCCAAAAGTTTACCGATATCTGCATGGCCATCCACTAATTCGAGCCAGCAAGACCCAAAGACCTGAGCTCCTCCAATATTTCCTTCTAGAGTGGTATCTGCGAAATCGCAAAGTAAAGTCGCAGTAATCAACGGACTAGCCTTGAGGTTTACTACACTGTCATAAAATTCATGGACAATGTTGTTACAGATCTTTTTGAACTCATTAGCAATTTCAGGACCCAGTTGAATGATTTTAATGAGTTTTCCAAATTGATCTGGCTTCTTTAACAAAAGAGAAATCATACTGCCCTGGTTCAGGGTGAGCACCTTTAACAACACAGAAGTCTCAAGTTTATTGAACAAGAAGTTAATATCATCCTGTGAGTGTTTTTCTGTCCAGATTTTCGACCAGAAATCAAGTTCCTTTGTCCTCCACTGCTCATAATTGTTAATTATACCTTCGAGATCATCTGCCCCTAGTATTTGCACACTGCTCTGTGCAATCATCTCAATAATGTCATCTAGAAACGTATCATCCTGGCACACGCCGCGGATAAACTCAAAGTATTCACCGAAAAGAAGTGGGCTGGATCCCTGGTAGTATTGATGATGAAGGCTGAGAAGGCTTTGCTTTGCCCGGAACATAGTTGTTTCCCCATATAAATAGTGCTGCCTGTAAAGCTGACTGAGGCGCTCCATCACGTTTTTGGAACCGTATCGTTTGTTGACAGTAGTATTGAACCAATAGAAGTAATCGTACAAACGCTCTATTTTGGAGCACATAGTCTGGTGTACGCATTGAAGCGTAGGGAGAACTAGACCAAAATCAATACTCGCGGATTCTTCCTTCAGTCCGTTCACCCATTCTAGAAATATACTCTCAACACGTTCCCATAATGCGGTATTATCGCGCCCGTAAAGGAACAATGTTCGTATTCTTGTGAGTGCAAAGTAGTTTTGAGTAGTCCATTGCTGGAAGGGACTGCAGAATATCTCTTTCACAGCTTTGACTATACCCTCCTCCAGATCATCACCAGACACAATATCATCTCCTAGTGTACTAGCCTCGATCTCCACTTCAAATTCTCTTGACCTTTTTGAAACATTTGCGTTTTCATATATATCTCTTAGACCTTGTGGTGTAAAGTTTGTGATTCCCCTAGGGATTTTATGCGATATTGTATAAGTTCGATTCATTTGCCTTATGGCATACCAACACGCCACGGACCTTGTACACCTTACTACACGGCCCCTACTAATATTGATTTGAAGATGTATAGCCCTATAGCTTAGTCATATTATAGCAAGCTCTTAATCGGAGCCACTGTCCATTCTTCATGATAAGGGACGATAGGTAACACACGCTAACCATGGACGGTTATAGCTACGTTATTACTTGATTCAAACGCACGACCTTTTTCCTGTAGAGCACGTTGGATTGCTTTGATGCCTTTTCTCTCACAGCTACTATGAGAGGTGAGATGGCTCATCGCAGCATCTGCCACAGGGTCTGCAGTGTCTGATTCTTCAATTTCAGTATCCTCAGTAACTACACTGTCAATGCGACGAGTAGGCTTGGCTGGTACTACATTCTTCTCAGCGATAGGAGCCTGACTTTTGCCTTTCTTCTGCAGCTGCTGCTGACGATCACGAATCGCATCCTGATGATCTTCGTAGAACTCCAAGATCGCAGTCTGCAGATGCTTACGCAGCTCAACGCCGTTCTGAGGAGCTGGGATCCACGGTGACTGTCCCGATTTCAGCGTAGTGACCATTTGCTTCTGGTGCGAGAGCAGTGGGATATTACATGCTCGCGCATAGACGCTCATAGGTACGATAGGCCGCTGCGTAGTAATGATACATGAGATTATCTTTGGCCAGCTCGTCTAAGAGGTTGAATGCCTCCAATAGAGAGAGTGGATCAGCTCTGAGATCATAGGAGAGGTCCCGAGTAGAGTGTTCTCCAACCAAACGCTGGATAGTAGAGTAACGCTGGAAGACCGAATGATTGGCGTCCACATAGTCCAGCACCTCTTTAACCGTGTCTGCCACAGGTATGTCCAGGTCAGGAAATTGCTTGCGGGCATAATTTGCCATTTTGCGCGCAACCTCATCGCTTCCCAGAAGAGTGACGTCTAGCCTGTAGCTCTTAAGCTGTTGTTCCAAGCTGTTGCCTTTCGAGTCAATTATCGTGTCTACGAAATCAGTGAAATCACTCAGATGAGCAAAGTACGGGTGACCTTGTCGAAGCTGCTCATTTAGATAGAGCGCGAAGGTTTCCAGCTCAGCGCTGGAGTCAACTGTCTGGCTTCTGACTTCAAGAGATGCAGCTATCTCGCGTGGAATTATTGTCGTCACGCCCGATGACCGCTTGAGTGAGAGGTAGCCACTATGGTAACGGCGCCTGACCTCACACTCTTCTCCTTCATACACGGTGGTCTCCCGATTTCCCGTGCTAAGTTTTCGGCGGAGCTCGCTGACCTGCTGCGCAATCCAATTGTCAGTAAGGGTCTGCGAGACATCTTCAATTTCCGCCTCGGAAGGGAATCTTGCTTTGTCGAATGTCGTCCATACTGGCTAATGTTGTTGGAAACTAGCGGGTACCTTAGGATCGTATCCGTACAAGGCGAGCGCAGGTGACATACCAGTGGAAGAGTGCGTAGTGGTGTTATAGCCGAGCTCGGTAGCCTGAATCAGTTGAGACAAGTGGTCGGATTTATACCGGCAGGTGATACGGAGAACCTCACGAAGAACACGGTTCACCCTTTCTGTTTGCCCATCGGTTTGCGGGTGGTAAGCAGTGGAAAACTCACACTTCATGCCCATGGGCTCGAAAAAGCGTCGCCAGTCGCTAACAACAAAGGTAGAACCTCGGTCACTAACACAGAATTGAGGGGTACCAAAATGATAAACAACCTTGTTCATAAGTAAAGCGCCTAAGATAGCAGCGTCACCTCCGGCTTTACCACATGGGATGAAACGCGCGAACTTCGTGAATCGGTCGACCACCACAACTATAGCGTCATACCTTTCTGGTCCAGATGGAGGAACTCTGGTAACTAAGTCGAGGGAGATAGCTTGCCACGGACGCACAGGAATAGATAATGACTGAAGAAGGCCTGGCCGTAATTGATTAGAGGGCTTTGCGACCTGAAAGTCATGGCATGAACGGCAATATTTCTCAACATCATTTCTTATCGAGCGCCAGTGAAAATGACAACGGAGGAGGTAGTAAGTTTGCTCATACCCACGATGTATCGCACAAGTGGAATCATGGTAATAGGACAACAAAGCTTGGCGGATTTCCTTATTGGCAGGGACAAGAATAGCTTCATACGGTCGTTCAACATCGGGATTTGAAGTACGCGCGTGAGATGGTGCAAAATAAAGTAAGCGGTCATCACGGCAATATCGAATGAACTGAGCTAGATCCTCATACGCGTATGCTGCTATACGTCTGCTAACATCCTCGTGTTGGCGAAAATACAATATACCTTGGTTCTGGCCAGTTGTTAGACTGGCAGTTGGGATTCGACCACTTATAGAATGCGTTTCAGCATCCTATATAAGACAATCATAGGCTCTCGGTCAGGTCCCAACTGTCAGTTCATAGATATAAAAAATCACTTGCCAGAATGTCGGGTACTATACGGGTTAGGCTCAAGGCGCGAGCAGTTGAACCATAGGGTAGACTTTACACATTATCGGTATGGAATCGAGTGCATGAATATCAATGCGCCAAGTACTGTTGCACTCAGACCCGATAAGGGAAAGCACACAGTCGTGGCGAGGATTTTTCTACTCATTTGCTCTGTTCAGTAACCTCCGACCCATTAAAGTTATATAAGACGTAATCGACAGAGTATAAGCGGCGCAGGAAGTTTTAAATCCATTCTTTACCCAAATAACCGTTGTGTCTAGCAACTATTGCACTAGCAGCAGCAACTGTTAACCTTGCTGGGCACCAAACTCAGCACGTAAACGGCTAAAAACAAATACAGACCTTGATTCTGAAACAATGAGCTTAAAACCATAGGGAAAAAAGCATAAACCTCTAACCGCGGCAATATTTCGAGAGTTCGAACTATAATGCTACCATAAGTACCAAGTCCATAGAAGTCGAGTATGAAGGCTTGACTGTGAAATAACTTAAATTCTGTTTAGTTGAATTAGGGAGAAGATCAAGCACTATCTAAAAAGCAGATTTCAAGTTGAACATGAACCTATCTGTCTTGATCTATCGCTTATCGTAAAGAGGCTGACTTGACTAAGCTCTTATGCGCGATCTCAAAAACGAGCCTCACTGTGAATATGTGGCGCTACTGAGTGGCGTTAATTGTATGACTAATAATATGAACGAACATTAGGGCTTGGGGCTGACACCCGACTCATCAATACCACTCTTGCACGCCAGTGAAACTTATCATCAGAATGGCTGACAGCACTGACCAGCAGACCCGTCGCCGTAAGGTTGTTAAGAAGTTCTCTTACCGCGGTACTGACATCGCCGACCTCGTTAAGATGTCCACTGAGGACTTTGTTCCTCTTCTCAATGCCCGCGGTCGCCGGAAGTTCAAGAACGGTGTTGACCCCAAGGTCCAGCACTTCATGGTTAAGCTTGCCAAGGCCAAGTCTAGAGCTGGTGAGGGTGAGAAGCCTGCCCCCGTTAAGACTCACCTCCGTAACTGCATGATTGTTCCCGAGATGATTGGTAACATCGTTGGTGTCTACAACGGTAAGGTTTTCAACGCCGTCGAGATCCGTCCTGAGATGGTTGGCAAGTACCTTGGTGAGTTCTCCATCACCTACAAGCCTCCCAAGCGTAAGGCTGCCACTATGAACACCGCTTTCTCCCGCATGGTTGCCCTTAAATAAAAACTACAACTTGTAGATAATTATATTCTTTTTATATGGCTCTGATTGACCTTGCTCATCAGTTGATCAAAATAGGTGCAAAGCTTACAGTGATTATTCCTTGAAAGCGGTATGTTCTCAAGAAAAGTGGCGGACTTTGAATAAATAAAATTAACTAAATAAATATTTTGATCAGTATAATACTGCACCATAACGACGTTCAATATCACCAGTAATTTTGTACAAGGCTCGAATAACGAACCAGTGCGTCATACCAGGCAACCGCTCACGATTGAACCCCATCCACTCAACTGGTGGAGTTGCATGACCCATATCGTGCAGATTGGGGATTTGAATCTCAGGTGGAACAATTGGGACATAAATTGGTCGCATCTCATCCATATATTCCTTGATAGTCCTAGGACGTTTGCCTTTTTCGAGAATTGTGCGCTCTTTGATGGCAACACGCGAAAGCCAAGTGCGTTGGTGCGTTTCGTAAAGCTCGCGAATAAAGTTCAGAGTGCCAAGATTCCAACCAACCTCTAAATCACCACCAAAGAGACTCTTGAATATGTATTCGACTCTTTTTCCGTCAATATCTGTACAATCCATAGAAACCATTGCCTCGGGAATAATCACTAGCATGCTCGATGTCGCGCTATTCCTGAGCCTCTCAAATAGATCCTGTTGGGCACGAGCAGGTTTAATAGTGCCTAACCCAACACTGTAGCCATTCAACTCAATTTCCAGGTGGGCTGGAATAACATTTTGAACAACAGGCTCGCGCTCAAATACAAATTTTGTCGTATTAGCGCTAATTTTGAGAGCATTGGTATCATCAAAGTTGGTGGGAAAAACATATATGCGAATCATACCCAGCTGTGCGGCAAGACGAACCCTGAGATTTGCAAGAATAGTTGAGATTGTCTTAGAAGGTCCCTCGCTTTCGTTGCTATTGTCGCGCGCCAAACTCTTTTGATAGATTGCCGTCTGTGTACGCAAGAAGTTTAATGGCTCCACGACATCATAAATATTGGAGACAACTAGTGAAGTGAACACGATAGAGAGCTCTTCCAGTTGAGCAGAAATAAGAAGATTTTGTATACCAGAATTCACCCTGGCAAGGTGATTTGCGTAGCCTGTACGGAATCCTCTGGCTTTTGCGGCTAAAAAGGTATGGCCATCAATGCCAATCGAAATGTCATGGCTGTCTATCCCTACCACCAGCTGTAGCAAAGGAATCATTTCCACATTCTCCCAATATGTCGTCAAACGCTTAGACACACCAGTGAGTCTGGCATGAGCTACAAGTCGGCCCTCCGAGGTCACATCTAGCGTATTTGCTCCAACAGCCAGCTGCTGCATGTTTCCAACTCTATGAGCAGAAGCCCATATATGATCTGCTAGGATTTTGACGCGACCTAACGAGGCACCAAGGTCCGCACGGCACACTAGATTGTTCACGCAAACATTTGCAGTCCAAGTCATCGGGTACTCTGCCAGCAATTGGCGGTATCTTTTGCCTACACTAACAGTAGGTAGGTCATCGTGAGTACGCTCATTCTTGGCCTCCGTTGGTGGTGTCACAGAGATATCCTTTTTGGGATTCCATATATCAATAAAAAGTTCAATATCCTTAATTTGTGCAGCACGGATCTCAAACTCTGGCTTCTCGATATTTAAACCAGCCATGATTCGTTCTTTATTGGATTTTCCTGAAATTTTGTGAATCAATGAGAACTGCAACTCATCAACTCCGCCAAAGCCACTTCTTTCGTGAAAGTGAGCATGCTGAAGCATCAAATGAGCGCGGCCAATACTACCCGATAATGAAACATGAACATGATCATTCTCAAGTGGGGTCGTGAACAAAACTTGTACAGATTTTGTGGAAACTGTGGTCGTAATTTTTGAAAAGGGCTCACAGCTAACGCTCAGCCGCTGCTCTTTTAGGGAAACCATCACGGTAGTATCAACACTCTTGAAAAAGCGTGAAATGACTTCGTTTTTGAGAGTCTCAAAAGATTTGTTAGAATCAGGTGAGGATGGAGCCGGCGTGCTTTGCTCAGAATTTAGCTGATCTGAGGGCGATGTATCATACGCAGTAGTGGAGTACTTGAATAATGCCTTGATCTCTTGTAGTGCCTTGGGGTATATTTTATTTGCAGATTCTGAGACCTGGACATTGATCAGTGCAAGATCCCGACCCTCTTCACGATGCTGATATTCGATCTTTGTGAGCATGTCTGGAGAGTTGAGCTCCAGTGATGGTTTTGGCGCCTCTGCGATTGTTTCACCTGCGAACTCGGGCAAGTTGTCGTCCCAGAGTCTAAAAATTGCGGCATCAAACTTCGTGGTGAGCTGTAAGGAGTACTCCATGAGGCCAGCATCGCTTTCGATTGTAGCCTTGAGCTTTGGTATCGCGTCTTGAGAATACGATGGTGTTGAAACGGTACCGTATAGTGGGTGTCTTTCAAGTGACTCCTGGCATCTGTCTAGGGAGCTCAAGATTGACGATACCAGTATGCCAAAAGTTGGACGAAGGTTGACATGCAGTGACTCTCCATTGATGATCACATTGATGAACTTTTCCTTCGAAAGTAAAATTGCCTCGATCTCAACATGTGGCAGATAAGCATAATTCATGTATTTGTTCACTTCAAGAGACTTCCAAGGTGTACTTGTTGGTGTTATAGCCAAACCCACAAGATCCATGCGGCACTGGAGGCTGGCAAGGCTGATCTGAAGCAGCTTGAACCCTCCAGTAATACCTTCAGAATCTTTATTCTGTTGCTCTGTCGACCATGTGACGGAGAATTCGTTTAAAGCAATCATTGCCTTGATATCAGCGAGAGTATCTAGGATATTACTGGTCGCTTTCTCTTCTTTCCCTCCCTCGGGGAGCAAATGCATGACATTTGCTCTAACCTTTTGGAATGCTAAATAAATCGCAGCAACGCTGTTAGGGCTCAGAATAAGTTTGCAGAAATCACTCACAAAATAGAAGCTGCTTAGATTGGCGATCCCACGATAGTTACCAAGTAGCTGGATGGACAATATCTTCGTCGAAACTGCACCCTGGATCAATTGGGCGCTTAGTTCTGAGGTACTCACATAAGTGTAAGAACTTTCTGATAGGTTTGCTCCGTTAGATGTCCAGTCGAAAGTCTTGTGCTCAGCTCCAATCTGATCAAAAATGAACAAAAACGAGAAATTGTCAACGGGAAGAGTAATTCTTACCTGTGTGATGTTAAACGATGAGTTCCAGCACAGACTCTGATCATTAGTCTTATTATCAGTAGATTTCCTGCGAGATTCCTTGATGTTTTCCATGGTCGCTGTAACCTTCTTTGCTGTTTCCAGTGTCGTATCGAGAGCAGCTTGGGCCCTCTTTGCGTGCTCTATAACTACAGGTGTCTCCATGAAGCGGAAAACAAGCAAAATTGAAGTTGTCTCTAAATTGACCCTGTCCACATTATACTTGACATCAAACGCAGAGTTATCAAGATCAGCACGAGCCAAAATTTTTGTTCCTTCTACCAAGAAGCTACCCAGACAGTGATCGTCATTGAGCACCCGCAAAACATAAGTTTGCCATTCGATGCTCGCCAAGAGAGCGTTATCCTCTGGCATCCTACCACTTAAAGCAAATTCGGATCCTGTGAAAGTAAAGCTGAAGTTGTCCATAGCCTGAACCTTGAAAACAAACTCTGACACTACGAAATTCGTGTTGAGTAAAAGTTCAACTGCCTTCTCTGTAACATTTTCTGAGAATGCGCTGGATGTATTCACACTGGGATGAGCCTTTTGATAGGTGCTCAATGTATGAGCTAGCTCGTTTGTCTCTGCAACTTCATTTTCTAGGAAAAGCACCGCAACCTTACATAGCTCTTCGAACGTGGCATTGATGGCGAGGTTGAGGGTGTCCACATCGACAGAAAGCCAGAGAGGGCCCTTTAATTTGGCAGTATCAGCACTGTAGCCGACATTTACTCCCTCCATAAGATAATCCACAAGCTCAAGCTGCATTAAATCACTGTATACGCGGATTGCAGATAGAGAGCTTCTAAAGATACCTGAGGCAAACAAACTTTCTGCGCTCTCTCGATAATCAACTGTGGTCACGAGCTGAACATCTTTATTTTGAAATTCACACTTCAATGATTTGCCTTGTAGATCTGCACTCCAGTCTCGAATGCTTAGAGAAATGATGCCCTGGAAAACAGTATTTCCTTGAGAGCGAGATCCATCAGCCTTGGAGTGGTTATCTTGAGAAGCATTGGCTGTGGACGCAAGCTTGATTCGGCTGGCCACCTCAATAACTTTCAAAATGTCCCAAGTAACACCCAAACGAGCACGTTGTGTGCTTACTGCAAAAAGACACTTGTACCAGCTGTCAGTAGGCTTCTTGATGCCACCATGGATCTCAAATTCATCGAGAACGAGATAGTCCTCTTGTGTATCGCTGTACTTGAGAATTGTAGAGAGGCTCTCCACGTAAACAATAATTCTTGGGAACACAAACTGCGTATCAGGCTTGACGAGTTCAGTGAAAATTCGAGCGTGATCCAAAGGCTCTATACGCTCCCAACTACGCCAGTGCTCAAGAATTCGAAGTAGTTTCTCCTTTGCGTCGGAGGGCGGTTCTACGATGTCCAGGTGGGGTAAATTTGCGAGCAGGTAACGTAGACGCATGGCAATACGCCAAGATATATCACCTCTAATGTTGTTTGTAACTTGTACAGCCGGGGTACGCGAGAGAACGTATGGATCATGCTCAATTCCGGCTTTCTGTCCAGCCACTAAAGTAGAGTAGATAAGGCTTGCAGCATTAGTTTTGACCTTGAGATTGGGTTTCCTGGTATCAGTTTTAAGACCCTGAATAAATAGTATCAATTCCTCTAGCTCATCTGCTTTGGTGGTGAAATCAAGGGTTCCTGTGCGCCACTCAGCGACTGAGCCAGAATCGTCGAGAGTATAAATAAATTGTGGGCGGCTCAGATCAACGCGCGTAGCCTCAGTGCCCTCCGTGCGTATGCCCGCGACGATGCGTTCAAAGCTAACGGTAAAGTTCTTGGACGAAGAAGCTTGCAGAAGTTCTCGAGCTGCCGTGATACTGCCAAGGATCTGTATGTTAGAAAGTCCTGCAAACATGTGGGAATCCTCGTTCGCCTGAACCTTTGGATCATCATGAACGATCTTCACGTCAATTGTGGGTATTTGAATGAGAGCCTTCACATTATCCCTGTATGTGGGCTTTTTCAGATCGTCAACAAGTTGACACTCGAGCTGGTCCATCACAGCCTCAGGATCAACCACATCCATTATCTCGGCTAATTCAGCAATGACTTCTTTGATATACACGTGTGTCCTACCATGAATGCTTCCAAATTCCATGACAACGTTGACCAAATCGCCATTGGTCTCTTGATAGGGCCCATTGAGATCTGGTGCCCAATTCACTGGAAACACCGGCGGCCCCTTCACATTTTTCGAGTCATTTGCTGGCATACCCCATTCTTTTAGGGAAAGGTATTTAGAATTCTCGGGCTCTTCCGTAACAGCTTTGGCGCGGCGTTTTATCATAATTGATCCATCATCAGATGAGAGTTCGCTGGAACTAGTATCTCTGTTGTACAAACCACTGCCATAAATCGAAGCCTCTGACGCAGTTTCTGAATCTGCACCATTACCCACATAATCAAACTGGCCCATATCAGAATCAATGATATTTAGGGTCTCTCTAGTGAGCTGGGGAGGCATCGAAGGAAGAGGCATGGCTGGAATGGTATGAGGCTTATCTGATCTTATAGCGCCATATCTTGGATCTGAGCGATGCTTCTCGTCTAAAAAGAAAGGACATCTATGATAAAGCGAGTCTTGCAGCATTATATGCTCCTGCTGTTGTTCATAGTGTTTTTGATGATCACCCTTGACAGTGAATATTGTGGTTCTCAGTGTAGTTCTCATGTCAAGAATGTTATCTTCTCCTCTGGAACCAAATATATGAATCGTGGGAATGTCGAGAAATATCTTATCACTGTATCGAGGGTTAGCCAGATCATGAAACTTTACGCTCACTGGGCCCGTATAGACGTTGAGGCTATTATCATGGATACCGAGTTTCAAAGAAACCGAATCAATAGAAGCAGAAACAAATGTGACATCAACAGGTTTGTAGACATCGAAGTAGGGCTTGTTTTCGATATTAGCCATTCCGTGGGCAAAGCACTCGCCAATCTGTGGTAATAATGTGATAAACTCCGCTGGCATATTGAATGCAAGGTCACCAATATCAAAATCCCACTTGCATACATAGGTTGGTTCTGAGGGTGGTAGGCCAAACATGCGGTGAGCGCGGACAATAAGCTCATCTGTGCGAATAATATTTCTCCCGCTGGGCTGGTAGAGACATAATACCTCATTTGGTGTCAAGCCTTTATTGATGAAGCCCTTGACTGGTGAGAATTCAGTTTGTAAGTCCATGTAGTAATTTGTAAATCTCAAATCAGCTGTCCAGCTCTGTGTTGTTAGACTGAGGTTATCTTTGGCCGAGTAAAGATGGGCTGGGAAAACAAAGCAGGTGTTCTCAACGCTACTTGTTATCCGATAGTCCACATCAATACCCTCTCTGTTCAATGAATATTTTGGAGGTTTGAACTCACGCATGGCAAACTCCTCTGGCGTTTGAAACTTAAAGTCTAGACCGCCGTAGTTGTCAATAACAGCGATAAGATAGTCGATAACGGCACCAAAGGCAACTAGGGTAAAATCACGAGCCTTAATATCAATAGAATGCCCCTCTACACGTGAGTAGTCAATCTCACTAAAGTATGTGATGCCATAGTCTAGCTTGAAATCATGAGCAATTCCCACAGTCTTTGAATCTAAAAATGCGTCAAGAGTATGCCAAGAAGGAGTCAGAATATCCATGGTTAGACAGCTAGTATCGGCGACCGCGGTGATACGATTCGAGACTGGTGCCACTTGATCAAATGGAGCAAGGATTTTTAGGCTCAATTTGTCGGCATTGAATACCAGAAATACATTTTCGGACAAAGAGGTTGGGCTGCTAATAATATTGTGAGGGTTGACATTAGCAAAAAGCTTTATATCCTCAAAATTGAAGTGAACATCGTAAATTGCAGGGATAAAGAGCTCGTATGGGATATTTTTTCCACTTCCCAGATCCTCAGTGAGATCAATTGCTAGGTTGATATGCTCACGGAGTATAAATATTCTTGCCCCAGTAACGGTATTCTCAAAGTTCCAAGTCTGAAGCGCATTCCATTGAAGTGGAGTCGTTTGGGTAAGAACAAAGCTATACATATCAGTGGATAATAGCTCGGCATGATTCACACTAGTCCTAATCTGAGCTTTGAGCAGGCTAGCCTCAACACTTAGCATAAACCCATACTTGTTTGGTAAAATATCCACTGCCAGTTTCAGAGTAGAGTTATCAGCCACTACAACTTCTAGCCAGCCATATGGAACCTCTGCATGGCCTGGAAGATTATCGTCAGCGCTTCCGCCGACAGCATTCGAGAGCGTTGTCGCTTCCATGGACTTGGAGAACTCTCTTGTCGGTATTCTCAATGTAGCTGTGCCTGCAAAGTGAATGTTGACAGTATATTGAGACCATGTCCTCAGTGTACCCCGCTGCTGAGAATAAGGTGTGTATGTTTTGCACTTTGGAGGGAAAAATAGCTCGTAGAATTCAACCCTGCGTCTTTCTGTCCACGGGCCATAGTTTAAAGCTGCATTCGTCAAAGTGATAGAATATCCCATTTCTGGATCTGGAGTCGACGTATCCTGGCACACATCTGGAACATCATAGTAATAGTCAAGCTTCAACATGTCACATTCGAGTAATTTTGAGACCTTGGTGTGCTCTTTGGGTGTATCCTCTCCAAAATGTGTTGCCTTGTGCTCCTCTGCTGCGCGAGACGGGTTCCCTTTGCGGCCATGAACTTTTGTATGACCTTTGACGTTTGTGAGGATTTCCTGGATAGAATACCAGTGCGCAATTCTAGATTTGCTTGTCTTGGCTATTTCAGGATCATAGTCATAATTTGCCGTGAAGTACACTTTTGGCTTGAATATTCTGGTGCGATAAAGCAGCCTATAACGATCGCATGAAGAAGAGGCTGGCCGCACATCAACGTCCATGGTTGCATTCTTGGAATAGCTGACCATCAGAGTACTTGTAGACTTATTGCCGAATATAATCGCGAGTGTCTCAATCTCAAGAGTTACAGGCATGACATGAAATAGAAGCTGCTCCGCCCTAGTATAGTCTGACTTTGGAGTAAGAGTGCTTTGGGTCGAGCTAGTACTTGAAGATGGAGTTACACTTGGCTCCTCATCAAACACATATGCGCTGCTCTGGTTGTATATGAACCACTCGAATCCGGTAGCACGTATTAAATGGCGTGAAGGGAGCGATTGTTTCTCTTGTGTATCATTGAGCCCATTGGGCCGCACGCGTTTAAGCCAATAGCGCCATGAATAGCTACCATGCAGGATCGAGAATGCTTCATTTTCACTGATGTAAACAAGGTTCTTGAAGAATATTCTACCGCCAAATACACTTATTTTTACAGAGGAAACGCTGAAATAAATGCGGCACTTTTTCCAGAGGTACCATCCAACAGCCTGAGATAAAATAAACCCCAGCAGCCGATCAAGAAAGAAAACAACAAATACGGAAGCGATAATTGCCACTAGCCAGTCTGCTAAAAAGACATAACTGAACTGTTTATAGTTTATAATAGAAGTGGATCCAAAATTCAGCGAGCTCATGTCGCTACCGCTATTGTTGGATAACGTAGGGGCTATACAAGGGGCTTAGTGCAAGCCAAACTATCGAAGTGTGTGAGTGCTGCACGGTATTGAGTGAATACTAACTTTTTTACAATTTATTCCTATTTACATTGTGTCTTATAAGCCTAAATTACTCTCCTAGTAGATGTATTGGTGCTCGTCACCCTCGAGTAATTCATTCACGAGTCTGCGCGTAAACAAGTGATAAGCATGCAGTTAGCCATGGGTTCCTCGGGGAGATAGGATTTATTACCTGACCCTGTTTAAAATAAGTTGATTTAGAGTCCATCTAGCCGCTCAATTGATTATTACATGAAGTCGCTGCAAGAAGCCACGCTGCAACTGCGTTGAAACGCCCCTGGGGTTTGCGTGTATATGACACTGATTGAATGTCTGCGGTATTCTCATGACCGGCGAACGTAGAGTTGAAGTACTACTCCAGTAGCGTTTTGGTGGGTCACCATATGATTCATAACTTCCACGACCTGTTTGTATAAGATTCCTCATGGGTGCGACCAGATACTACCTGACGGCTCCATGTCAGAGTAGCGCTCTGATCGAATTAGATTACTGAATAACTAGGGTTTAGCTGTCGATAAACTCAAACTCAACTCTAACCGCTTCAACAGTTGACAGCTTTTTATTACCTATTGATCGCATTATTACGGCTACTTTTAGATATATTAATTTTAATATTCATAAAGTGTGCATATAGTATCATCAAAGCTGAATCAAGCTTGCGACACATGCTTGGCACAGTACTTCATAAGCGATTATTTGTGCTTGAGGCCACACAAACTTCCCCGCACACGCACACAGTTCTTGCGCAGAGCCCATGTTTTCCAAGTCAGACAAGGACAAAACTCTCATTGAAAAGTTACGAGATGCTATAAATTATCACTGGCTAACTGCATCGCCAGAGGGTTCTGTATTTTCCACCAAGGGAGGCGCGCATCCTACCACGAGCTGGCATCGCTAAGAGAAGCTTCTTTCAACAAGCTCTTTAATGTGCTCTTCATTTCGCGCCTTAATCTCGGCGACCTGGTTGTCGTCATCATACCCAACAACGCTTTTGAGCTCCTGAATCACCGCTTCCTTGTCATATAGTAATGACGCCATAGGGCCGATAGAATAAATAGTAACGCTCTCTGCGCTATTTGTATTTTGTTTCTGAGACTCGAGAAGTCGCATGCTTTGCATTTGCTGCACAAAGGAGCGCGCTTCCTCGGGGGTTCCGAATAATTTTAGATTCGTCAACCGTCTCATCAAAAGGTGCTCAGAGCACTCATCTCCCTCAACCACAATGAGTAATAGGATAAGTCGCTGTTTGCCTGCAGTATAAACGTTTCTTTTGTATGAATATTTGTTGACGATGCGTTGAATTTCGCTAGGTAAGGTGCTCACTAGACACACTTCACCACGATTTGGGCCATCTTGCATTTTTGGAACTTCCTTAACCTCCATTGCAAGCTTTCTACTCAACTCACGGTTCAGAATTGACCTCGCCTCTGTCCACCTCACGCTCATCTTATCACTGAGCACCTTGTGTTTAGTGGGTCTGCCAGCACGCATGTCATTCAGTAGAATATTGATGGTTTTGTAAGTTGCTTCAGTCAAATCGACATCGGCTTCTGCGCTACTAATGCCCTCGGTTTGGGAATCGCCGCGCGTACGTTTTCTACCTGCCATTGTCGCGTCGTGAGAGGCCTGTCAGCTAATTAGCCTGCAGATTTGTCAAGGCACAGGGATGTGCATACAAAGTTACTAGGCTACTTTAGTAAATACACATGGAAATGAAGGCTGGTTATTTAAATATAAAGGTTAGGTTAGAGGAGTTCATGTTTTGATTCGCCTGCTCGAGCATCACTGTGCTCAAGGTACCAGTTTTTTATATTCATATACAAATTTATATATCGCAAAGAACCACGAGGTAGTTGAGCATTTTGGAAGAAGGAACGGGCAAGCGATGGCCAAAATTGTCATAGTGACATAAAATAAATCTATTACAAGGAAGAGAGGAGTTATAGCTTCCTTCCGTACCACGACCGCCTATTGCTATTCTCCTCATTGGAAGCTGCACTCGATATAGATGTCGAGGTACGCAAGCTTGCAGAGGAGCCAGTAGAGTGCTGTCCTGACAGCTCACGCCGCCGCGAGGCTGATAATTGGCGTCGTAACTGTGTGATGAGTGAGTCGCGGTGGTTCTTAATCGAGGGTGGCGGCGCTGCGCTAGACATGGACTTTGAGTGCTTTCTGCCGCTGAAAAAAATTGGATCATTATCGTTATCAGCTATCAGCAGAGTGGGCTTATTGCGCTGCTTGGCCACTGTAAGCTCAGTCGAGGTGGAGGTGTTGTTGGTAACACCTTCCACTGCGGAGTCATTTTGCAAGTGTCCATCCTCTACCGTCTGAGGCTCACCACCCTTTTCATCATCCTTATCGTCACTTGGTGGAGGGGCTGATATACTGAGTTGAGGGATTCGTGGTAAGTTTTCTTGGGAGGCTACCTTTGATTGCTGCCGGAGTTCGTGCTCTTTCACGGCTACATTGCGGACGCGTGTCAATAACGTACTTGAATTTTCGATTAGGAAAACCAACACAAGCCTGCTCAAATGGTACTCCTGGCTTTCAAGATCATTCTGACCAGGATGAAACAAAAGCGAGGTGAGGAAGATAGTGGCCAAATTGAACGCTGGCATAAGATTTTCTTCACTCATCGATTCGAAAACATCCATAAGGTCTAATAAATAAACAAACAAATGCAAGTTGACCGGGGGTAGCTTGAATAGTAACCGCTCATATTGCATAAGAACACTCTCGACGGCTTCTTCCGAGGGAGGTGGTACAGGGGTGATTGCCTCTTTGTCGGCCTCCACATTTGCTTTGATCAAATCCACCTTGTAACTAAGGTAATCGTGGACTGGGGCACACGATTCAAGTGGGGCCCTGAAAGCGTCATAAAAAGTGTGGGGCACAATAGGCTCTGGAAGCATATTGAAGTATCTGCGAAGAATATTTGCCGCATCGTGTACCGTAAATCCAGACCAGTCGACGTCCTTGCCGAATTTTGGCGGCTGATTGAATAAAGTCTGGAGTACGTTGATACGCCGGACTGAGCCACTAACCCGAAAAATACCCCGGACAGTTTGACCATTTTGTTTGAGGTAACTAGAGCATTTCGCCACAACCACTGGAACATGCCCGTATACAAATGAGTTACCATTAGTATCTGCCAGAGAAATCTGCACACTTGCATACTTGATCGACTCGTGGAGCGGAACGCCGAAAATGGGACTGTCAACATACTCGGGGGGTACACGCACTTTTTTGCCTCCATTTATCACCCAGAGTCCCTCTGGCGGCTGTGGAGAGGCAAGTCTCGAGGTTTGCATAACCGCGGAGGAGCTGTGGTGGCTGACCAGCGAGGGTCGCTCCGTATCTTTGTCTGATGGTTTTAAAGATTTCCACCAGTTTGAAATCAGTGCTTTACCAGGGCTTGACGCCATTTGCGGCGACGACATGTTGCGGTTTGTCAGAAGGTCTAAAATCTGTGACCTCCTCTTTTGATTACCACCTTTCAGCTGCTTAGCTACTTGCAAGGCTAGGTAGACTAATGCATAATGAGAGAAAAATCGTAGCCGAGCTAGAAAGTTCCAGCAAACTTAACAAAAAACTAGAAAGTATACATATTTAACTAGACTCACACCCATAAACATGCCATTTTTCGGGATCCATTGAGAGGTCCACTGCATTGGTTTCCTGCGCCACTATGCATGGCCGTTAAATAGGTCCCGGCAAGTGGGGCGAAGTTATCTGCATGTGCACGAGGAAAGGGCATTTTACCCCAAGTATCATTAAAGTAGAGCTAGTGTAGAAATTGGAAAAATTAACTAGGGCCGTGCTCTTGCGCTTGAAATGCTACGCCTCTATAGATTGCTAGGGGGTTATAAATAGAATCGGAGTTTCAGAAGAACAAATCAGTCAATATATGCGCCTATTAAATATAAAATAAACCACTATGGCTAACATGTGGGATGTATAGTGAGCATAACATCGACCTTGCCAAAACTCTGATGGATCGATCGGGCAACTCGCATCGATCTTTGTATTAACCCCATCAAGATGGACAGCATATGTGAGTACTATAATTAATTATGGGGAATTTGATTTAAAAACTTTCGAAAATTATTCAAAACTTTCTACCGATAAGAGACGCGAGCCAAAGGATTTTAGTTGACAGCAGTAGTCTTGGCCTGCTTCTCCATCTCAAGCTTGTCATCGGGGTCAATGACAGTCTCATTGCGCTTGACAAAAGCACTTTCTTTGTGGTCACGACGACGAGTAGTCGCAGGTGTCTCAGTACCAAGGAAGTAATCCCAGTGTCTAAAACTAGAGGAATAATTGCCAAGGAAATAATGGTGGTGGTCATCATGGTGATCAGCACCAGCCCACAATGGGAAAAAGTGATGCAAAGAAATCGGGAACTCGTATCCGCTGTGGGCATCGATTGCCTGGACAAGGCGTAGGGTGATCCAAATAATAGTGGTCAACAAGTGCATGTTACCAGACAAATAGGCAAGCAGGAGGGGTGTACCAACGGTACCAGTTCCAGTGAAAGCTACTTCAATGGGGTGGGCGTACTCTGCAGTAAGACCAAAAGGCGCAGCAAACTTGTGGTGCTGCTTGTGGACCCGCTTGTAGAGATAAGGAGTATGCAAGAGGCGGTGGCCAAAGTAATGCCAGGTATCCTCCAAAAGGAACAAAATAGCAATTTGAGAAACAATGGTCAAGAGACTAGGGAAAGGAGCACGGTAGCCAATGTTGAAAAAGTCACAGACAAAGTGGAAACCAAAGATGGGGACCGCCTCAACAAAAATGTGGGACAGGAGGACACTTTTCAAGCAGTCCAAGTACTGAGCTTTGGTGGGTGGGCGCTTGTCCTGAATTTTGTATTTGCGCATAGATGGCATCATATCAAGAATTAACCAGGGAATGTTCCGGCCAAAGTAGATAACCTCGTGTACAGTGAGGAGCAGGAGGCCAGTAGCGAGCACATCGTTATCGAACCACTCGTAGTAATTCTCCCACTTTCTTTCCAGCCAGTTGAACTGGTGTCCTGATACTAAATCAGCCGCGGCCTGTGCAGTTGAGTTCATGATACTTGAAATGTTTGGAGCGGTACGGCGATTTTTTTTTGGATATATACCGCGTAGATGACTAACCGGCTAGAGCTCGTGTTATACGAGTCAGGTGATTGTCGTGAACAATACGAGCCGCAAACTATTCATTCCTATTTACCATAGTAGATTGTGTAGAGTTGCCGCCTCAAAAATTCTGTATACCGTCGTATGCTAATCGCGGAATTTACACATCTGAGGCCACTTTCCTGTTTCGGATCTCGCGTTCCTTATCAGATGATCATGCACACCTGTAAGCAGGAATTCGGTACGCTATGACCCCACTTGCAGGGAGGTCTATCGGGAGGTCTAGAAGGAACCCTATAATCAAGAGTTTCCTAACCTTCCAAGCTATATAATGATGAGTAGACAATGTTGAGAAGGGCGTCTATACATTCATCCGTGCGGGGGTGTAAAAATTGCCGCCCATGTACCAACTCGGGGCCTTCAAAAGTTTACTCATCTGAAATTTGCACAAATGTCAAACGAGGTCGACTGGAACGAGGAAAATAAGCTCATCTCTAACCCTAATAAGGAAGAATCGTGGGCTGAAGTTGGAAAAGATATCCTGAGTGGTACCATTGGAGGAATTGCGCAGGTACTTGTGGGTCAACCGTTTGATACCGCTAAAGTTCGGTTGCAGAGTGCACCCGATGGCAAGTACAATGGTGCCTTGGACTGTGTCAAACAACTTTACAAGTCTGACGGTGCAAAGGGCTTCTACAAGGGCACACTGACTCCTCTGATTGGTGTTGGTGCCTGTGTATCTGTCCAGTTTGCAGTCAACGAGAAAATGAAGCGCTTCTGGACCTCAAAGAATGCGAAAGCGGGACGCAAAGACCTTAGCTATGGTCAACTCTATGTTTCCGGTGCTGCTGCTGGATTTGCAAACTCTTTCTTGGCATCTCCCATTGAACACGTTCGTATTCGTTTGCAAACAAGCAACCAATTCAGCGGACCATTGGACGCATTCAAACAGCTCAAGGCTTCGGGGTCTGTTTTCAGAGGCTTAACCCCCACTATTATTCGTGAGTCTCATGGAATGGGCGTCTTCTTTATGGTCGCCGATGCATTGACTCGTTATGACATGAACAAAAACAATATTGCTCGCGAAAACGTACCTGCATGGCGCAAATGTCTATATGGAGGTATTGGCGGTATTTTCTTGTGGCTCAGTGTCTACCCTGTGGATGTTATCAAGTCGCGCATGCAGACTGATGCCATTGATAAGTCTAAAAGACAATACAGCGGTATGATGGATTGCTTCGCAAAGGCTTGGAAGGCCGGCGGTATTAGCACTCTCACAAAGGGTATGAGTACAGCTGTTGTCAGAGCGGCACCTGTGAATGCTGCTACATTTGTAGCATTCGAGACTGCGCGTAAATTATTGGGCTGAATGGAAGCAGGACGTTGTTATAACTTAATGAAACACCAGAAATGTTTCTCTAATCTATATACAGTGTAAATAAAAGATTTCGCTGCCAGCTTTACTTTCTAGTGGCACCCATTGCATTATCATATTGCTTTGGCCTGCTGCTAAGGTTGACTCACCACCCCTTCTTGCATAAACAAACTATGGACTTCAAGATGCCAGAGACAGTGCTAGATTTAGCGAATATTCGCGCTGCACTGATTCGTATGGAAGATACTGTCTTGTTCGATCTTATCGAGCGGTCTCAGTTCACCGTCAATCCACTCGTGTACTCTGATATTGCATTTCCCCAGCTCAAAGCCAACTTTTTGAGCTGGTTTTTGGCTGAGACTGAAAAGACACACTCTAAAGTACGTCGTTATGACGCGCCAGATGAAAATGCTTTCTTCCCTGATGTGTTGGAGAAGAGCATCTTGCCCCCACTCGAGTTCCCACAAGTTTTGGCACCCTACCAAAAGGAGATCAACGCCAATAAAGAAATTTTGAAATACTACATTAACGAAATAGTCCCTCAAGTGTCTACGGAAGGTGACGAGCCTGAAAACATGGGCAGCTGTGCGGTCTGCGATGTCAACTGCCTGCAAAGTATGAGCCGCCGTATTCATTTTGGAAAATTCGTGGCAGAGTCTAAATTCCAGTCAGAACGGGAACTGTTTGAGAGGCTTATCAAAGCCCAGGACTCCAAGGGTATTGAGGACGCCATTTCCAAACCAGAAGTCGAGAAACAGGTGCTGGAGCGCGTTCGTCAAAAAGCTGAGAGTTACGGTACCGACCCCACACTTCGATACAGCGAGAAAGCAGGCAAGTCTAAGGTAGATCCGGATGTGATCGTGCGTATTTATAGAGACTGCATTATTCCGTTAACCAAAGTGGTGGAGGTCGACTACCTACTTCGCCGTCTTTAGTTTTTACTTGATATATCAGAGTAGCGGAAATTATTCGGAGAGTTTGCGAGTGTGAGCTCTCTTTGGGCCAAGAAACGATCAATCCGATCTTGGGCTGAGGATCCCTTGTGATAATTGTTAAAGGCAAGGCTGTGGGCCATAGTTGCCTTTTCACTGAGTTTATCTAGACGCTCAGCGCGCTTATCTGAAGCATTGAACAATGCCGTAAGTTCCATAATAGCAATAATAATTGTCGTTGAAACTACAACTTTCAAGAAAAACCATCGATTCTCCTGCAGACTTGCTCTGAATTTCTCTTCTGTGTCATCGGTTTTTAAATCGGGGTCATATGGATCGCGAAAGTTAGAGTTTTTGGCGTGTGCGTAATATTGTGAGGGGTATCGTACACCAGTGGTGCCCGAAAACACTGCATTAGCAGCATCCCATGAGCTTCGCTTGCTATCATTGCGCAAAACGTTGTATGCTTCTCCAATCAATTTGAACTTGCGTTGGCAATCCTTATCCTGGCGGCAGCGGTCGGGGTGATAAGTTTTGGCGAGCTCAATGTATATTTTTTTGAGCTTGGATTTACTAAACGTCTGTGGAGTCATTCCGAATATTTCATATGGAGTGGGATTGGCGGAGGTAGGCCAGGTGTGTAGTCTCCGAACGAATCTGAGCATCCGTTTATCAGTTGGGCTGAGTAAAGGTAGTGACAATTTCAGATGGCAGATAAGAACCAATTAATACGCTCGTGTGATGTTTGGAATAATGAGCTTTATATAAACTAGATGCTTCCGTAGTTGAGAAGGTTAATGCTGAGTACCATTGCTGCGTAGCATTTGGGAACGTAATGCATGATTTGATCGGCCGGCTATTCACTGAGGGGACTTGAAAGAGTTCAATTAGCTTGTCAGTAGTATATTCGCTTTTTATTCAAGTGGAAAAAGAGCGTATTTACCCTACGGTGACACTCTCCAGCCATTGTGGGGTAAACGAGATACCTGCATGTGAATGCTTGCAACGTACTAGTAAGCTCAAAGAGACCCATGGGTACCGCGCTTTCAAGCCATACACCCACTGCGGTAGTATCTATTGATGCATATATTGCAGAAATATTAGAGTTCACATATATTGGTGATATGGGACGCGCTAGATTCCTCAAAACCGTCAAAACCCTGCATCGAGAGGGTGAAGCTGTGGTCAAGGTGTTCATCAAACCAAGTCTTGCGATTGATCTCAGCCAACAAAAGAAAATTCTGCAACAGTACCAAGAAGTTCTTCAAGATGTTCCCAATGCCATAGGGTACGCCAGAATTATTGAAAACGATAGAGCGGGATACCTGATCCGACAGCACATTAAGCACAATTTATACGATCGTATATCTACGAGACCCTTTTTGGAACACATTGAGAAGTTGTGGATAATTTTCCAGCTTTTGTGTGTTCTGCGAGATGCACACGCGCATAACGTATTCCACGGTGATATCAAGGCTGAGAATGTACTTGTGAGCTCTTGGAAATGGGTTTACCTATCGGATTGGGCACCGTATAAACCAGTAACCCTTCCAGAAACTGATTCAGCCGACTTTCTGTTTTACTTCAATACTTCAGGCCGCCGAGTCTGCTATGTTGCCCCAGAGCGCTTTACCACTCAGGGTAACATTGGCCCTACAAGTCTAGATGCGGCAATGGATATATATTCAATGGGATGTGTATTCGCTGAACTACTCATGGAGAAGCCGCTATTTTCCCTTGCTGATAGCTTCAAGTACAAGCGAGGAGAGCTCGAACCGCAATTGAATATTGAGGGGCCTATGAAGGAGCTCATTCAAAGTATGATATCTATCAACCCTGAAGACAGACTTACCGCTGAAGAGTATTTACATGTTTACCGAGATACTATTTTCCCCGACTATTTTTGGCAGTTGTATGAGCTGGTGGCGCCTTTCTCAAGATCAGAGCAAAACAACTCTAGCGTAATGCTCAATCACTTGTCTAAAAAGTTTGATGATATTATAGACATTCTGAAACTCGACACTGGGCCCAATTGTAAACCCGACGGTATATTACCTGTTTTGGTTACAACGGAGAAGCGGTGCTGGGCACCGGTCAAATCAGAGGTTGTGGATGGTGCTCTTATAATTTTGGCTATTGTTTGTTCTCAATTAGTGGGCACCATAGACGTATCGAGCAGATTACGCAGTCTTGACCTGCTATTAGCAATGAGTGCTTTTGTCAAAGATGAGATCAAGCTCAACCGCAGCTTGCCGTACCTTATCTCACTACTCAAAGACCCTATTGATGCTGTACAAATATCAGCACTCTCCTCACTTACACAGCTACTTGATATGACATCGGAGCTTGAGAACCTAAACGAGAAGGTGTTTACAGAATATTTATTACCAAGGATTCGTGGCTCAGTTTTATTGCCAAGCACATCACCACATGTGAAGGCGATATATGCCGCTTGTCTCCCTCACCTCGCGGAGCAGGCATACAGACTCGAGATAAGCAGCCACGAGACTTTGGACCTTCATATCGAGTCGCATGCCCGAAGTTTGCTAACAGAAAAGAGCTCGATCATCAGACTCGCAGTTCTCAATAACTTCGATATGCTTTGTGCTAGGATGGGACGGCACAGAACCAATGACATCTTTCTCTCACATGCAATCACATACCTTAATGATCGCGATATCCAAGTTCGTAAAGATTTCTTTGGGTTTGTGTCGAGAATTGGGCCACTGGTGGGCCCAAAAAGTCTAGAACACTATGTTATTCCACTAATGATGCAAAGTCTTGTTGATTTCAGAGAGGATGTGGTTAGCGCGGTACTATCAGCACTAGCGTCGCTTGTTGAGCTTGGTCTTGTCTCTCAAAAAGTACTATGGACTATGATACCCCAATTGGCGAAGTTCTTTATTCACCCAAACGCATACATACGCACCCGAACTTTTATTTTGTTTGCAGCTGCAGCAAAGTGGCTCACACCGGCACAGATATACTGCTTGTTCCGTCCCATGATTGAGCAGGTACTTCAAAGTGAAATTAGCGACTACACAGACTACAAATCCTATATTGCTGCTGTGAAACCTCCAATGCCAGTAACAGTATACAATCTCATGATGCACTGGGCATCAGAATCAGAGAACTCTTCATTCTTATCTTCGCGAACTAATACTAATATCGTTTTTTCACAGGAAGATAGACAATGGATGGAAAGGCTTCGTGAGGTCGGATTCAACAATGAAGAATTGTGGCAATTACTTCTATACAAGCAGTATATGCATCAAGTTGCTAAGACTCGCACTGCTGGCCCTGACTTGGACAAATCCACCATAAAGGCTTTACCCCATACTTGGACGGAGGGCGAGATCCCTACAGGGCTTGAACAGTACATACGTCGCAGGGCTGCTTCCACACAGAACGATATAGAGCCTGACATCGATCAAGCCCTATCTAGACTGAAAATCTCTGGAAAGCATGTTGATCCAGTGGCTGTTCCCACTGTTGAGCCGAAATACAATGGAATACTAGTCACCAGCGTTAAGGCACATCGTGGGGCGATAACTGCTTTTGCGAAATGCCCCAGTGAAGTTTACTTTATTACCGGTGCAGATGATAAATTGATCAAAGTATGGGATGCTAAAAGCGTTTGTAATGGCACGCCGCGTCAGATTCATACAAAAGATTTCGACTCACCTATCAAGTGCATACAGTTCCTGCATAATAGCCCAGCATTCGTAGTCGGATGTGAGGACGGTAACATTCACTTCATGGAACTTGAATATACACTTGCAGATAATAACATCTCATATGGGCCTCTTACCGTCGGAAATACAAAGAAGCTTCCTTCTGGATACGCAATTGCAATGCGCCATATCAAGGGCTACATGTACTTTCTTTTATCAACATGTACTATATACCAGGTTGAACTGGCCACAGGCAATTCCTGGGAATGGCAAACTCCTGTGGAACATGGCCCTCCTACATGCTGGTGTTTTGATCGAGACAATGAGTGGCTTGCTGTGGGAACAGCCCATGGCGTCATTAATGTCTGGGATCTTAGGTTCAATCTTTTGGTCCAATCTTGGGGCATTGGTAGCTTGCAACCTATTAACTGTATCGAACTGCATCCGCGCACACCTGGCAGATGGGTTATCGTGGGCGGCGGTTTTGATAAGGAGGTTATTACCACTTGGAATGTTCAAAACTGCGAATGTAAGGAGGTACTATTGCCTAGCACTGAGGACGAAGTCCCTTCTCTTGAGCCTATAACAGATCGCCTACTTGTTGAGAGATTGGCTGCAAGGGGTCTCAGAGAATCATTCAATGTGTCAAGAGCAGTTACAGCCCTAAAGGCCCTGAACGTGGCGGCCAAAGGCAGTCAAATCTTGTTATCTGGTGGCACAGATTGTGTCATTCGATTCTGGGATCTACAAACCCCTCAAAAGTGTAAAATCATTAGCGGCCTTGCTCATGATCATCCTGGTATGACGTATAGCAGCCGATTGGGATCCAGTGGCCGGATAACAACTGAAAAAGTGACAGCGACAAAGGTAAAGCCGCCCAAAAAGGCACGACTATCTATTATCCAAAGTGAGGAGCTTGACATCGGCAGGAACCATCGCGGCACAATCACACAAGTCAACACACTGTCCATCAAAGAGCAACAGCTAATTGTATCAGCCGATCAGGTTGGATACCTCAAAGTATACCTCTAATTCAATGACAACAGTAACTGGTCTTTCGCTTCTTGGTTGAAGGTGCGTAATTTCGTTTTACCGCGTGCATGACATCATTATGCATTACGCGGTACAGAATACCCTAATTTATACTATAACTAAATTCTGCTACAGCATTTGAACCAATATCTTAAATTATGCTCAAAGTTTCAGGTTGGGACTGCATGATAGGTAAGTCAACCATGTCTTCCGTATCGTAATCGCTTGTTTGTTTCCTACGTCATGCCCAAGAGAAAGCAGGTCAAAAATAAGGAGCCTGATTTTGCCCTTAATTGGCAGAGAAAGGCTAAAAGTGCCGACAAAATGCCTCCCTATAGATTTGACAAGGCAGTGATGGCAGAAGACATGCTTAAGGTTACCCTGGCGGACACTACGACCTTGTCTTCTGGTGATTTCTGCTATGTTGTAAACAATGCGGGAGAGCCATTTGCTATTGGGAGAATAATGGAGTTTATTTGTACGAGTAGCAGTACAGATGACAAGTTTGACCATAAATACAGTGCCCGCCTCAATTGGTTGTACCGTCCCAGCTCTATCCACAAAAAGGCTCAGAACACCCGTGAGCTATTGTTAACTATGCATTCAGATACTGTGCCTTTAGACTCACTTCGATCTAAGATAACGGTGATGAATCGTCATGAGATTGATAATCTAGAAAGCTACATCGAGAAGCCAAATTGCTTCTGGTTTGACAGATACTGGGATCGTTATATCTCTAGGTTTTACGACGTTGTTCCGTCTACACAAATAACCAACATTCCGCCGGAGCTGGGGCCGATAATAAGATCCAGATTCAAATACCTAATTCTTGAGCCTCAAAGGACCAAGTTACTAACAGAGGCACCCCAATTCTGCTCCGTTTGTGATCTATGGTGCTCAGAAACAGATTCAGTTCACTGTGTTGATTGTGATCAGTTCTTTCACAGAGGGTGTACGAACCCACCCATCGCCAACCCCCTTCGAGGTTATTATTGGTCCTGCGGTCCTTGTACTATTGCGCATGAAAAACAACTAGAGGAGCAGCGAGGTCCTGATCTCACAATGAGGCGAAAACGCTCCCCAATGACTGCTGAGAAGCGCCAACTAAAGGAGCAAAAGGAGGCTGAGATTATCGCGCACCAGGAAGAGCTCAAAAAACAATTAGAAAAAGAGTACGATATTTTGAGAAAGAAGCTAATACCCGATTATAAGGAAATCGAAAAATCAATTGTCCAACACAATCAGGAGCTCACTCCAGCCCAGGTCAGGTCAAAGCACATGTGGCCTTTCAGGTATCTTGGAGTCAACTCATCCATCAAGGACATCTTTGACTTTGATGACCGCATCCACCCTCGTGCTACATCTCGGGTTGGAAATAAGCACCAGGCGAATGTTCCTGAATGGCCAGGAAGACCTGTGGTTTATTACCGTAAGATAGTTCCCGATCGGCGCAAAAGAGGCCCCAGGAGAAAAGCAATATCAAAGGATAACACTGAATTTGAGCCTGATAACCTCGACCACTCGCTTCCTTGGGTGCAGGAGGCTCCTGCTGGTTATATTGAGCGTGGCTCTAGTATGACGTCCGCACTCATGTGGTCACCCGATTGTAAAGGCGGTGATAACGCAGAAAAATTCCTCGAAAAGTGTCAAAATTATGCAGAGGCCATTGGTGTCCATCACACTTGTCCTAATTTTATAGATGCATGCCTTTATGAGTTCATGACAGCACAGTCTGAAGCGGAGGCACTCACAAATGTCGGTATGTTTACCAAAAAACAACTCAAAGAGCCCAGTTTCACTGAGCGCGATGTCGAGAAATTTGAGAAAGCGGTAGCTATTCATGGTAACAACCTGCATGAAGTCTACAAGATGGTTAGGACCAAGTCTGCTGCAGAAATCGTAAGGTTCTACTATCTATGGAAAAAAACTGAAGGCGGCCATCGTGTGTGGGATTCATGCCAAGCAAGACCCTCGCGTCATAGAGAAGCCTCACAAAACGAAGAGTTCGTAGAGAGTATTAGAGACAACACAGATCCAGTGCTCAACTACTCCCTTGATGCCCTCAAGAATTTAGGAAAAACGGTGATTTGCAAATTTTGTGAAACAATGACTTCACGAGAGTGGCGAGTGGCACCCCACGTTATTATAGAGCCACAGGACAAAACCATCGAGGCACTTTGCTCCCGATGCTCTCGAATATGGTACCGGTACGCAATACAGTGGATGACACCGGATGCAGTGCTGGAGTTAAATGGTAATAAGGCAACAAGATTTCGGGTTGAGCCAGAGTTACTCGAGGATGCAATTTCTATTTTGAACGAGCGAAAAAAGCATTTTGCAAAGCACCAACAAACTACAGAGCTGGAATCTACTCCCCGGAAACGTAGAGCAACGACTGCTAAATCCAGTCCCGTAAAACGCCCCAGGAAGCCAAATGTCGAAAAACATGAAGACTCAGAAGACTCTGGTGAAGATTCAGATGAGACTGAAGAAAAACCAGAATATACAAATAGACTGGCAAGCAGTGACTCAGAGTATAGCGGTGTCAAACTCGAGGAGGATTCAGAAATCAAATCAGAGCGCCTTAATGACGAGATTAAGGCAGAGCATCTAGAGAATGACTCAAACGGGACGGCAGATACAAGCCTCAATGGTAGGCGTCATTCTTCCAAGGCCGAGAAAGTAGCATTTGCTGATGAGGTGAAAGTAGAGGAAGGTGAAGATGAAAACGAGGATGAAGAGATAGAGGAGGATGATAACGAAGATGACGAAGACGAAGACGACGAAGACGACGAAGACGATGATGACGATGATGATGATGATGAAGACATAGATGTAGACGGATCTCGTCACAGTAGTCGTTCAAAAGAAGCATCGTATTCATATACCCCCAATTACTGCGTCGTATGTTCCCAATATGACCCTTCATTTGTCCAACTCACTTGCCAAATCTGCTCTTTGAGTGTGCACGCTAAATGTTATGGTTTTGTTAGCAAGCCCAATCCAAATGTACCATGGTATTGTGATTGTTGTTTGAACGACAAGGATAATTATGCCGACCATATTTACCAGTGCGATCTTTGCCCTGTGAGACTGCCGAATTATGCTGCATGGCTGAGTGGCGAGCAGACGGGGGTTCCCGATGCACTTAAGCGTACCTGGGATGGAAAATGGGCGCATGTGCGCTGTGCTATATGGTCACCTGATGTTTTATTTGAAAATAGCGAGTGGCTTCAGCAAATTGAAATCTTCCCGCACCTGGAAGATGAATGCAGGGTATGTTTCACCAAGGGTCGCTGTGTGGGTTGTTACATATGTAAGGCTAAGCTACACCCAGGCTGCGCTGGTGCAAGTGGCTACCAAATGGGAATCGTTTTTAAGCAAGACAAATTAGGACCGGCCGTCTGGGAGAATCAGCGAGGCAAAATGGAGGCCGTGATTGTTTGCAGTGTGCATGAAGATGATGCAGCAGCGTCTCCTGTGGAAATGATTGCAATGTCTGAAGTAGACTCAATTACTGGTCTCACTGCGCTACAGACGTATGTTCGCCACTATAAACAAGCGCCGGAGCCGGAGCTCCAAGGTTTTTTGCGCCGCTCTTTACTGCATCCTGGGACTGCAACTGAGGGAGTACTCGTAATTCCCGTGGAATTCGCCGAAGGTAATCATGAAGGAGATCCTCTAACATTCTTTCAACCCGACACAAATATTTGCGTTGGATGTCGAACTACACAATCTGCCTACTGGATAAGATATTCGGAGGGATTTACTCGTTGCTGCTATTGCTATTGGAGGACAAAAATACTTAGTCAACAGCACAACATGATTGATACCGAGTATGTTATCCAAAACATGAGAAAATTCTTCGACCCGTCGATAAAATTGCCGAAGCAGACAACCACTCGCTCTATGCGCATTCAGGATATATTATCTTGATACGATTTATTTATTTAATAGATTCTAAAAATTCTTTTGCAATTCTAGTGGGATTCAAAATAGTGAGTCCAGCTTATATTATTTGTAATTTTCATAGCTAATCTGCTATGAATATGTGGGCTGGGTCGCTTCTCGTGCATGCATGTTAGTTACCGAGGTTACCCTACATGAATACGCATAGTAAAGTTTCATGTTTCAGTCGGCGGAATTGGCACTCGGCAAAGGCTCCTCCGTCTCGCTGGGCTCTTCTTTGCATTTCTCTTCGACTTTAACACGCTTGTTTGTCTCTGGTTCCTCTTCCTTGTCGGCCTCAGCAGCCTTACGTTTAGGAGTAGTTTCACCGGGTGATTTTGAAGCTTGCTCTGAGGAATTTTGCGGGTAATCAGGGGCGTCGCGGCAGTTTTGTGTCTTTGGAGACACAGGCGTGAGGGGAGCCTCATCCCCCTTTCTGTATTCGTGGGCAACAATGTTAACATTGTGGTGGTTAACGACGTGGTGGACGAAGCTCATTTGAGGCATGTGGTAGCGAGGGTCATTATAGCATCCAGTGGGTGGGGGAGTGGGCAGGTTCCAATAAGTCCTTGGCTGTAAATTGCGATAGCGACGACTGTATCCAAAATAGGCATCAACTTCGTACATCTCCTCAGGGGAGAACATAGGCTCGGTAATGATGTACCCCCATAGACGACGAGGAAAGATACTCATCACGCAAGAGAGCCTAGTAGATAACCCCATTGAATCCCATGGGCATTGGTGATGGATGTTCGGCATAGGAGCATTTTGTGTTGACTGGTTCATTTAGCTAATAGAGCTAGGAAAGTATCGCGAAGGGGGGGCGTACTTATATATGAAAGCTATTTATGGCTCCCTGCATATAAACGTCTCTTCACAAATCTGAGTCTAATGCATTATTTGGTTGCATGGGTCTTTTCGAAATACGAAATGGATCACTGATGATATAGGCTGTTGTAAAGTCATTTAATTGTTGATATGATCGGCCCACTTCATTATCAAGATCTTCTACCGTGAAGTTAAGCAACCAATTGGTACTTTCATATGAATAGCAGCTTATATGCAATGCATACACATATGCATGAAAGCCTGTTAGCTGGCATACCGCACCGATTTTGGGATAGAAGGGGGTATGCATGCCGAGCAGATCCACAAAATCAGCACTGGTAATGCACTATCCAAAATTGCCCCCGAAATTTTTTAAACTTGCAGATGACACTCCAATCTAGTGTGCAGGCGTAGGCGAAATATGCATGTCTCATATAAGGAATGAAATAGGTAGGATTTAAGTTGCTCGATCGATTATGCATAAGCTACTAAAATTAATAACATGCTGAATTTATTCGTCATTATCTATGTGAAGCTACACAAAATTTTGCGACTTTTTTTGCGACTGGTGACGGATGTGCGCCCTTCGCTAAGAATCATAGATCAACTGCGACATGCAGCGTCCGAGCGCAGGGTCAAAGCACAAGGCGGTCATCAAAACAAATAGAAGTATATACAATTTACCAGCCTTTCCGGCTGAGTTTTGATTGAGTAGCAACAGTGCCTGGTTCTTTACGGGCACTTTCGATAAGCTCTGCCAAGGCCTCATCCTGCTCCGGGGTCAGAGGCTCATATCTATATCTTACATCCAAGAATGTGAACCTTCCTGCCGCAAAATCTGCATCAGACATATGGTCTAAAACATAGAGCTGAGCCCTGACGTAGTGCACAAGGTGCTCGAGAATGGTTTCGTCAACGACCTCGCTTTGCTCAAACAGGTTACGCCATAATGCAGCTGCAAGAACATCATCCCCAGCAATCAATGCCTCGTCATACGAAAACACAGAGCCCTTAAGCTGCTGGCTAAATTGTTTCTTGTGGTTGTTGATTGTTCTGTCCGAGTTGAGACGGATGATTTCGCGCAGCTGGTAATCGATATCCTCAAATACACCATCAATCAATTTGCGTTGATATTCACGACAGTACTTGCGGGGCATGCGACGCATGCGCACATAGAGCATCCAAATGTGCAAAGTGCTGATTTGATACCACTGAAAAAAAGTTTGCGGCATTCCTAAACGCTTGTAATAGAATGTTGCCAGCGGACTAATTGGCTTATCCTTCTCAAAATAAGCCTGCATTTTGCATTGGTCACGGTAAAGAGCACCGGCAACGGGGCCACTACGGATACGGTCCATATCGAGTCTAAACAACTTGATAACATTCTCACCAAGAAATCGCTGCCAACCAGTCAGGGGAACGTTGTATTTACCAGTATCACCCTTGTATTGGGCCAGCACATGCTTGATCAAACTACCCTTGGGTAGCTCATCCTTCTCAAATGGAGGAACTGCAACAGGAACCAGCTTAGACTCGTCCGTAGTATCAACAACAGTTCTTTTGGGGTTTGGCTTGAGCGTAGCATAGCCACGCATCCGCAAAAATGCGGTAGAGCCAAGGCCAACCCGAGGGATTTTTGCAGTAAGCATAATGGAAAGGCTACTCTGGGATTCGCAAAATGGAGTTCACTGGCATATGCTTCCAGAAGAGTTGGAATCCACGTTTTTACAGAGCGCATCTTATGTATCTCGTGGTGATCAAAACGGTAAATGGCTTGAATTGCTGGAGTGCCACTTTTACCTGTGTCTCATGACTTCGCGAGATCGCGAGGCGCGTGTGACCCTTCAGAGAATTCTTGATACGATGGGAAACAATCAGGAAAGTGTGCGTATCCAACGGATTGTGCGTGCATTTATTCAAACTGTCGGCCCCATTGAAGGTAAACCCGACACACCGCGTGGTGAATACGTCAACGAAATGTTGACAAAATGGGACGAAATGCTCAAACAAAAGAGCGAAGATACTGGAAAGTATGTCGAGTCTTTATCAGCTCATCTTGATAATGATCCTGCCGATGTTGAGGCTTGGGCCGAGCTAGGAGAAATGTATGCTGGTACTGGTAATTATGAGCAAGCTGTGCAAGCATGGAAGCATGTTCTCGTATTAGAACCATATGCATATAATGCCTGGGCGCGTATCGGTGAGCTGCGCCACCTACAAGCGGTAACATTACAAGGAGGGATCGACGCAGCTACCAAACAGCTCCAAGAAAGCATTCAATGCATGTGTAAATCGGTCGATCTATGTCCTACATATGTTAGGGGCTGGTCGGGCCTCTATGTTTTTGCTTCAAAGCTCTCACAATGGCCCAAGGCTGATACAATCAAGTATGGAAAGCTTCGCGATAAGGCCAAGGCAGAACTGGCTAAATCGGACGATCAATTTGCTAAAAAAATTCTTACTATCTAATATCCTCTATTTAAATATAACCTGCGCGTATTTTATAAGTCGTTGTATATTTTTTCTTATATATATGCTTCATGTGATTCGTGCCTCACTTGCGGTAAAACACTTGCGATCCAATCCGGGTTCCTGAAAAGCTGGCTGTAATCCTGAGTTTTAGGGGGTATTTTTTTCTTCACCTGATCAACTGTGGCCTCCTTTTGCACATGCGTGCGAATAATGTGACCCTTGGTAAAATCAATAAAAACTCTAGTATCGCGTATCCTGAAAATAACATCATCAACTCTCAGGTAAAGCCTCGCTAACAAAAGCATTTCTGTATCCATAACTCGAACTTTAACTGTATAATCGACGAGCCCGTTATCGCCGAGTTCGTCCTCGTAAAGGGGCACCTCATCAAAATGAAGAATGGGCTTTTGGACCTTGAGTCTATCAAAAGGTATCTCAGCATTTGAAGGTTTCAGTAGCGATATGCTCTCATCTCCCAAGTAATCCTGAGAATATGTCCAGTCGAACGGGCGATGAATTTTGGAAGTGGAGTGTCCATGCGACTCATGGACCCTCGAATCCCGCCATTCTTTGGAATATGCAACCTCGAGCAGATTCTCGCCTGTTTTCCCCACCCGATCTAAGGCATTAATAGCATTGAAATCGAGCTGCCAGCCAGATTTGTGTTCGATACGACAAACGCTCGATCCGAAAATCATTTCAGGTAAGGGGATTTTAAGCCTTTCTTCGGCTTCTTCCATGGAATTACTATCAAGAATAGGTCCTTTAGTAGTTGTCACAGTCCATTCTCCATCTGTCCACATATTGATGACTGTAATCCCACTATGCGCCTGAGTAGGAGTATAATCTAAATATCACCATTACCAGTAAATGTACATATCTTACTCGATTCCACAGCTTACTAGCTATTATTTTACCTGAGCATATCGAAGCCGCCTTTGCTCCGCCTCCAAGACGCCTTTTCGATAAAATATTTTTTTATGCCGAGAGTTTACATGTGGTCGAGACTGCCTGCACCTCACTAGTGCATAATCTGCTTATGCAGTTACCAACGCAAGGAACATAGGAACCATTCCGCATAGACGAGTGTGTAACTCCACAGTATTTTTCAAGCAAGTGATAGAGCAATAGTAAATGCTCACGCGTCTCTCACAAACTTATGTGTTTCACGGAGAAGCCAATGTTTAGCGTCTCAAGCGGGTTTCGATATATGATATACTTCTAATATCGAGTGAAATGCCGCATCCTCTGCATAATTGGGGCATTCTATTTCTGTAGTTTATGGTTTATGAATATAATCGATTATTGTTTCAACCCTCTGTGTGCACGCTGCCCCCTTTTCTGTTAATGCAGAGCTTGTACACAACAAACCACTTGCAGCTGCTAAGGAAATCCGAGCTTCGCATTGCGCTTGCAAGATCTTTGCTGCTGCGGTTTCCGCATGAATATCCCGCATCATCTATGCACCAAAGGAGGTTTAATTATCCATACTGCTATGTGATTATGCGTCGAGGTCATAGCTTACAACCAACAAATGCGGAGCATCGTACGAGTAAATCGAACCCCACCTCTACTTAACTAAAAACGAAAATTTTCACAAATACCGCCCCATGCTTGGTTACAGTGCCAATTGTAACACACTGTCTTAAAAATGAACAAACCTCATATAACACTCCACACAGCTGAGAAGGGAGCCCAGATAGTATTAGCCTTATAATTAAAACGTTAGAAGCTCTAGATTCGATGTTTCTAACTTACAGACAGTCGCTATATAATTCTACCCTTATGTGGCATCGGTCGGAATTTGTCTCGGATATCGTTGACGCTGACTGAGAATGTCGATAAGGTTTCGCTCTACCCCTGCATGAGTATGCACTAGCTATGCACTAGCTATGCGCGGCTATGCGCATTAAAAACATGAAAGAATCATAAAATCTCCCCTGCAGTAGCATTCATATGCCGAGTGTTTGAGATGTTTTAATAACATGTGTGGCAACCGCAAATACCATTGTGATGGGTAGCCAAAAATAAGATATGCGTAAGGAGACATATTTTAAAAGGCTAACACATTTCACGAGCAGTTATTAACATTTTTGACTTATCTGTCGAAAGAATTCTAGCTTTTTTTGGATCTATAACAAAGACAACTCATAAGAATGGCAGAGGATAAGCCTCTGGACTCATGTGTATGACTCATCAATTAGGGCTCAGGGCTGTGAAATTCTACCACTCACTCATCACATCACCGACGAAATCTGAAATTCGTTTCAATGGCCATCAGCAAGAACAACCCCATTCTTAAGAACCACTTCCGCAAGGACTGGCAGCAGCGTGTCAAGGTCCACTTTGACCAGGCCGGTAAGAAGGCCTCCCGCCGTGCTCTTCGTGCTAAGAAGGCCGCTGCCGTCGCTCCTCGCCCCACTGAGGCTTTGCGTCCCATTGTCCGCTGCCCCACTATCCGTTACAACCGCCGCGTTCGTGCTGGCCGTGGTTTCAGCTTAGAGGAGCTTAAGGCTGCTGGCATTCCCCGCAAGTTCGCCCGCACCATCGGCATCGCCGTCGACCACCGTCGTCAGAACCGCAGCGTTGAGGGTTTCGAGCTCAACGTTGAGCGTCTCAAGGAGTACAAGGCTCGTCTTGTTCTCTTCCCCCGCCGCTCTGGTAAGGGTGGTGTTAAGCCCACTGGTGAGGAGGTCCAGGTTGATGTTACCACCGCCTTCCCCGTCCCCTCCAACAAGGTCGCCTTCACTACCGCTGCCGTTCCCGCTGATGAGGGTTCTGCTTACCGTAAGCTCCGTCTTGCCCGTTCTTATGCCCGCCACGAGGGTGCTCGCGAGAAGCGTGCCAAGGACAAGGCTGAGGCCGAGAAATAAATTAATAAAAGCATCTATAACTTATAGTATCGGTTTCCCCTAAAAATGAAATATGCTACGTTACCAGTGCTTCCCGGCTATCCTCCAAGCTGAGTGGATGTATAGAACAGGCTTCTCTTTTTGAATATGTAAATAAATAAAATATACAGTATACACTCTTGGGGCTAATTGCCATAATTTGATTGGTGTTGGGCTTTGGTGACTTGTAGAGCTGTCAGAACTTGATTTCCTACTCGAAGCTCCCGTTCGGTGATTGTCTTCACAAGATCCATCGTAATCGCACCGCGGAACTTGTTGTAACTACCCAGCTCCGATGCGAGACAGTAATGATACCCTGAAATGGAATTTGTGAGCTCTTTGATTCGGTTTCTAGTATCGAATATGGCTGCCTCCTCTTCCTGAATTGCCTTTGTACGTTTTTCTTCGAAGTAGAGAATCGGCCAGCTTTTACTTTCCCCAAGATCATAGAGGCGATCTCGGTGTGTCTGTAAGTCGCTCTGTGTCTGTCTCAGCTCCTTTATGAGTTCTATAGGCTTGCTGAGCGCTTCAATCAAAGATGCAGTTGTGCGCGCCTCGCACATGATAATCGACGAGGAAGGATCCTCGTTAAGGCTGGCTGTTTGTGATGCTTGTACGTAGCTATCAGGAAGCTCTGGCATGTGAAAGTAGTCAAATTTTCTGGCGACACTCGATACGTGAGCACTAAGTTGTCGTACCCCATGGCATGCAATTTGCATCCTAGCAAAACTCAGTGCCATGCGCGTGTAAAGCAGTCTGTACTTTTTAAGCTGATCGATGCTGAATTCGAAAAATTTAACGATCTGATCTGCCTCCATTTCCGAATAGCTCAATTTATTGGTTCCGTCGGGATTTTGGCGTTTTTGCCAGTGCTTTTGCGGATCGATGTGCTTTTCGGGCTCAAATGACCCATCAGCATAACAAAACTCTTGAAACTCCTCACAATTCCTAAATGTCTCATGATACTGGAGAAGCGAAATAAAGTAGTCCGCATTATACGCAGTATTGCGCATATTGTACCTAAATGCTTTCCATGGATCAAACACAACATCGCTGTCAAGCCTCACCTGAGGAACCCATGAAAATGGATAGTTGGCCTCCAATGCAGCACACAAAGCTGCAAAGTCCTCATCTGATCGATGGACTGTTCTCCCGTCGCTATGAAAGATAGTAATCATCGATCGCGAGTTCAGCGCCGAGGCCTTCAGTGCGCGTGCATCCACTTTCAAGAAGGATCTTTCGATAATGGTACGATACATTGCTTTTAAAGACTTGCCCTTGGCATAATCAAAGACACTCATTCCACCATAATCAACCTGCCAATGGCTGGCATTGAGACTCAAAAGTTGCTTGACGAAGTCGATCCGGTCGTATTTAACAGCAACCATTATTGGAGTCCTTCCCTTACCATTTGGCATATTCACATCCCATCCAAAAGTCTTTGCTAACTTTCTCACAATTGTCTGTGAGGATGGATTCATGACGTGCAGTAAGCCATCGCCCTTGTTATCAATGTGGTCGCGTATATTAGCCGACCCTTTACAATGTTGGTGCCATTTTGAAACAGCTAGAGAGAGCATTCCATCATAATCTGCGTGATCATAGCACCCAGCTAATATCAACAGGGGTGTCATTCCGTTAATATCACAGCCTGTCCAATTAACTAGATGCCCAATTCTGGCAATCAGCGTGTCGTCGTATTGAAGAAAGTGCGCAATTGACCTGCCAGATGTGTTCACCGCTTGGAAATATTTTCTTTGCTCGCTCTCCTCGAAATTTTCAGCGATGCAATCCAAGATAGTATCAGTCGCAGGACGATTGAAGCTTTCGATTGAACACATTAAAAGAGTTGCCGAGCAGCGATCACGAGCCTCAAAAATATATTGAGCGGTGTATGTTTTAGGAAAATTCTGCAACAATAACCGTAACAAGTCCATATCCTTTTGCTTAATAGCGTAAAATAGTGGATCAAAGCCTTCTGGTCCTGATTTAAGCACATTAGGCTCCCTTTTACCAATTTCCGAAATTTTTTCACTATCACGTTTGTCCAACGCCTGCCAAAACTGACCGTTGGCCTCTGAGAGAGCTGCAAATCGCGGATACTCTTGTCTAAGATAGACAAATACAGACTCAAGTGTCAGAAGCGCATATCCCAGCCTTCCCGCATCAGGATTTAAAGACTCTTTACAAAAATGGCGAATGAGATCGAGAGTGATTTCCGTGAACTTGTAAGGGCATTTTATAACGGTCAAGAGCAGCAGTCCGATAAGATAATCTGCTGATATTCCTTGTGCAGCCAAGCTTTCAATGCAGTTTAGTACCACTAAAATGGTGTCTTGAACAGTGTGGAAAGATTCGAGCACAGCCAATTGCTTTGCAGTTGCAGTAACCAAATCATGATGCCGATGATTTGCCTCGGGCAGGTCAAGCTGTCCGATATCTAGACCCTGTAAAGCAGGTTGCATTTTAGATAGTACAAGATTACCATACTTTCTCGAGTGAAACGCTTTGAGCTGATCAATGATAGGCATTTGGGTCTGATATTCAAAATACTCTTGAACGGCGTCTTCAATGTCAAGATCAGAATCCAATATACCTTGTATTTGTGTGGTTGCAGACTGGACTATTGATCTGAAAGCCAATCCTAATGACTCTGCATCATCATAGTCAGATACCTTGAAAGAAAGAAGAAGTGGTCCCAGTATAGCAGAAGCTTTTGCACGAGGTCCTTTTTTGCGGCCTATTATCTGTTCCAAATCCTTTTTCTCTTCTATCTGTGCTGTAGCGGCGAGAAATGGACGCGCAAAGAGGCTGCGCGGCTGTTCTGGGGCGATAAGCAGCCCCTCAATCTCAATGATAGTGATAAGCCGCTCCGGCGAGACATATCTTACAGCAGGATTCCAAGGATACGCCCGTTTTATTCTAATTGGTAATTGTGAGGGAAACCCGCGCTTTGGAGTGACATGTGTTTCAGAGAGGTGTACGACTCCCGAAGCAAGTGTGGTAGCATCAATGCCCTTTCGATAGTCACGCACTGAATCTGGTAGCTGGATAATATGTGAAAGAATATAATAATCCTGTGTCAATTGCGCCGGGTCTACCTCTAGCGTGCTCGTGAAGGACGGGACAATCACAAGGAGCGAGCTGGAGGTATTGAGAAGAGATCTCACATGCGCCAGCCTATTGCTTGTGGAGCTTGAAGGCTCTGAGAAGAGTGCTTTCAGCAAAGGATTCACGTACATTGTAGTTTCACCCCTCCACTTGTATTAGCTTTGGCTTGTGAGGCTTACTACTACATCTCTCTACACTCCAGAATGAAGCATGAGGTCAAGCATCGACCCAAATCTGATTTCCCAGCCAAAATGGCAATGTGGGATTTTAAACATTGTGATCCCAAGCGCTGCTCAGGTAAAAAGTTAGAGCGACTAGGCATGATTCGCGCTTTGCGTATCGGTCAAAAATTTGGAGGAGTCGTTGTCTCGCCCAATGGTAAACTTCCTGTTTGCCCAAATGATCGCGAAATTGTCGAACAACATGGTGCAGCAGTAGTTGAATGCTCGTGGGCTCGTCTAGACGAGATTCCGTTTGGAAAAATTGGTGGAAAACACTTGAGGCTTTTACCCTTTCTATTGGCTGCAAATCCTGTAAATTATGGCCGTCCATGGAAACTCAATTGTGTAGAAGCACTCGCAGCGTGCTTTGCCATCACAGGTCACAAAGACTGGGCAGCACTAGTACTTGAGAAATTCAGCTGGGGTCACTCTTTTTTGGAACTGAACGAAGACCTTTTGAATCTATATTCGGAATGCACAGATGCTCAAAGCGTTCTTGATGTACAAGATAAGTGGCTCAAAGCAATTGAAAATAAAGAAATCCCAAGCGGATGGCATGTTGCCAAAACACATTTCAAAGATCGGCAAGACGATGAAGAAGATGAAGACAGTGAGAATGAACAAGACTCAGACAGTGCAGAAAGCACTCACTCACAGCCTCAGAAGCCGATTCTTACTCTTGGTGAACTCTCTGAAGAGTCCGAGTATGAATACAGTGACTACGACCTTGATGAGGCTCCTGTCACCATTTAAACGCATTGATTTACATTGGCATTCTAATATTCTTTATATTTTACATATCAGATTTCAAATGAGCAAGCTCAGAACCTTTTTAACCCTCTTTATCTTCATTCGTGGCTTCATTGTCACTCTCATCAGCGGCAGCATTAGGAGCCGGAGGAGGTATTTGCGCGTTTTTGTCTACAATTGTGCCATCAACAAGATAATCCATCACTCCAGATTGCTGTGCAGAGTCCATGTAGGCGAAAAAAGCATGGAATTCATTTTCTTTGGCTTCTTGGGCATGAATCTTGTCATAAATGTGTCGCTGCTTAAACTCATCCATTTCTTTCTCAAAACTGTCAAAAGAGATACCCTTATGACCTAGCTGCTTAAGGCGAACATTGTAACCATCGTATACTGGTTGCTCGAGCAAAAGGCCCAATGCGGGCGCCTTTGGAACACCAACCTTGGCCTTTTTGAAAAGACCAGAGATGCGGTCCGCAGGAGCTCCTGTTCTTACAATGAGCGCCGCAAATGCGATCATTTTACGGATCTGGTGAAGCATAAACGATTGACCGTGAATTTTGATGGACACCCATTCGGTGCCATCAATGATCTTGGGCTCGCTAGCCTTTAGAGACTTCATGATACGAGTAGAGCTGTGGTCGTGGAAATCTTGGCCCACAGTAAAGTTGTGGAAATTATGGACGCCTTGGTACTGATCGAGCGCTTCTTGCAAACGAGCTAGTCTTTCTGGTGACGCTCTGTACTTTCTACGAATCTCATTCTCGACTGCTTTGATCTGCTTCAGCTTATCACGGTCCTCCGTATTCTCATCCTCGCTACGAGCCTCGATAGCCTCAACCTCTTCCTCGCTAAACCCGGCTTCAGTGAGTGCAGCACTCACTTCCTTCCAAAATTTCTCTGCTTCATCGCCGAGGACTCCTTCTTCGCGTTTAAGGCGTTTTCCAAGAGCACTGCGCGGCTTAGGGGTCATCAGAGTGTACGTGGGCAAGAGATACTCGTAAATACGAGAGGAGCAGCACTTGCGGCATTCAAATGATTTATTAGTTCTTGTGATGCCCCAAACGCGTATTTGATCAGGCAAATGGCTATTAATCTTTTGAACGATGTCGGGATCCTCTACGATCATTTTCAGAGAAATGACATTTCCTGCAGCGTGTACGCCCTTATCGGTTCTAGCCGCTCTAATCAACGAAGATTTTTTAGGATCATTGGAATTGTCTTTAGAAATGGCACCAGCTTTGCAAAATGCCTCGAAAAGATCGCCTTCAATGGTTTTGTGAGGGTAGTTGAGCTGCATACCATGGTAGCCAGTGCCACAATACCCAATCATGACAGCGACTTTACGTTTGGGAAGACGAGCTTCCTTTGGTTCTGACGCACTGCGCTCCAAGTCTGCGCTGGATCTACTACGCTTCATTGGCATTATGAGTGAAAATATTCGATCCCAGAGACGCCGCTTTGTCATGAAAATTTTCCTTGGACAGAACCAAATCGTATAGTATATCTATCAGGTCGCATAGTTCGGCATCTAACTGTACTTACCCAATATTTATTTTTCATAAGCCATGTGCATTTGCCTACGCTTGTGGTCTTGAGAAGAACACACATTACACCTCCAGGGGCGTTTACTAGGGTATGCGTTCGACATAGAGTTTTTTTGGCGGATATCATGGGGAATCCTAGCCATACACCTTGAATCTCGAGTAGAAATTCATCGACGAAGCCCAGTTTGAATCCACAGTAATTGTCTCTGATTGATTCGCAATGTTGCCCTGGTTACAGTTACTCAAACGTAGAGCCTTTCCTAAACAGTCAAGATAGTGCTGTATACACTTACATATGGAGCATACTTAATATAGATGGATGGGGAATCGCTCGACTAATGTTGGGCTGTGTTCCTCGAGGCAGTAGGTATGCAGTATGTGTACGTCAATACCGAGTTAGTAGATATTATATGCACGGGTATGCATCGGTAAATGTAATTCACTTGGCACAGGGCGTGCTTGCATCAGGTCAAGCATATTCGACATCAACACGAGGTGAGAAACCTGGGAAATTCAGGTGCATAAAACTGCATAAGTTTCAAATATCTCGCTGGTAAGCGAAAAAGCGGGTGATATTCGACCGATATTGGTCCCACATCAAGTTTGAAGCAACGCGCGCACTACTTTATATGCAGGGCGAATCTGCAAGGACTGGATTGCATGCTGTTATGGGCAGGGTCAACAATAATTTGGAGACCCACTAGGCCTAATATATGCCATTCAAGCTCAAAATTTGTGCTGACCCTCGGTTGACACACTCTAGCCCCACCACCACAGCCGCTTTGACCAATGGCTCGCTGCATGGCGGCCGAGCACGATTTGCAAATTAGAGACAAGATTAGGTTGTGACGCAGCTATCAGCCGATATGCACCCCGGTGGGCAAGCCACAGCTGTACTGTATTGTTTAGCATGTCATTATCTATAATATAAGAATACAATTTTCAAGGCATTACCGAAACTTTGCGGAGTTATTTTCTTTAGCCCTATTATTGCCGGCGAGTTCGTTCTCACACGAGCTAGGGCATGGTGCACCGAGTCACCAAATCTCGCTAACTCCTAAATATACTTGTTGAAACTACTATAGTTGGTGGTTTAGGTAGTCTCCTCACTTTTTTGACACTCAAAGTGTGCATGCCCAGCCGCGTGATGCGGGCATGCAGCTCTCGATGTCGGCGATTGATGGAAGGAGCTTTTCTACTGCTCGCATTTTTTGACAGCAATCGATGATCGAGCTCTCCTAATTTTGTGGTCTGATTCATTCTGGTCGTGTAAAATCGAGAACTTGCATCTCTATGAGGCGTTTACCCAGCTGCCCATCAAAGTTTAATCTTGTAGCGAGACTCAACTCGACATCTGTGAAAATCTTTTCACTGACTTATTTCACAAGGTAGGATGGAGATATAATAGAAAAGCAAGGTGCACTAGAGTTATTTTTATAAATGGGCGAAACAAAGAATGCGCCTGGATGTTTATGCATGTGTGCACTAGTCATAGTGAGTATGTATCATCGTGCCTTGGCATGCAGTAGCGTTATCTCGAAGTAGCGTCGCAAATAGCGCGAAATAAAACAGGCACCCTCCTATATGGCTATTATTCTTGTGATACAATGGATTATGAACCTTTACGTTTGCGTATGGAAGCCTAGTTGGTACGCATGGTGGTTGCGACCTACAAACCGCGCTTAGAGATCCCAGCGATGCATGCAGGGGAACATTTCCGAATCTAAGCTCCTCTTAGTGAAACCTTGTCAGATGTGAAACAGAGCAGACTAAGCCAATGATTCGAGACCGTATTGCGGCTGGTGTGTAAACGATGTGTGGTCGGTGTGTGGTCGGCGACGATTTATGAAACAGATCGTCAAACATAGTGAAACTAGGATATGCATGATGTCGTTGTGCATACTTCTTTACCCACACTATCAATATATATTGTAGAAATATAGCTGGAGTATAAATTAATTTAAGTTTTGATTTTTCATCGAGTAGTTCACTTTCGGCAGGAAGCCGCATATAAGGTAGCTACAGTCGTTTGACATAAGCCTATACGCTTACCATAGTACCATGGACATGGACCTAGAGGATCCTGGGAATGAGATGCCACCCAAACTGCCAAAGAAGCATGTCAAGCAAAGAGGTGCGAAGGTTTTTCAGTGTACTGGCTATGGTGACTGCAATATGACATTTTCACGCAGCGAACACCTGGCCAGGCATATTCGCAAACACACGGGTGAACGGCCGTTTAGATGTGACTGTGGACGTACTTTCAGCCGCTTGGATAACCTAAGACAGCATATACAAACAGTACATGCCAATGAATCACAGCTTTACCATGCCTATACGAAAACTCAGGCCCCGGGGTACTATGTTCCTCAACAAACCCCCCCGCAGCAACAAGCCCAGCTTCCACAACCTCATTATTACAATTATCCGCAATATTTCTCTCCACAGAGGACTTCTCAGCAAAGTCTTCCTAGTGTACAGGAACTTCCATTTGCTCAAGATGGGTTGCAGCTCCCACCTCTTTCTCATTCGCACGACTCGCTCCCAAAACGGAGTCCCGTACTCAGTAGTGCGAGTTCTGTTCATTCAGTGGAGTCTGGGCTGTCCATAGGCTCTGTTTCTAGTGGTGTGAGTCAAAAGAGTCAGACCTCAGCGTGGTTGAACAATGTTCTTAACTCTCCAGAAGACAGTCCCAGGAGCCGCGAAGAGTCGATGCTCCCGAGCGTACAAGACCTTTTCCCTGAAGAAAAAAGATCCAAGAAGAGACAAATTTTGAGTAAACCCCTTCCACCCCTGCCGAGAGAGTAGACGATTGACTCTCGGACTCTTGTGTGGGAAACCTGTTTTCCTTTTAACTTGATGCAAGCTACTTGGCTCTTTTATTTATACTGCATGCATTCCTTTAATTATTGCTTAGTTCACATGTATTTCCATATAATTAAGCGACGACAAATTTATCGAACTTTACAGTAAAATGGTGAAGCTGGGATTATACACATATAATAGTCAGAGAAAGGATATCAGTGAGCCTGTTTCTATCCTACTATATCCCCATCAAGAAAGAATCATTTCTACGGCAATGGGTACCCTATGTTCGAGGGCACTAGGTGTACAGTCTGAGAAGATCTATCGATAGTTTCCAAGACAATGTCATGAGTCAGCAGCATTCGCTTGAGTCGGCTATAGTACCGAATAAAACTTGGTGAGACAACATAAAAACTCGACATAATTACCGTTTCTGTTTTTGTTTCTCGAATGCGTACTCTTTTAACTTGTCACGCTCAAATGGGGTTCTCTTCCCCAGCCTCTATGCGTTTCACGTGATAAACCCTGCGTCCATGCACGCCTGGTTTGTCATTCCTTAACTCAACTCGAGACTGTTCGAGTTATCTTCCCAACACCATGAGCTACTCATCTTCACCAACTTCCTCTACAGGATCATACTATGATATCAATAGTCGCCCTTCTAGCGTTTCACCCACATTCAATCAAGATCCGATGATCTTCAAGATGCGTTACGACGCAGGTAGAGGATTCGACCCTGATGATGACTTTGAGTTTTGTCCTCAGCTCACACAATACCCTCAGACTTCATTTCAACCTGGCTTTCCTACTGTAATGCCTACAGCTGCTCCTGCAAGCTTTCCTGCCGCCCAAGAATTCGTCAGCCCTGTGCGTCGCAACAACCAGATTAGGAAGGCTTTGGATATCATTGACCCCGCTACAGGACTTCGTGTTTCCTCTCCAAAGTCGCGTCACTAATATTTATTGCCTAAGGACCCGTTTTTGAGCTGTTTTGTACAGTCTCATTGGTGAGCCTTCATCACTAGGTTCCCGTATGTGCTGTTTCCTAGTGTTTTTTAGCGGCTGGTCCGCTGAAAAGGCTCAAATTATTATATTCTATGTATTAGCTTAACATTACCCTTGTTATATTGAGCGATAGGTCGTGTACCTCCAATACGCATCTGCTCGAGCATGATTAAACTATTGTGTATGTTTTTAAACTTGGTGTATGTAAAACTAATATCTTTTTTAATTACAATGGCTACTTTTACTCATAGCTACAGCTTCACTTGAATTTTATGGTAGCTATTCGAGTATCACAACTGGTGCAAAATTTCTAAACGGTCACCTATAAAGCAGAGGTCTTCAAGATAAAGTCTATATCCGTTTTCTATTTATAATTATAGTCTTAATCTAAGATCAAACTCTATTTTACCTGACAAGATCCTGATCCTGTCGCTTCATTCCTATAGTTGCAGATCTTGCGCAAGACTTTGCTGCACGGCCCGAAAAAAGGGGTAAAGCCGAGAAATCTGTCATTGAAGAGTGCAAACGCGATTTTAGACAAAAACAGATAATCATATTTATTTATTAAATGAAAAGAAGTAGCTTGGGGTATTGTGCGTTAGCCCGGGATGATGTTCACACTTTAAGGCCGCAAAACTGAAAACGGCGGAACTAGGACTCATAGGTGAGCAGTTATCCTTGAGGTGCTTGATGTAAACCTATACTAGTCAAAGACTCGAGTTCCCGGCTGGAGATCCGCACTAGATGCCCAGAATATCTGTGTGTCTTGTGGGGTCCGAAAGATAACGCCGTGGGTCGTCTAGTGCCACTATGAGATTATTATGAGAGAAATAAAGACCCATATTCTTTTTTATTGTATATATTCCTGACCAAAGTATAGCTTAATTGTACGCCCGTGATTAGGCCTTTGAAACATAGAATTGAGGGCAACAATGCTACAAATACTATTCGTTTAATTATTTGTATTAAGCTGGTAATAGGCAGATTAAGAAATAAAACATGCTTGAACTGTTTATATAACTATGGCACCGCTAACCTCATACACTTACTCCACGTTCTGCAACCTACTGGGTGGAGCACGTTATGGTAATCCAGGCACAACGAGTGCTCAATGACCGGTTCGAGATTTCTCGTGTAGCCCATGTTCCTTATAAAGTCTATGTACCAAGCGTTCCAAGGGACGAAGCGTTGCAAATCATCAAGGTGACAGCGGCGCTTCGATATGAAGATCCAGACATTTTGTACTACTCTAAGGGAAAAGAGTTATGGATATTTGGGATAAATGAGCCCCCAAAAGTACCACCAGCTCGATTTAATTTAACTCAAAGTAACAAGGGAACTATTTTACCCAGTTCAGCTGCTTTACCTAGCTCTTCTGATGCTGTACAACCCTGGAGGTTTCTCGCGGCAATTCGCAATGTCGTTGCAACACATATGATTTCCACACAAGACTATTTGCCTTTTGGTGAAAGGCTAATCGATATTAAATCAGGAGAACTCGTTCATATCGTCCCAGGCATCACCACCAATGGTATCTTACATCTGCGACTAGATTCCGTGGAGACAAAGCTAAGACCATCGCTCAGTAAAGAGACTCCTATTGTTTGGCTAATACCACTCGGAAAACAGGCCCGTCTGGTAGATACGTTCGCTGCGCCGTCTCCAGCCCTGGCAGAACAGTTTATACAGGTCATCAATGAGATCTGCTTCATATCGCTACCAGAGCTTACAGATGGGCTATGGTTGCAGGTGAGATGTGATGGCCATGATGTGATTTGGCCTCAGGCGTTAGTGGTGAGCTCGCAAGAGCCTCCTATGAACTTGGGTTGGCTCAGGTACCTTGACAATGCTACAAGAATAAAAGAGCAAACAGAAGAACTGGCCAAGATAAGTCCATTAGATGAAGATGAAACAGAAAAACTTGAGCCCACTACCCATCACCATCACCTCATGGCTTCATTACCATCCGTGTATATGCCCCCACCTTTACCGCCCCCACCCCCCACCCCGTCTACCACACTTGTGCCAAACGACGGCGTATACCCGACTCCGAATGATAATTCACCAGAAATGGCCATGCAGGATCACCTGGTGTACACACCAGCGGCTAGTGTTCGACAGGAAAGTAACATCATCCCGATGTCAGATTCAATGCATACTACATCTGCCGTTGAGGAGTGGCCGAATGATGATTGGGATGAAGCAAATCAGGAAGTAACTATTGCTGATTTCAATTATTTCGACGTACCCGCGTCTGAGCCGGCTGGGCCGCTCAGCGAGGATGAGGGCATGGCTTCTACTGACAGCAAATTAAGTATGAATACCTCGAATCCTACAGATATGAGACATTCCCCAAGCAAGACAGATGTTCCCTCACATAAAATGTCAAATGGTGCATTTGCCCCACTGAATCTCAACACATCATTTGATATGGACTCAAAATACTTGCAGGGAGGTCGTTACTTCACCCCAAATGAGGAAGAGAATGAGGGGAGTAATGCTAGAAGGCATGATTTTGTAGCCCCATCTCCGGCTTCGAACGAGAGCTTGAACGATAGTGACGACGACATGAGCGTTGAGAATATCTCAATGGTGGATGAGGGAGAGACAGAAGTGCCAGATCCTTGGTCATTCAAAGCTGAGTCCGATATGGCTGAGCACGGCCAACTATTATGGGAGGATGAACGCCATGGGGATCCCCAAACTTACTTTAGTATATCACGACAGCGTCACAACAACGTGTCCATATATGCCATTGACAATAGGAAGCAACCCTGGCACGCAGATTCGTGGATAAATCTTATGACCTCAACGTCTAAACCAAGTCCAACGGATTATGCCTCGGAGGAATGCCTCCAGGCACTCATGGAGCAAATTGTTTGGGATAATGGTAGTGCTGCGTATTTATGCCAGGGGTCCATTCTATACGGAAAGCGCTCTCCTGTGAAGCAGATCTTCGTAAACGGTCTCAAATCATTGTATCCTGCTATCAGAAGACTGTCTCTTGCCGACGTATGCAATGGGAACTCGAAACTTTCTGATGTGGTACCATCCAGGCCATTGTCACCGGTAATACCAGGTGCTGAAACACCTCAAAAGCAACCAGATACCCCGGCAGCTGGGGTTTCACCAGAGGATTTACAGTTTACGCTTTTGAGCCCCCCTTTATATTCAATCAAGCGCATGAATCAGTATCATAAGGCAAGAGCTGCTATACTTCGGTTTTGGAAATCGTTCGGATTGCAACCCATGGGCGGAAGCCGTGATATTGTACTGGTTGAGATGTCCCTCAGCTCTCGGATAAGATTCAATCCGAGGCACCTAATTCTAGAGCATGCAAAGGCGATGTATGAGGGCTGCTGTTTGGGTAAGGTGACATTGCCAACAATTGGGCCTGTCAAAGATGGCCTCATGGAAATCAACGATGATCTAGACTACATCAATCCCGATACTTTAGGTGATCTATACGAGAATGCGTGTTCAGTATTGAAACAAGCACTTGCTGAGCATTTTCCACCTCACACCAAAATACTACTCTTGATGTCGTGGCCGGCTACACATCGTGCATCTGTGCTTCCTCTGGCCCGCGGGTATCTTGCTATAAAATCAGGATTTCCAAATATACGCTGGCATCTCATTACCAATGAGCATAGGTTTCTCTATCCTGATGAATTTGGAACCTTGAGCCAGTATCACCTACTCAAACAAGTACTTATGTGGTATGATAAATGGGTGGGCCACTCTGAAGGTGGGCAAGAGCCAGCCTTCAAACTTGCGCGATTAGTTCCCCACTCTATCAACTTGAGATATGACGAAAAGTCGTCCTCACAAATTTTTGATACTGATCCTACGATGCATGTTGCATACTCAATTTCTATGGACAATCGTTGGGTCGCAGTAGCTTGGACTGACCAGTGGGCTTTCGTCACTGGAATTAAGGTATACAGACTGGTAGTATCAGATTCGTCAACAGTCGCGAATTCACCCATGGTAGATGGTGAAGTAAAGACGATTCATCATGAAAAGCGCCTGGCTTCAGTTTTCAAGCAAATATGGCTTGACATCATATCTATATGTGGCTCTCGACCGAAGGATGCAACGAGCTCAAAATGGCGAATTGCACTTATAAAGTCCGGCCCAATCGACACAAGTGAGGTCAGAATATGGTCTAAAGTCCAATCTAGTGTTTCCTGGGAGAACACATCAAGTATTAATATTTTGAGTATTCCGAGGTACTCGTATTTATCTGTTTATGACGGCGATGTCCTTTTCCCGCATGTTGGCATGGTTTCCAGCGAGCCTATGGCGTCAAACTCCCGCTCTTCAGTCGACGAACCTTCTCCATCGGGAAGACGCAACGATAATGTTATCGTATCTGCCGTGGATGAGACACACGGTATTGTTTTTGAGACAAAGATCCACGAATTAGAGAATAGCGCTCCGGTAATTGCCTCTGGTGTTTTCCTGAAGCCGCTCAACCCCCCATCTTACCTTGGAAATGTCCAATTGGAGGTGTGCTTAGTTCACGGTGTCAATGTCACTAAAAATTCTATGAAGCAAATCCTCGGCCAATTTCGTCGTCTTTCTTCTCTGAGTGAGAATACAGGGGTTAGCACAGACACTGCAATTTTACCTTGGCACGTCGCGGCAGTACAAAAGATGGTGCAGGCACTATCAATTATTTAATCGTTTATGTATACAGTAGAGTTCATCACACACTCTTGATAGTTTTCCTGGTGTAAATATATGGCTTGCACCTCCCTTACTGGAAGTAGTCAAGATTCATAGCATCATCAAGCTCGTCCATACCCATAGGGGCAGAAACATCCATGTCAAAGCCGTAGGTGAAGCTGTTGTCGGGCTCGAGAAGAGGCTCAGTTGATACGGCAGGTATATCGCTAGTCTGAGGAACGTTGAATATGGAAGCATCCGGCTCATCATCCACTGGTAGCTCTTCAACAACATCCATGTGTTTCTCATAAATCGCGTGGAATTTGTTCACATATTCGGTAGCTATCTCAGTAACAAGGTCTGAACAGATTCCTGACGGAACAAGATTTGTAGAGTTGACGCGCTTTACGAGACGGCTGAAATATAGCACTACAATGGCAACTTGAACCTCCATCTTATTTTCCGGGGATCCTTCGATATTTTCGACGGTGAGTTTCATCATCTCATCTGTGCCGAAATACCTAATTCCCATCTCAAATAAACGGCTATCAACGACAGGAATTCCAACGGGCTCCCGTTGCCACTGGACAATTCCTTTCAATGCAGTCTGAAGAGCATACACAAAGCTACCCTTGATCTCGAGTTTTGAAAATGTGATAGGCTGAGCTCTTTGCACAAGTTTTGAAATCAGAAGCTCAACATCAGAATCTTTTATATTGAAATTGCTAAACTGTTCAAACAGAGGAGCTGCAATGTTGATCATTGCTCTGAATTCTGGTGAAGCGGATCTACTCTCAATACCAGACAACAGATATCTTAAAACCTCAAGGTTACCATCAGAATTCAGCTGAGCCCAGATATTGTACAAAACTGTGCGCAGGATGAGAATTGAGCTGAGAGCGAGGGAGGGTTGGAGAAAGTACTCCAGGCTCATCTTCAAGGTATCGAGGGTGATGACTTTTTCTTCATATGCTAAAACCAATTGTTTGATGAGCGCAGGGAAGATCTCGAATACGTGCGCTGGAGATTTCAAACAGTCATCTGTGAAACCTCTACCACTTGCCAAAGCATTGATCCAGTTACCAAGTAACTCCTGAACTTGTGGAGCCATATCCTCGAAGTTTGAGTGCATAGAGGGTTCTTGAAAAAGCTGTTTAAATGCCCAAGAGGACTGCTGCTCAGCAGCTGTTGTTAGGATGTCATAGCGCTGAAGCAATAATTTAACAAACATTAGAACCGATCCAATGTCACCGTATAATTGAGGCGTCACACCAGACGTTTCTGATTGAGAGACTGATTCCAATCGGTTGACTAGATGGTCGATAACTGACTTGATTGGAACATACATCGATAGAGCGTCGCAGCTATCAATTTTATTGAGAAAAGCTATACTCATCCATGCCAGATGTCTGATACTCGCGCGAGGGTTACGCACAAACTTATGGAGCTCTTTGGCTACAGTTTCCATTGTTAATGGTTTCATATCAGGTAGTGACTCGACCAGTCTGACGATGAGAGACTGTGAGTATGCCACGGAGTCTGGGGACTGAGAAGTGAGCTGGCGTGAAATATCTTTAGTAGGTATATCCAAAATAGTTTCCAAGTTTTCTGGATGTGGTTGGTAGTCACGATGCAGGGTGTGAAGAACTGAGGAGTCACAGAGTGCTAGGTCGATGCATGTGCGTGTAAAATTCAGTCTAGCATCCTTTTGATCCACGACATTAGCAACCTCTTTATCCATTGTAGTCAGGAGCCTTGTGAGAGCATTGTCAAGTGGCTGACCGTTTGCTAGAAAGCGCAGAATTAGCGGTAGTTTTTTGGTCACAAACAGCTCCCAAATGGAAACCCTATTCTTGAGAGTCAGGGCAGAGGCATATGCATCAAAAGCAGTCAGAGCAAGCTCGAATGCTAATGTAGACGTCTTCTCGTTGGGCCACAAGATGTCTAATTGTTCTGAGAAGAGCTGGTTCCCAGGAAACAACACACAGTTGCTGATAAATTCATCAAGCCATAGTAGTCTGAACACCCTACCAGGCGTATATGTGAGCGTTTGATTGTCTTCGTGTACACGTGATGGTCCAAACGCGTTCGCATACTGGACATCAATTTTGCGCAAATCAGATGCAAGAGTAGGCACACTGAGTAGCATTTGAGCAGCTACAGGCGATTTACCAAGCTTAAGCACAAGGAAATTACTCTCTAATGAACCATTTTTGCCTTGCTGAGCCAATCCTAGAATTGAATCGGCAGCAGTCACTGGGTCTTCAAAAGCCGACAAATCGCGAAGTCCCTTTGCAATATAGGCCATCAACCCCTTGGTGGCATCTGTTCGATTCTGAACGTCCTCTTCAGACCAAATCCTCAAGAGCTTTTCGAGCGGGAGGAGCGATTTAGGATCTAGTGAGAGTTGTAGTAGGTACTCATAAAGAAGCGGTATATGAGGCGATTGAGTCAACTCAAGGAGATCATTCACTGCCCCGCTACTTTGATCTGGTGTATCCTGCAATTGGTTACACAGGCGAACATAGAGCTGTGGAGGCCAGCGTCGAAGCAGCGCTGTCTCGGTCACTACTTGGAGCATTGTCAGCTGAATGAGATCCAGAGGCCCAGGATAAGTTATGTCTGAATGATAACAAAAGTAAAGACTACCTTGCACATATGAATCAGAATTTCGTGAAACATACGAAATAATATATTCTTGAGCTCACTGGATACATTATTGCTTTCAATAAAGTATCATTATTGAGATCATTACTACACCTATGAACATACACTTGCTTGCCGAGAGGAAACTTAGGCGACTTAAAACTACACATTTATTTTATGTCTGAAGATGCTAATGCTAAAAACTATTAACAACGGATCTCATGACTCTCGCATCTATTAAGACCGCAGCAAAGCGCGATAGATAATGTGAATTGCAGACGTGAATCACTGAGTTGTTGAACGCACATTGCGCTTTACTTCATGGAAAAGTATACCTGTGCGAGCGTCATTTCTCTCTCCACATCATAAGGGGGATCAAGACTAAACTTCGCCATACCATATATGCACACATTATTTTTGATGAAATAAGTGATTGAAGCTGAAAACTGATTAGCTGTGATAGCTCAAGAAAGACCAATAGGGATGCTTTCAAGTTGCCAAAGCCCGGCTATGCATGTTTGCTGCACTAACGAAAACGTGAAAAAAAAAAAAAGCTCTGCGGTACATAGCGGGTCCACGTTAGACTATAAAATACATTTATATGGGATTTTAGAGATGCTTTGTTTCTTTGTGGAAAAATATATATCTATATTGTGGGTCGTCTGCAGCAGGGGATTACTAATCAATATTCACCTCCCGCATATAGACCCCCTCTCATCGTAAGAATTTTTCAATGAAGATTTACACCGATATTATCTCTGGCGACGAGTTGCTCAGCTCTGCCTTCGACATCAAGGAGGTTGACGGCGTTGTTTACGAGGTCGACGCTACCATGATCAATGTCAAGGAGGGTGCTGATGTCGACATTGGTGCCAACCCCAGCGCCGAGGACGGTGACGACGGTGCCGCCGATGGCGAGACTGTCCAGGTCAACAACGTTGTCTACAACTCTCGTCTCCAGCAGACTTCCTTCGACAAGAAGGCTTTCGGTGTCTACATGAAGGGCTACATGAAGGCTGTCAAGGCTAAGCTCCAGGAGACCAACCCTGACGCTGTCGCTGAGTTCGAGAAGGGTGCTGCTGCTTACTTCAAGAAGATCGTTTCCAACTTCAAGGACTACGACTTCTACACCGGTGAGTCCATGGACCCCGATGGAATGGTCATTCTCGGCAACTGGCGCGAGGACGGTACTACTCCTTACCTTATCTTCTGGAAGCACGGTCTTAAGGAGGAGAAGATCTAAGTAGCTCTAACTTAATATACTTGAAGTCTCTTTTAATTCTAGTGTTGTATTATAAGATTCACTTAGGCAGTCATGCTGGCAGGAATGGTGCGCTTCCTCTAAAGGGAACTCCTAGTACCTTCTGCAACCATGATATATTAGAGGGGTGCACATGCGTCTCAGTACTCAATGATTGCACAACTTGTTGCACTCGCTACCATTTTCATAACATCAACCTTCGCAGTGTTCCTACCCGTTGTTAAGACGCTGCACCCTACTGCTTTGTTTATCGGTCAACACTTTGGATCTGGGGTTATCCTCGCTACTGGCCTAGTCCATTTATTGGAGCCTGCAGTGGAGGCATTGGAGGGTGTCACTGAATTTCCTCTAGCATATGCACTATCATTGGCTATGATATTCGTAATTCTTATCATCGATGCTCTTCAGCGCCGCAATGGCCATGGCCATTCTCACGACTACCTAGTGCATGATGAGAATCACGAGGTAACGGAGGATAAAAAAAGTGGTAATGTCGCATCTGTTATTGTGCTGGAAAGTGGAATTCTATTCCATTCTATTTTCATCGGCATATCAGTCGCTTTCGCCGACACCAATGCTCTCGCTATTGCAGTAGTTATACACCAGATGTTTGAGGGAATCGGACTCGGTGCTCGTCTTGCTTCCGTTGAATGGGATGCCAGTTGGAAACCGCGCGCTCTTGCGTGGGCATACGCTCTTGCCACTCCTCTCGGAATTACGATAGGCGTGATTGGCGGGAAAAGCTCGCCCGTGGTGACTGGAGTATTTGATGCGCTTTCTTCCGGTGTGCTGCTATACACTGGTCTAGTAGAGCTTATTGCCAACGAGCTTATGGGTAGTATGCTATCTGCACCCCTGGTTGAATGGATTGGTGCATATGCTTCTACCGCACTTGGCGCTGGATGCATGACTGCTCTTGCCCACTGGATCTGAATACAAAAGTTAGTATAGATAGATTTGAAGTCCATGCGTTATGAAATTAACAAATTTGCAGCCTATTAGTTCTATAAATATATCTAAGCGTCATTTTTCTCACCCTTGAGAGCTGTGAGCTGCTTCCAAAGGTTTTCTGCGGTCTGCTGCGCCTCCATAGCGGTGCGCCGTGCCTGATTCTCGGAGAACTCGAGGTCGGCAATTCGGCGTTTCAAGAGATCATTGACAAGCTCAAGCTCACTGACGCGGGTGGTGAGCTCTTTATTTAGTTCTTCGGCGTTGCGAACAGGCTCAGCTGGTCGGATTCCAGGTAGTGTGGCCTTATCTTGTAAGTCAGTGGCGTTGATGTGCTGCAAAGGAGGTACCCGTTCGAGACCCTCAGGAGGACTCCTTGGCAATAGGAGTTCGCTCATGCTGCCGCGCACCAATTGGATATTAGGAGGGCTGGGGTCAGGTACAGGACTGCGTGAGATGGATGGGAGCGGGAAGCCTCCTTGAGGTGTGCGCACAGGCGTTGGCTGCTGTGACGGATCAAAGGGATAGCCAGAAGAAACAGCAGCTGGGGCAGGGCCTGGACCCTGCTGGGGGCTAGGTTGGGGTGCAACGGCAGGGGGTGTGCCTTTAGGTCCACGAGGCATCGGTGTAACCTGTGGGGATGGTTGTGCCGCATTGGGGTAGTGTTGACGCTCTGCGGAGGCACTGCGCTGCTTATCTGGACTCGAGGGACGTGGCGACGATGCAACACGGGGACGTTTAGGATGTGATCGGCGTCCTAGTGAGGTATTTCGACTCCGATTTCTACTTTTGATCACATCTGTCTTGAGAGAAATGGGGCGACGACGGCCATGCAACTTGAAAAATAATCCACATGCATTACACAGGATCTGTCCATTTTCATCCCGGCGCCACAGTGGAGTTGTAGTTGTGAGACAGTTTTGACAGACAGTTGTTCCAGGCCTGGGCTGTTCGGTACCTCTTGAGGCTGCAGGTGTGGCGGATGGTGCTATCGGACGGTTGCTTTCTTCATCCTGTTTAACATCAGGGCTTTCTGAATTATGCGTTTTTAACATATCGCTTTGTGGCATATTAGCTGCTACTATACCACTCATTGCAAAAGCACTTGAAAAATTGTCTCGATCGAAAAGGCCTGCGTACGGGCCGACTCATGGTATTTAATCTATTCCAAGTTATTACATAAGAGCAGATTTTCATTGCTGATAAACTCCGATAGATCTCGCTGCGAGCCCTAAAGATATATAAAACTTCGGGAAAATACTGGCGTCATACGATTTAATTCTACAATAGCATAGCGAACCGTAAATAGCACACAATCGATGCAATATTGCACATCACTATATGCATAAAAGTGGGTCCTGAGGAGTATAAATGGTTGGTATGCTCATAAACAACTCTGCTAACACTATCTAACGCGGGTTTACACCTTTTCAATGTATTTTTGTTATCGTGTCTCCCTAACAATCTTTTTCTGCGCATATCAGATATGTCATCAGCGCTTATCCAGGTAGGTCTGTGCGAATATTTACAAAACAAGAAAGCTAACAAGGTGTCACACAGGGTTAGATCAAATTATATACGTTAGATGGGGCTGTGTTTAAAAACATATTAATGATATACTTCACTGTTGCAGCACTTTCCACACCCGAGACAACGCCAAAATGCCGAGCGATTTTCCACTCTAATCGTACAAGCAGATTTGAGATCAAAAAGTCGCATATATCTCTTATCCTGTGTAAAAGTTGGGCGAGCGTAGATAGTAGTAAACACACTTTCAATTTAATTCTCAAAGATATTTTGTGTTGCGGTAAATATATACCAGTTGCACTTGTTATTTTCCGTATCGTGTCATTTTGTCATTGGTGATAAGGTGACAGTCAAGGCTCCCGCATGAGCGGGGTGCATGAATGTGGGCGTATTGAGCCCTGTATCTGGGTGAAAATTCCAATAAAGTTAAGATCGCTTATATATTCACTAACTGATAAGGTCTATTCCTTGGGTTTCCCTTATTCTCGCCATTTGAAAAAATTTTCAACGTTAGCATATCTACTGCATGCATGATTGATGATGTCAGCAAAACTCCTTGATGCCTATGATCCCAAGCGGCTTACCGGTCGACCGATACAACGGCATTGTGTCAAAACCAGAAGCGCACGCAGGCAACCAGGGAAATAATTTACTGATTAATATAAAGTTCAACTAGAATAGATAGCCATAAATATTACACTACAATACCGATCCATATATTCTGAAACTCAGCCGACCTAAATATTTAGTGGCATCTGCCGAGGCGAAGCCCACAGCAGTGACAGCCGGCGTGTCAGCATAGCATACAGATAGCTTAGTCCGGAGTGCATAACTAAGCATGCTGGAAGGAAGCGACCGCCTTGGAGTTTATATTTTGACGAGATTGGTGTACTGAGTTGAATATTTTCATATCGTTATTGTTTGTTTTGTTACCACTTTGAACTGAGCTGACTATTCCGCATAATAATTCAGACCTCCTAATAGCACCCCCATAGCACCCCCATATTAGCTATCTTGGTGAGGAGGATAAGAGGGGGCTTAATTATCATACCCTAGCCCTTGAAAAGATTACCTCAGTTGAATTTTTCAAATCTTCCTTTAATAAATGCGTATCGAGACGTGCCATTTTTGCTCTGGCCCGGTTTACCCAGGCCATGGCATCACTTTTGTCCGTAACGACGCCAAAGAATTCAAGTTCTGTCGTTCAAAGTGCCACTCAAACTTCAAGCTGAAGCGTAATCCCCGTAAACTCAAATGGACCAAAGCATTCCGTAAAGCAGCTGGAAAAGAAATGGTCGTCGACTCCACCCTTGCATTTAATCAACGCCGTCACATCCCCGTTCGGTATAATCGTGAGCTTGTTCAGAAGACTATTGAAGCTATGGGTCGTATCGAGCAGATCCGCGCTCGCCGCGAACGTGCATTCTACAAGAACCGTATGCGTGGAAACAAGGCACGCCAGCTCGCGCTTGATCGTAAGCTTGTTGAGGATAATCCCGAATTGTTGCGCAGACGTGAAGTCGAGCTTAAGCGCGCTGCTGAGAAGGCTGCCGCTCGTGAAGCTGCTGCTGAGGAGGACGCCGAAGAAGAGGATATTGAGATGTCCGCCAGCGAAGAATCTGAATCCGAGTCCGAGGATGAGAAGGTTCCTGTCCTTGTAAAGCGCAGAACTAAGCGTAAGCTTCGTATTTAATTTATTTAGTGTGTCTGAGGAATAAATATTCAATAAAATGGAGATATTTCTCCGTCTTTGTCTTGATTTGGTTGATCTTGTGAAGGCACTGTATGACTTTGGTTGAGAAAGCTGTTCCAGATAAATGACTGCTGCATCTCATTCAAGAACTCATACACGTTTGAAGATGTATCGTAGAGTGTGGAGTCTTGCATGACGTCCTGGAGGCCCAGATCGTTTTCATCTTTGACGAGAGAAAAACTAGGCATGCCATCAACGTTTTTTGGAGATGGCAAATTGGCATTGTGATGTCCATGATGTATGCCATTACTGTGAGGTTTATTGTTCTGTGAAATAGAGTTGCTTACAGGCCCATACACCCCCATTGGCGATTGCAAGCTTTCGTGTGAGTTATTATGCAAACTCATAGGTGAAGATATGGCTAGCACCGGAGTTGAGTGATCGCGAGAGATAGGAGTAGCGACGCGACTAAGGGGGCGACCAGCTGGGTCAACTGCCAAAGCTGAGTTTCTTATTTGAGCCATTTTACTACAAGCAGCACTGTTGAGGAAGGAGTTGATGGATTCATCACTCGCATCTGAGCAAGTAGACGGCGAGGCACCACTAGCTTGCTTATCACGACGCAACAATTCTATAATGGCTTGTGAAAGAAGTTTGAATGACTTATGACAGGTGATAGCTGCGTCACAGTATTTGGATAACACATCCATAACTTCCAAGGCGGAAATCACCACAGTCTCAAGCTCGGTGAGTGAGGTTTTCGCTCGAAAGGACTCTGAATGATACAAGACATATAGGTAAGATGTTCCAGCTAGGAAAATATTGTGAACAGCTGCCCAGCTGTAATTGAGAGCGCGTGTAGCAAATATATCACTGTATGTTGCGATGATTTGTAGTCCAGCATGTGCAATTATGGGCATGTGGCTCTCTGAAGGGTGTGGGTTACCAGGGCTTACCCCGAAGAGGAGGATACGAGACTGATAGTAGTTCAGCTGCAGGTAGTTGATGTTGAATTGACAATTGTTGAGCTCAGAGTTCTGGGAAATATCATTCCACCAGGCATCTAATTGGCCTAGCATATGTTCACGCCAATGTGACAAGTCTTCAAAAGCGCGGGGAACTTCTTGGCCGTCGTACAAAATAGCTTGAATTTCACCTTGCATGCGACGTAGTTTGAACACGGCAAGCGAAATACGTTTATACGTGGGTCCTACTGGAGATTCGGTGTCCACGTCTTCCACTGAAATACCAGTATTAGTTCTATAAGGAACGCGAGAGTCGTCCAGATGTGAAGGGAATTGTGTATGAGCACAGTAGTCGGGGATACCGGGAGGGCGCCCCAGGTACACAGAGATTTGTCTATCAAGAGAGTATGAGCACCAAAATAGTCTTCTGCAGAGATCTTGCGTGGACTTGGATATGGTGGTACTACGCCGCTCATTGTGTAGGCCCAATTCCTGGCACATGCGCATGGCAGTTCCTACAACGTGCCAGATACCCGGGTATGCAGGTCTCATTACACTGTACAAACCCAGTAAAAGCACACCTTGTAAAGCTTCCAGACGGTCAGGGCTCGCAAGCACGATTTTATAATATTTCATAGCGGTGAGATGCATGCATTCTGCGAGCTTCTCATCATAATCTTGCTGGCAGGAGGCCACTGCAACAGCAAAAACACTGTAAAGAAAGTAGAGACAGCGGCGGATTGCAACACTGGGGTACGCATAGTTACCAGTATCCACACAAAGTCTATAATAGGTATCAGGAGGTGGATCTTCGAGGGCCAATTCCAGTGCTGGTTTAGTAGAGTTAGTGGCAAGATTAGTAGAGGGGCTCAACCTACCATATACTGGCTCAAAGTATGAGCGCACGAATGCTTCACGATGCAAGATGGGCATTTGGGGATTAGCTTCGTGAAAGTATACCTGTAGGTACTGCTCAGCAATTGGTTTGGCCGGTAGCACAATGTCTTGCCTTAGCTCACTGGGATTTTTAGGCGTTGTCTGGAGGGTCCGAGCAGCTGGCAAGTTCTCTTTGAGAGCCGCACCAAGAATATTTGAGAATGTCACCCCAGACGACTCGCCTAGATATGAGCCTCCAATAACGTGTTCTAAATCCAAATTGTTCTCATCGCGCTTTGCCAATTCTGTCTCCAATTCTTTAACTCTACTTTCGAGGTGTGAAAGGTAACTACGAGGGACCGCGCGACCACTAGTAGGGTCAGTCGTGAGACAAGGGGCATTAGCTCGCTCACAGCATTTGCACTTTGGCAAATTGCGATCGCACTTTGTTTTGCGCAAGCGACAACGCTGGCAAGCTATCGTGGATACCCCATTGAGGTTTCGCATATGATCAGTGACTAACCCCTCTTGGGGTTTTTCTAATCTGTTAAGGTTCTTAGGTGACTCCATTTGTTTATAATAGTCTATAAACTGAAAGGTTACTGAATTTAGACATACAAAAACCTCAATTCCTGTTGAAGCTCAAAATGCATGACTCCGAAATAATGCAACCTGGGAAAGATATTCCCCACCGTGCATATGCGCATAAAGTCAAAGTTGTGGCCTTCACAGCAAGATAAACCAATCGAGTAAATTAATTGAGCATAGATTATGGACGGTGGGATCAGTATGGTATATATTGTGTCACACTGGTTCTTGAAAATATGCTGCCAAACCCGGTCCCCAATAGTCTCTTAAGAAGAACTCTACAATGATACTTATAACACACTTTTGAACGTAGCCTAAGTAGTTATTACACAAAAACAGTCAGGTTATGATGACATCTAAATTATACTGACATTAAATTCTCGAGTGTGCTGCTGAAGCCGTGAGTTAGTGATTCTCGAAGGAGATTGGGGAGGTAGGCCCAGCAAAAAATGGAGTAGTTGGATTCTTTGAGCACTTCTCAAAGAGACAGAAGGTCTACTTAAGTGGCGTGAAACAATGCTTTCGTATAGCTAGTTCTCGTCACAATGGCCCCATATCAGTTCCTATCAACTAACAATGCGCTATATACTGCGAATAAAGTAAAATCACATACTAATATCAACCGCACACACAGCCTTTTAGTGATACTCTGAACTTTCGCTCTAAGGGGTTCCCTATAAAGTTGAGTCACGGCTGACACAGAAAAATTTCATGGACTTTTCAAAAGCCGAGACTGAAGTTCTCGAGTACTGGAACAAAATAGATGCGTTTCACACTGCTCTAGAACTCAACAAGGATAAGCCCACCTTCACTTTCTACGACGGTCCTCCTTTTGCTACTGGTACGCCCCACTATGGTCATATGCTTGCCTCGACCATTAAGGATATTGTCCCTAGATATGCCCACATGATGGGCTATAGCGTTGAGCGTCGTTTCGGTTGGGATACTCACGGTCTTCCGGTAGAGCACGAGATTGACAAGGCTCTTGGTATCAAGTCCAAGGACGACGTTATGAAAATGGGCATTGAAAACTACAACGCTGAGTGCCGGAAGATCGTTATGCGTTACGCCGGTGAATGGCGTAAGGATATTGGACGTCTTGGTCGTTGGATTGACTTTGATAACGACTACAAGACTCTCTACCCTAGCTTTATGGAGACTGAGTGGTGGGCCTTCAAGCAGCTTTTCGAGAAGAATGCTGTGTACAGAGGTTACCGTGTAATGCCTTACTCCACTGGATGCACCACTCCCTTGAGTAATTTTGAGGCTGCTCAGAACTATAAGGATGTGCTCGACCCTGCAGTTTCTGTTGCTTTCCCTCTCGTGAGCGACCCTGAGGTCTCCTTTGTTGCATGGACCACCACACCATGGACTTTGCCTAGCAATCTTGCCCTTGCTGTCAACCCCAAGTTCGAGTATGCCAAGATAAAGGACGAGAAGACCGGTAAGACCTACATCATTCTCGAGAAGCTCCTTACTACTCTCTACAAGAAGCCTGCCAAGGAGCAATTGAAGGTTGTTGAGAAGATCAAGGGTTCAGATTTGGTAGGACTTGAGTACCAGCCTATGTTTAATTTCTTTGTCGATGAATACAAACCCAAGGGTGCTTTCAGAGTTGTCGCTGCCGACTATGTTACTGATGACAGTGGTACTGGTGTCGTACACCAAGCTCCTGCTTTTGGTGAGGCTGATTTTGATACATTGCTCAAGGCTGGTATTGTTACCTCTGAGAACCCTGGTCCCTGCCCTGTCGACGATGTTGGAGCTTTTACTGAAGTTATCACACCCTGGAAGGGTGTCTACGTCAAGGATGCCGACCGTGCAATCATCAAGGATATTAAGGGTCGCGACCGTCTCGTCAATGATGCTCAGGTAAACCACTCTTACCCATTCTGCTGGCGTTCGGACACACCTTTGCTCTACCGTGCCGTACCTGCTTGGTTCATTCGTGTCACTGAGATTATTCCTCAGATTCTCACTAACCTTGAGAAGACAAACTGGGTACCTGAAACTATCCGTGAAGGCCGCTTTGGTAACTGGATTCGTAACGCTCGCGACTGGAATGTCTCCCGTAACCGTTACTGGGGTACACCTCTTCCTGTCTGGGTCTCTGAGGACTACGAAGAGATGATCTGCGTTGGCTCCATTGCAGAGCTTGAGGAACTTTCGGGTGTCAAAGGCATCAAAGACCTCCACCGTGAAAGCATTGATCACATTACCATCCCCTCCAAGAAAGGAAAGGGCCAGCTTAAGCGTATTGAGGAGGTGTTTGACTGTTGGTTCGAGTCAGGCTCGATGCCTTATGCCTCTCAACACTACCCCTTCGAAAACAAGGAAACCTTCCAGAACAAGTTCCCTGCAGACTTTATCTCTGAAGGTCTTGACCAGACTCGTGGTTGGTTCTACACCTTGACTGTTCTTGGTAACCACCTTTTCGGCTGCTCTCCTTTCAAGAACTGTGTCGTTACTGGTATCATTCTTGCCGCTGATGGTAAGAAGATGTCCAAGCGTCTCAAAAACTACCCCGACCCCAATGAAATGTTCGACAAGTTTGGTGCAGATGCTGTTCGTCTATACTTGATCAACTCCCCTGTCTTGCGTGCCGAAACTTTGCGTTTCAAGGAGGAGGGTGTCCGCGAGATTGTTTCTAAGGTTTTGATTCCCTGGTGGAACTCCTACAAGTTCTTTGAGGCTCAGACTGCCCTTTTAGAGAAGGACACTGGCATCAAATACGCATATGATCCTAAGCGGGTTTCCACTAACGTCATGGACCGCTGGCTTCTTGCTACTTTGCAGCACTTGATTGCTCACATCCACACTGAGATGAAGAGCTACCGTCTCTACGGTGTTGTCCCCGGTCTTTTGAATTTCATTGAGGAATTAACTAACTGCTACATTCGTCTTAACCGTACCCGTCTTAAGGGCGAGAACGGACCTGAGGATACTCAGGATGCCATCAACACTTTGTTCGAGGCTCTCTACGTATTTGACCGTGCTATGGCTCCATTCGTGCCTTTCCTCAGTGAAACTATCTACCAGAAGCTCCGCCCTTACATCCACAACACTGGTGATAAGAATGTCGACTCTGTCCACTTTTTGGAGTACCCTCAAGTTCGCGAGGAGCTTATCGATGAGCCCACTAAGCTCACCGTTGACAACATGCGCCAGGTCCTCGATCTTGGTCGTGGTATCCGTGAGAAGAACCTTCTCAGTCTCAAGACACCTCTTAAGCAGCTTGTTGTCATTCACCATGATAAGAAGTTTTTGGATAACATCGAGAAGATGCGTCAGACCATTGTTGATGAGCTCAATATTCATGACCTTATCCTTAGCAGTGATGAAGCTAAGTATGGTGTTCTTTACAAAGCTCAGGCCGACTGGAAGGTTCTTGGTGTCAAACTTCGCAAGGACGTCAAGCGTGTACAGAAGGCACTTCCACAGGTTTCTTCCAAGGATATTGAGAATTACATGAACACCGGTAAGATTACTGTTGATGGTGTTGAGCTTGTAGAAGGCGATTTGCAGGTTGTCCGTGACATTGACCCCGAGGTTGCAGCCAAGGGCCAGGCCGTTGCATGCGATGGTCAGATCATGACTATTATGGACACTAACATCTACGATGATCTCAAGGCTGAGGCTACTGCTCGTGAGTTTATCAATCGTGTCCAGCGTTACCGTAAGAAGGCCAACCTCCAGGTCACCGACGATGTTCAGGTTGAGATTGAAGTCACTAAGGGTGACGCCAAGGAGTTTGAGTCTGCTCTTGCTAGCAACAGTGAGTTTGTACAAAAGATGTTGCGTCGTCCTTACCAGCCTCTTTCCGCTTCCCCTGCCAAGGAGAAACTCATTGGTGAGGAAGACCAGGAGATTGGCGACCTTTCATTCAAGCTTCGTCTTTTGTGGCTCTAGATAGATAACTCTGGGTTTTAATCACCGAACTAAATATTTTAGGATACATAACTAGCCTACAATTACTCTGTTTGCTGCTCAGAAGAACGTTTAAGATATTTATTTGCGCAGTAGGATAGAACCACTACCACCAAGATCATGACTCCAAGGATACCAAAAAACCAGCCAAGATTAGTGCTGCTTTTTCCAGGGACCTTAACATTCATACCAAACATACCAGTCACTAGGTTCATGGGGACAAGAATAGTACCAAGGAGAGTAGCCTTACTGAGTACGCTGGTCATGCGGTTTGAGGCATTAACAAACTCCATTTGAAGGTAAGACATATAGTTAGCATGCGACCTGCTGAGAATTTTCTCAGATGCGGTAAGGTTTTGTGACATCGTGATAATATGGTCTTGAATATCACCCAAATACAAAGAAACATCATCGTTTCGGCGGGAGGGCCATAAGTCTCCGCAGCGCTTGGTATACCCTCTAACGACATCTGCTTTTCCGCTCAATAGACGCATTAGGCTCATAGTTTTCTTACGCGTCTCTGCAATCGTGCTCAAAGTGACGCTCATTTCACTGTCGTTTGAGCCGGTGTACACGCTATCTTCTATCTTATCGGTATCAGCTTCAACCTCATGCATAACAGGCGCAAAGCTATCAGTAATATCATCAATAAGGGCATAACAGATCCAGTCACTCGTTATATCGACGTACTCCCGTAACTGACGCATACGGCGACGCACATTTTTACAGTGCGAGACTGGAGTTTCATGGAACGAGATCACGCCGTCCTCAAATACTAGAATGTAGAATGTGATAGGCTCCAGGTAGTACTCTTTGTTATCAGGGTTATTTCCAAAAGTATGGAAACACACAAAGTAGTAACGGCTGAATTGCTCGAATTTTTCACGAGTCTCCCCAGTCCTGATATCATCGGTAGTGAGCGGATGTATTCCAAAGGCTTTGGCTATGATTTTTAGCTCTGTATCACTAGGGCTTTCTACATCAAGCCACCAAACACCATTATCTGGACTGAAAAGGGTAGTGAAGGATTGGCCCTCTTCTACCAAGTCTCCGAAGTCGCTTGAGTGTTTAGTTTTATCAAGCTTTGTAGCAAAAAAAGTAAATCTGTTGCGCTCATTAGTGGAAACGCTCGTTATGCTTGAGGCGCTGCTCCTAGCGGCATCCGGTAACCTCAAGTCAGGGATTTTATTGGGTAGAAATGGCACCTTCAGCTCAGCCGGGCTTTTGATTTGTGTATTGATCAGTGTATCCAGGGGCGAAGGCTCACTGGGTTCACTGTCAGAGTCCAAAAGCTGGTTCAATTCTTCAATGTTAAATCCCATCGATTCATCTGGTGGAAAACAGACATCATCGTCAGTTTCTCCTATGGAATCATCACTATTTTCATTTTCAATGAATTTCTGTGCATTGTATGAACCATGAGAGGCAATTGATCGGGTCGAAACTGAGCCCCTCGACAAGCCGCGCGGGCGGCTCGGAGTTTTGCCTGATCGAATAGATGATGAGCCGTTAGAACCTCTACGTAGTAGGCCTGCCTTTAAAAAGCTGGGTCTGCCGCGGTTGCTGGTACTTTCTTCAGCAGAGATATTATCGTCTTTCATCTTTGAGATGTAGTCATGAAAAGTAAAATTGATCTCTGCAAGGATGTCTTTAGAGATGAGGCGGCATTGTGGAAACTTATAGAAAAATTAGCAGGGTATGGCTTAGACTGACATAGTGATATCTACTATAATTAAAACTCAGTTATCTTTATATGCAGGCGCGCTTTGTGAGGAATTATCCAGGGGGAGTGCGTGCATTATCTCGATCTTTGGAGTTAAAGTACACTTGGAATACTATTGGCTGATGATAATGGGATATATACAATACTCTTGGCATAGAATATGCATTATCATGCGCGAAAAGCTATTTTTCACTCATTTTTATCTCCACGTGATTTAAACATGCATCCAGAGTATGTAGACCTATAACGACTAAAATTTAGAATAAATTGGGTCAACACTGCCAAGAATTTGAAGATTAACTAAGTAGGTTATTTGCATGGGCTGCGGTATGCTGTCTAAATGCACGCCCCTTGATAGCGTCCATATATAAAAGTCGCGATCTGCTGGCGCTTACCAAATGGACGTGGTGAACAATCCTGCCATCGCTATTGGCGCCTACTGCGCGTCCTCTATTATCATGACGCTTGGAAACAAGTACGTTTTGAGCGGTACTCATTTCAACATGAACTGTATTGTTCTCGCGATCCAGTCGATCTCTTGTCTCGTGGTTGTATGCTTATTGAAGGCTTTTGGCGTCGTTAATTTCCGCTCTTTCAATAAGGAGGATGCTCGCAAGTGGTTCCCTATTTCATTTTTACTTGTTCTGATGATCTACACCGGCTCTAAGGCCATCCAGTACCTCTCTGTCCCCGTATACACAATTTTCAAAAATGTTACGATCATTCTGATCGCGTATGGTGAGGTTCTCTGGTTCAATGGCAGTGTAACCCCCAAGATTCTTTTCAGTTTTGCCTTGATTGTCTTGAGTAGCGTCGTTGCTGCTTGGAGTGACTTGTCTTCCATGACCGTTATCACCAACGAGACTATTCTTGGCTATGTGTGGATGTTGACAAACTGCTTCAGCAACGCTGCATTTGTTTTGTATCTCCGCAAGCGTATCAAGGTTTTGCAATTCAAGGATATGGACACCATGTTTTACAACAACTTGCTGTCTATCCCTGTCCTCTTTGTCTGGTCTGTCGTTTTCGAGGACTGGAGCTCCGCCAACCTTGCCCTTAACTTCCCTGCCGAGTCTCGTAACTCCCTGCTCATTATGATGGTCATTACCGGTATTCTCTCCCTCGGTATTTCTTACTGCTCAGGTTGGTGCGTGCGTGTTACTTCCTCCACCACCTACTCTATGGTTGGTGCACTAAACAAGCTCCCTATTGCCGTTTTTGGCCTTATTTTCTTTGATACTCCTGTTACTTTCTCATCGGTCCTTGCTATTGTACTCGGTTTCGCTGCTGGCTTGGTCTACGCGTTGGCCAAGATCGAGCAACAGAAGGAGAAGGACCAGGCCCTTCCCACAACTAAGACTAGTTGAATAAGGTAAACGTTTAGTCTCTTTTTACTATAAAGGAAAGGAAACCAAAAACAACATTTAAAAACGTCCTGCATTATTATCTGAATAAATAGAAACCTAGTCATCTAATAGCTCCTTGCGTAAATTCGCATAAAGATGCTTGATTGGTTTTCGCTCACGCGGTAAACTCGAGTACAGGATAGTGTAGAGCTTACTTCGTTGTATGGTGACAAGCCCACCAGATAGCAGTCCCACCACAATTCGCAACGAAAAGTAATGTTTTGTGAATCGTCTTGCGACCATATTGTATGGGTGGAAAATACGCGACAGTGGCAGAGGATAAGACGATATTACCAATGTAGTATGCGCGACTCGCGAATAATCATGCACCCGGAACTTGATACCGCCAGGAATCCTTCCTGGGTTTTTGATTCTAAGAAGCAACAAGAATAACGGAAAATGGTTGAAAAAGCCTAAAGACATCTCCAAGCTTGCAGACACAAAGATTATGAGGAGACGGTACACCGTGAAGGCGACGTAAAAAACCAACAGCGTAGGCAATAGAAATAGGAGTACAGTGAATAGAATTGTACCCAGGAACAACTGACTCATATCATAGTCCTCTGAATCAACACGAAGTCGCAAAACATTCCATTTTTTCCCGCGAAACAGTCTAAATAGTGAAAGAAACAGCTTCAGGGTCTGGCGATAAAATTTCGCAAAAGCGACATAAAAGTAGTAGAATGGAAGGGTAACAAGGCTGAATATGTCACAGAAAATAGCAATTTGGAGGGTCAAACCCCCAACAATGCCTACTTTGCTCACGAAAATGATCAACAGTTTTACAACCGGTAAGGCAGTCTCACAAACGACTTGCCAGCTTGTAATTGTCCATAGAATCACTTTCGCAAGGAACACGGTGATTTCAGTGTGAAGCTTCAATCCTCCGGGCCAGTTCATCAACCAGATGATGTATTCACAACTTTTACTACCGAAAATGTACTGGCTCAGGTACTCATACCACTGGATAATCTCGGGCTGAGCATACTGAATTACAACTCCAAGCCACCAGCCAAAGATCCTATCATTAAAACCTAGCCAGATGCTGTTGTAAAACCGAATGTATTCTTCATTATACTCTGGGGTGAACCACACATGGCGTCGTTTGCGCACCACCAAGAATTGTTCAGGAAAATAGCACAAGCGACGCAAGTTCAGGTCAATTTGCTGAGCGGTTGCGCTAAGGTAACAGAGAGTATGGCCCGAAAATATTTCCTCGTTGAGTATGCCGAGAAACAGCTCAGACACGAGACGGATACAAACGGATATCCAGATCATAACCACGAGGGGAATTTTCAGTAAATCTGCGACGCCAGTTTTGGCTCTTTTACTTGCCTCCTTGCTAAAATTGCCGACACTAATTCCAAGGCGCTGTGCACGAGACAGACTTCGTTCCCTGGTTTTGCGAAGCTCAGGAAATAGCTTCTGGGCGTTGGAAACGAGCATAGTGCGAAGCTCATGACTACAGTTGATCTGAGTTACACATGTACTCAACATATCTGAATGAGTTTCCATACGAGTATGCTCTATTACTTTCTCCTTGAGTTTCTGATTGCGCGAATGAAGACTGGCCAAGTCCTTCTCGTGAACTGGACTGATGATGGTATGCTCATGAAAGTTATTGAGCTCAAGATTAATTGGCTTAATGCTTAAATTGCTTGTCCAATGCTCTTTTGGAGGCGTATATTCGATGATCATGCACTCACTACGATCCGCGAATTCAAAGCGTATTTTTTCGCCTACATCTACCCTTAAATCACAGCCATTCTGTGAATGATTAACTGTTGCAAGAACCTGTAATTTATCGCCATTGAATTTATCATATAGCTCAGCGGGTGACTTTGTGCCCTTGAACAACTCATCCTTGAGGAGAATACGCTCTGTCAAATGAAGCTCGAGAAAAGGAAGCAAAGCAGTTACCACATAATCTTTTTCGCCATTTTTCCACCCTACAGCTATACTTTGACCTTCAGGTATTGGACCTTGGGGCCAGTATATGCGTCTCATGTAATAGGGGAGATTTGTGCGCATGAATTGAGAGGCAGGGAGATAAACAGATGAACTGACCAATTCTGAAATATGTGTGTTAAATATATTATATTCTACTAGGTGCAAGACTTCCCAGTTTTTCAGCGATCGCATCAATTTCTCGGTGTAGATCATTGACAGATTGTTCAAGCGGAGGAAGCTCGTCAAAGCGACGTTTCTTTTTAGCTGTGTCCACCATTCCTTGTACCATATATAATTGCTCCTGTAAAACCACCATAGTGTTTTGCAACTGCTGGGCTTCATCTTTACGCATTCTTGGCTTCTCTTGATTTTGCATGATCTGTGGTACTGCCTGAAGCGGGGCCATTGCTTGCTGTAGATACTCTGTAGCCCACAAAAGTATAGTTTGGCGTAACCTTGCCTCGGTAGAAGTCTCGTTATCTTCCTCTACTAGAAGTTTTTTAGCCGTCTGGTCAAACTGAGCTAAAGAGGCGTAGAGTTGTGTACGGATGGATTTGATTTTGGCCAATGTTTCTGGGTCTTTAGCGCCACTGGCAAGCTCTTCAACAAGAGCTTGGAACTGTGGAAGAAGTATATTTATGCTCACTTTGCGGCGATTGAGTGATTTCCATATGTGTATACATTTTGGTGGATCTGCTTGGCATTCTGAGATAAAGTTTTTATGCCCAAATAAGGTATTTCGACAATGCTCACATATTCGCACCATAAAAACTTGACTTACCTTTTTCCCTAGCTTTTCACCTAGTAGTGTGGAGTGCACTTCTCTGGAACAGTTTCGGTCCATATCGCCACACACAACTTGACCACATAATCTACAATGATGCTTTCTAGCGAAATAAGAGAATTTAAGGTCACATATTCTGCAGCAATCAACATTGCCTTCGGGCTCCCATGCCACGAGTCTCTGTTCAGCATCGCGGCGAGAGCTATCGATAAAAAATCGCCTAAATCCCTCATTTTCTTCTTCAATTTGAGCTAGAATTGTCAGAAGTTTACTCAATTTTGTCTCCAAACGGTGAACCTCGAGCGCCTGCTGATCCAGGTGGGAGTTTCTGAGCGCTTTGAACTGGGTTGTTTTGTCACTACTATACTTTTCATGCGAATCTTCAATATGTCGCTCAACCTGCGTTGTTGTGAGCATTTTTTCCCCACATATTGGGCATTCGACACTTTGATCCATCATAGATGAAATAAGATGTGCCCAAGAGGCTGAGTAAACTGATATCGATAAAACGAGAACTGGCGGGGAGGATATAGATGGTAAAATACAAATAAGTTAAACAATTCTACGTAACGCATTCCCAGCGTCTGAACTACTCTGTGCGGGTGCAGGGGTGTCTTGTTGATGCATTAGAGTGTAGTAGTCGACTCGCTCGCCATTGAGCTTGCCGTACCCATCGGGCCTAAATAGATTTACACCGGTGCACCAAAAGTCAGCGCAGTTTGTCCAAATGCCAAAACCACTACTGCGCTTACGGCGAACAGATTTGGACGTGACCACCGCTTGATGAACACCGAGAACCTTAAGACAGGTAGAGAAGCAGTTTCCATGCTGGCGCATGGGGATTTGCTCAGGTTCGGGAGCTTCTACAGCTGGAACCTTGCTAGCCAAAGGATGATCACTGGGGAGGCTGTTGAATGACTGCGAACTATGCCCATGACCAAATTCTGCTGTCGTCATTCCACGGGCAATCTGGATAAGTTGCGTCACTGCTAGAAGAGTGATCCAAGAACCCTGGAAGAATAGTCCAACGTAGAAAATGGATGTGGGTAAAGTTTTCTTAATGGCGCCAGTAATGGTATCGTCAAGACTTCTGAGATAGGCCCAGTATAGTCTAGAATAAATCCAAATGTCGACCGTTAAGAACAGGACATAAAGCATGAATACTCTGTGGTTACGAAGTCCGACACAGTTATAAGTCCAAGGACAATAGTGATCGAATCGAGCAATCACGCTATCTGATATTCTTGAATATTGTGCACGAGCGGGCTTGAGTGCCCACGTGTGCACGCAAAAATGCTGTCCATCATATATTCCTTGGTCGAGCAACTCGTTGATATTTTCACGTCGCTCACTTATGGTGCCAGGAGAAATAGTTCCAGGGTCTAAAAAGACAGTAGAAGTATAGCATACCACGATCATTACCATGTTGAACAAAAACACAGCTGTCAAGGGCATAAACTGGCGCCAGGTGACTGGAAATACATAGTAAAAGTAGATGAAAACCACTCCCACAAATATGCCATTGTAAATTCCCGCGAGTGCTGGGCTTTTGAGAATTGCATGCTGGGACCTGTCCACAACAGGATACAGGTACCTGAGACAAAACTTGTGGATAACAAGTGCGGATACCAGTGCAATAGGGATGCCAATCCAGCCCAACATGAGAATATGAATAAAAACAGGACATAATATCATGGGAAGAAGGAAAAGAATCCATTTTGCTGCCCAAGGTTTCATTCGTCTTGGTATAGGAATACCTGATTCTGGCCATCTATCGTCTGCTAAAAGGGCCTGTCGCCATTCGTTTTGAGAATTCATTTCTTCTGAAATAACCCAGCATGTTTTCCCCTCTGCGGTCTTGAGTCCCACATCTGATTTAGCCTCTACCAATATTTTTACACAGTCGGGATTCCGAGAAACTAAAGACCAGTGAAGTGGGGTGAATCCCTCTGCATCTTGGATATTCGGATTAGCACCGGCACGAAGGAGGCTTTTTGCAGACAGATGATCACCTTGATAGGCAGCCCAGTGTAGTGGGGTTCGTCCCGACGCGTCAATGGCATTTGGATCAGCAGGCTGCACAAGGTGGAGCAAATATATAACCATTAAGACATTGGAAGAGTGAACAGCAACATGCAATGGGGTGTATTTTTGGCTATCTGTCGCACTCATATCCGCGCCTGCCTCAAGAAGCAGCCGCGTCATGTACACCAAGCCATTTCGAGCTACCCAGTGCAGAGCCGTAGCCTCGAGAGGTCCCTTCAAGTTGGGATCTGCATTTTGCTCAAGCAGGAATTTAGTAGCTTCCCAATGATTTCCAGAGGCTGCCCATTGCAAGGCAAAGCTGCCGTCCTCGGCGGGCTCATTGACATTTTCAGGAGTGACGAGCTTCTTTAAAGAATCCAAGTCACCTCTCTGAGCTGCCAAATGGATAGCTGGCAGCTCGGTTCGCGTTGCTGCAGCAGTGGCTGCCGATACCTCAGTGCTCATGATGGATTCTGCTGATAAAACGAAGTTGGGTAGATCTGGGAGGAGGCTTGGCCTGATCTTCTTGATCTCTTGGCACTGTGAGCGTAACAACGTATGCTGTATGTATAAAATCACGCTAAAAATAAAGTCTCTATAATTCCTCTATAACTCTTCTATAGTACTACTTTGTGAGGTTGAACAAAACGCCCAAGTTATCGGCATAGTAGGTTGGGCTCACTTCAGATTCGAGCATGGACTCCTCGGAATCCACACCGCTCAGAACAAAAAGGGTAGACATTCCTCCATTTTTACCAAATTCCATATCAGTGTTGAGACGGTCACCGACCATAACGGTGGTTTTAGGGTCAAGGTCGTAATTGGCCTTGATGCAGTCCATCATGTTTTGGCTTGGCTTTCCAAGAGCTGCTTCAGGCTGGCGACCACTGCAAGTAGCGACCGCTTGAATGACAGTACCAGCACCTGGCAACAGCTTTCCATGAGAAGGGAAAGTCGAGTCAATGTTGGTGGCCAAGAAAATAGTATCAGGATGCTTGAGGAGCTGAGCCTGGGCATACGCAAGCTTGAAGTAGTTGATGTTTGTATCAAGACCAGCCATCACGCACCCAATCGACTCGTCGCGTTGAACTCTATTCTCATCGTACGGCTCGTTGAATGATGGATCAGTACCTCCAACTGTGGTATAACCAACAGCTGAGAGCTCTTCTTCAAGACCCTTTTGGCCGACAACCAAGACTTTCTTTGAAGTAGGCATTTTGCGAATCTGTGACAAGTACACCGCGGCGCTGTAGGCGGAGCAGAAGATCTCTTCCGCCGTGACATCAATTCCGAAACCCTTGAACTTTTCAGCATAGGCTTGACGAGACTTTGTGGAATTGTTGGTTACGAAGATCAGGCGCTTGTTGTTAGCTCTCAACAGATCCAAAGTCTCTCGGATCTGGGGGAGGAGGTGCGTGCCAGTCCAAAGGACACCATCGCAGTCAAAGAGGAAGGTTTTATACTTGGAAAGGACCTCTTTTGCCGCCTTTGCGTCAGTAATCTTAATGGGCATGATAAGTTAAGAGTAGAAACTCAGGGCCCTAACCGCAAACCGAGACTGTGGCTGATTCCATCATGCACACCGAGTCTTGAGAGGTTTTAGGTTTCAGGGATTGGAGAAAAGTATACAATAATAGGAGTTATATAGCTTTATTGAGTTGAAATAGTAGATTAAGGCTTTGCATCCTTTCCTTGACCACGGCGAGCGCCATAACGTAGCCCCCCTCTGACAAACCCTCCCATCTTACTGGCTATGGCAGACTCGCGCTTTTACCAGGAAATGCCGCCCAAGGCAGGCTATCCCACCCCTGTTCAGTGGAAGCGTAACCTTCCAGCTCGTGGTTTTCGCCCTAGCATCTATTTCTGGGGTACCCTCGGCATTATGGCTTATGGATTTTACCTGACCATCGGTGGTATTCGTGAGCGCACAGAGCTCGCCCGCGAGAAGCAATGGGCTAGATTTCACATTCAGCCCCTTTTATTGGCAGAGCAAGACCGTGACCATCTTCGCAGAGTGACCAGCCTTCGTTCTAAGGAGGCAGAGATCATGAACGGTGTTGATGGCTTTGATGTCAACGAGAGCGTATACAATGACAAGAAATATCGTGCTCCTGCTGTCACAGGCTTTCCTCAAATGTAAACTATCCATTTTCTCAAGCTACCATAAAAACTTTATATCTCCCCAGAGTTGCTTTTGTGCAGAGCTTTCAAGGGGAACAACATAGCGTTATTTAGCTTAAATAATGTTTAAACCTTCAAATAAATTCCGTGTACCATGATTTGCCATCATTTAATGGCTCGTCATATCTGGATAGCATGGCACTTTAGCTTCCACCTTTATTACTGTAATGCTGGTGCTGCTGGCGCGATTGTTGGCTGCCGCAACTTCACCTATTCCAGATTGTGATGAGGTCTTTAACTTCTGGGAACCAACTCATTTCATCACTCATGGTTCAGGGTTCCAAACGTGGGAATGGTCACCCGTATACGCTATCAGGTCTTGGGCCTATGTCGGTCTTCATGCGGCTCTGATCTTACCTTTCAAGCACTTGGGTGTCCCCGACAAGTATTTGTTTTATATTTTGAGGACATTTTTCGCGCTCTTTGAGGCTTTTACTGAGTATCAGCTTTACAAGGCTATCAGAAAGTACGATACCACTGCAGCGTACACATTCAACGTTCTAAGTGCAGCGGCAACAGGTCTCTTTCACGCATCGGTTTCTTACCTTCCCAGCAGTTTTGGTATGTACTTTGTGACCTGGGCAGCTGCCTTGTTTATCCAGGACCCCGAGGCCAATGTTGTCAAATACTTGACCCTTATATCCATTGGAGGACTGTTGGGGTGGCCCTTTGTTCTTTTGTTAACTGTTCCATTTGGACTCTACTATACTGCGCAAACAATCTCCAAGTTTGGCAATTGGTTTAGCTCTTTCTACAAAACATTAGCTGCCGTTGTCGCAATTATCACCTTGATTGTTGGGATTGACTCTTATATGTATCAAAGAATTGTGGTTGTACCTTTTAATATTGTAGCGTACAATGTCCTTTTTGCTACTGAGGATTCTGGTCCCGAAATATTTGGCGTAGAGCCGTGGACCTATTACTTTGTCAACTTGGCACTGAATTTCCACGCCATTATTCCATTGGCTCTTTCAATGCCTATATTTGAAAGCAGAGGACCATTTATCACCGCTTGGTGCGCCGTGGTTTTGTGGATAGGAACGTTAACCAGTACTCCGCACAAGGAAGAACGTTTTGTCTACCCAATCTACCCGCTCATATGTATGTGCGCAGCGCTATCTCTAACAAAGCTCTGGAAACTTGTAAACTCGTTCTCGAGGCTACCTGCAGTTTTGTACAAGGGCGCTCTTGTTTCACTTTGTGCAGTATCTATCTTGCGCTCATTGGCTTTGGTCAACTATTATAGCGCACCGCTGCATATTTTCGATGATGTCAAGCCTAATAGTACTGTTTGCATTGGACGCGAGTGGTATCGCTACCCATCCTCATACTTTTTAACAGATTCACATCCCCAGTGGATTAAGAGTGGGTTTGATGGGTTACTGCCAGGCCACTTTAGCTCGTTTTCCGGAATACCAGAAGGAATGAATAACAGGAACCTATATGATCCCAGTAAAATTGGGGACGTATCAAACTGTGACTACTTGATGGAAATTGATGCGCCGGTAAACAGTGGAGCGGGCGAGGTGTACCCCAACGAGGATGAATGGAAAAAATTGAGCTGTTCCAAGTTCATTGATACTGCTTCCACTCCTACACTGTCACGTATCTTGTACAACAAGTATGGTGTCCAGTGGAGGGATTACTGCGTGTATGAAAAACTTTAGGTTATATAGTAACAAAATACATCTATACGTTGGGGTTTTCCAGCATGGCATCACGGCCTGCGCCAACACCAACCCACTTGATAGGGGCACCAGTAAACTCGGCAATAAAATCGAGATACTCCTTAGCGTTGGGGGGAAGGTCTGCGTAGTTACGGATACCGCTAGTATCTTGTTTCCAGCCCTTGAAGGTCTTGTACTCAACTTCAGCGTTGGCACAGACAGTCAGGTCTGCGGGGAAGTACTCAAGAGTCTCTCCCTTGTATTTATAGGCCACAGCAACTTTGATCTCCTCAAGTTGGTCAAGCACGTCGAGCTTGGTAATGTTGATGGCAGTATAGCCATTGATAAGAGCAGAGTACTTGACGACAACCAAGTCAAGCCAGCCACAACGGCGCTTACGGCCGGTAGTGACACCGTACTCGGCCCCTACGGTCTGAAGGTGCTCTCCAGTAGCATCAAGAAGCTCTGTGGGGAAAGGGCCCTCACCGACACGGGTAGTGTACGCCTTGACAACGCCAACAACCTCACCGATTTTAGTGGGAGAGACACCGAGACCAGTGATCACACCTCCAATACCAGTGTTAGAAGAGGTAACATAGGGGTAAGTACCAAAGTCAATATCGAGCATAAGAGCATTAGCACCTTCAATCAAGACCTTCTTTTTATCACTGATAGCCTTGTTGATGAAAGGGATGCTATCAACAACCATAGGTCTGATCTTTTCTGCGAGCTGCTTGTACTGCTCGAGTTCAGACTTGGAATCGTACTCAAAACCACCGTAACGGGCCTGCTCAGCTTGAAGCATGCTCATATAGCCCTTGACAAACTCGTCCCAGGCACCTTCCTCCTGGGAGACAAGGTGGTGAACTCTGAGACCAGAGCGGGTGGCCTTGGTGCTGTATGCGGGACCAATACCCTTACCAGTGGTACCGATACTCTTCTTGGAGCCACTAAGCTCGGCCTCGCGAAGGCCATCGGCACGCTGGTGGAAACCAAACACGAGCTGGGCCCGGTTGGAAACAAACAGACGGTCAGCACAGTCCAACCCCTTTTTGACAAGGTTGTCAAGCTCTTCGAACATGGCAGGAATGTTGAGGACAACACCGTTACCGATCAAGTTGATACAACCTTTGTTCACGAGACCCGAGGGGAGCATATGAAAGTCGTACTTGGTTTTGCCAACAACGATAGTATGACCAGCATTGTTACCACCGGCGCATCGAGCACAAACTTCGATATCGTCACAGAGAATATCTACTAGTTTTCCCTTTCCTTCATCGCCCCATTGGCTTCCTAAAACGACAGTGGCCATGATGTAAGATTGAAGGATTCTGTGACTCAGACGGCGTTTTGCTCGCCTGGGTAATAATATACGTTTATATAGAAAAGATAACGAATTAGTACATAGAAAACTGGAAAGCGGTCAAGCGAGCCGCCAAGACACTGTTGAAGTGCATACCCGAGGTTCGTGGCAATATCACACAAAAGTTTCGGGGAGATTTGGTATGGTGGGTGGTTTAATGTCGTCCTCATTCCAGTTTACGGGTTTCACTTGATTAAGAACATGTGGAGTCCAAACCTGCAGACGACAGTCCTCTGACATCGTGCCAATTACGCGAGGCCGCTTGGGGTGCCAGCAGATATCTGCTATCCCCAGAATGTGACCGCCATGGCTGAAAATGATTTCAGGCACTGCCACCTCGTCTCGACTTATTCTCTGGAACTTCCCGATGTTCTTTAGATTCCAAATGATGACCTGACCGGCTTCATCCCCACTAGCCAAAACTCCATCGAGAAATGTTGAAAACCTAATACAAGTTATCTTTGCGGTATGCCCTTTGAGAGTTGCATATGCCATCGGGGTGGCTCCGGCTCTCTTTTTATTTTTCTCGGTAAAAGAACGGAAAAGCCAAATTTTAATTATCGAATCTCCTCCCGAAGTTGCAAACATATTGGGCCCAATAGGAGACGATGAGACGCAGTCTACACTACCATTTTCATAAGCCACACAGTCTCTTATTAAAAGTCCGTCCGCAGAGTAGACTCTAAGCTTACCGTCTTCGCTGCCAATAACCAGGTTCTCTCCACACCAGCAGAGATCATTGACGGGACCGTCATCGTATTTCAGATCATAAGCCTTCTCATACAATTGCTTTCTTGGTTTTCTTTTTCTGCTCGTGGCATTTTCCCAGCCCTCGAAATCTATTTTCCATACATATGCCGCTCCATGCCCTTCATCGCCACTGCCGGTAGCCAGTAAACCATTCATACACCATGCTAGACCAAATCCATTCTCCTTGTGCTCTTTAATTATAATTGGGGTGGATTCTGGGTCGCTTGTATTGAAAATGTACACCCACCCATTACCACAAATCGCAGCCACATAGACTTTTCCGTCCATGGTGAAGCTACGTGCTTTGTTGACTTCAGACGCAACCTCGTAACGCTTAACGTCTTTATCTGTTACTTCTGGGGAGATTAATTGTAGTTGCGTTGTGTGGCCATTCGCTCGATCCTCCTCTGTGGGGAATGTGCCAATAGCTGCCGTGGTCTCGTCGACCCACTCAAAAGTAAGTGAGCTATCGTCGAAGCGCTTTTCCTCCAGTAGTGAATACTGCTCTAAGACGCTTATTTGCCACCGCTCTTGTCGCTTTGTGGCAAGAACCTGCTCTGGAGGGATCTCAGTAGTAGACATCGTGTGAAGTAAGCTTTGTCGCGTGCAGTCGCTGCATAAGTACACGCACGTCGAGCATACCAAGCTAGTTAGACATGAACGCCCCGTGAGTTTTTTGTAATAGTAGAGAGAGAGTGTGTGTGTGGAGTAGTACTGAAAAACTCCTTAAAGCAATCTTCCTGAAAACCATCCTAGATATACGCATATATTTTCCTATCTTAAAAGCTACCTGACTACTCGCCAGTGAAGTTGGGTTTACGCTTTTCAATGAAAGCCTGCATTCCTTCTTTTTGATCCTTGGAGCCAAACAAACCGTGGAAGAGTCTGCGCTCGTAGCGGGTACCGGTCTGAAGAGAGGACTCGAACGCTTCGTTGACAGCCTCCTTGGCAGCCTTAACGGCAAGAGGAGAATAACTGGCAATTTTAGAAGCAGTCTTCACGGCGTTATCCACCAAGTCACTGGCGGGGAATACCTTGGCTACAAGACCCCAGTCGTAAGCTTCCTGTGCAGAGAAGTTGTTTCCAGTGAGAATAAGGTCCATCGCCTTGGCTTTGCCAATGGCACGAGTAAGGCGTTGAGAACCACCCGCACCAGGAATAACTCCCAGCTTAATCTCGGGCTGTCCAAAAACGGCCTTATCGCCAGCATAGAGGATATCGGCCATCATTGCCAGCTCGCAGCCACCACCCAATGCATAACCGTTAACGGCAGCGATAATGGGCTTCTTAATTTTGAGCTGGTCACTCCACGACTCGATAAAGTCTTGGCCGTAGGCATCGGCAAAGGTCTTGGACTGCATCTCCTTGATATCGGCACCTGCAGCAAATGCCTTCTCACTACCAGTCACAACAACAGCGGAGATTTCTTGATCTTTATCTGCTTCTCTAAAGGCGGTGTTGAGCTCTGCCACAAGAGCACTATTGAGGGCATTGAGAGCCTTGGGGCGATTCAATTGAACAAGACGAACACCAGGCGCCGGTTTGGACACAATAATGTGCTCAAAGGATCCTCCAGCAGAGTAGAAACGCTTTGCAAAAGTTACTGTACGGAACATTGCGGGGTAAGCGGAGAAGTACCTGGCGGTCCTGGTGTAATCATGTGCCCTGCAAATGCATGTGTGGCCAAAGGGTGTGGCAATTGCAGATGGAGTTTCCAGCAAAGTTCATAAATCCGCTCCGAAAAGCTGGGAAACTAGAGAGTTCGCTAGACGCATTGGCAGATATTGCTCTCAAGACCGTCAATGAAGGCAAAGCAGATACCTTGGAGAAGTTTTTTCAGGGTTATATTCGGAGTGCCAAAACACTATCAGAGCATGAGGGCCAACGACTCCGCAAAGTAGCAGCACAAATGATATTTGAGTATGGTATCCTAAGAAATTCTTCGGTAGAAATTCAGTGGGATATTGTATGTACTTATGGTGCTCAAAACTATACCAAAACTGTCAACTATCTCAACTCGTTACCGAGTTTTTTTCACCCTAAAATGAAGCGCTTGCTGCTGGTATGTGAGCCGAATAAAATGGCCACATCGGTTCTCTTCAATTCATCTTTTATCGACATCATTACCCACGACTGGATGGTTCAACTGAAGAAACAATCACTGCAAACGTATTCAATAGCGAAATTCTACGACGTTGATGAAGATACAAAGCAATTACGGAGCATGTTTCCTCAATTAAGTATTGAGAGGGCCAAAAGGCTGCTTCGCAGCTCTTCATCTGTTGAACACGCAGCCCAGCAGCTGCTAAGTGATGAAGCTGCGGGTAAACAACGAGAGAAAAAAGTATTCAAGCCTTTGAAAAAGGGTTTAGAAAAAGTTGCATATACTCCAGACTACCAGAAAACGCTACAACTTGCCACATCGCTGCTTGACGAGGAGCTTGACGATGAGCCGGAGGATGAAGGTGACCACGATATTCGGGTGTTTGATTCACAGGTGGGTGCAGACGAGGAGGAGGAATTCAGTAAGCCAGTACAAATCTCAGAGAAAGAGAGTTCTGAAGTGGATACCAAAAGGTCGTCTGGGCAATCGAAATCTAGTTCTCAGAAACAGGCTCAAAATTCCCAATCTAACTCCAAAAATAATACCCGCAAAAGTAACCAACGACCATCTCGGAATGGTCCGCAGGCATCGAATAAAAAGAGTGGACCTAATCGCAAACATAAAAATATAGAAACTACATAGAGAGACCCTTTAGGCATGTGCTTTTCTAATTCCGTGTAGCATCTCCTCTTTGGCAATAAGATGACCCAGAGTTTCAATATGCCCTAGCATTTTTGAGGTGTTGTGACTCCATTCGTTGAGAGCATCGCTCATAGGTTTGGCAGGCACAAGAGAGATGATTTGCTTGGGACGGTCAATACGGGCATAGACGGTCTTGTTGACGACAAGGCGTGCCAAAACATCTTCTGCCTCAGCAACATCAAGATCTAATAGCTTAGCCAACCCCTGGATAGAAATACGTGTGTAAAACTTGGCAATGACACGAATATTGTGTTCGATAACACGAGTACGGAAATCGTTCCAGCGAGTCGTTCCCTGGTCATCATTGAAAATCCATAAGTCTTTACGAGTTTCGGCATAAACTTGCTCTACTTTAGGCCATCTAATAAGCTCGTTTGTAGTAAACATGTGGACGAGTTGTTCATAGAGTGGCAAAGCTTGAAGCTGGCTCTCCTTGCTAATGCTCAAAAGCTCACCACGGTGACCATCATAGGGTGAGAGTACAGCAAATACCACCATGTCGCGGAGAATCTCACGAGCACGAGTGTCATCATCTTGAATACACTTGGTGTTGAACATGCTTCTATAGTAAGTGAAAACATCGTAATATCTGCTTTCTTGGAGCGCTAATTTGATACAAAGTTCGTAGTAGCGCAGCTTTCTTTGCTGGAGCTCCGGATCGTCACCTTCCAACTGACGCGGCAAGATCTTTCGGGAGACAATGCGAGCCATTTGAAGATCACCGGCTTCAATGCAGAGAGCCATGTGCTCCAGAATATAGTCAGTTTTCTCATTCACGTCCATGCTTCCGAGAGTCTCAACCTGGAGCTCTCCCATCAACTTCTCGGCATCTTGGACTCGACCCTCAGCTTCACGGATGTGGGCCAAAGTGCGGGTGACGCGCGCCCGTTCCAATTCCAAGTAGATTTTACCTTCTGAGATTTCTCTCAAATTTTCAATAGCGGCGGTCTTGGTTTCAAGATCCATATCGTCGAGACTAGCAATGACCTCCTGGAGAAGGCTCTGAATAGCTGTTTTGAGCTGACCATGTTTCTTGCTGAGAACTTGGACTACCTCATTCAAACGGGACCACTGCTTTGTATTGCGCAAAACCCGAACAATCTCAACCAAGACCCGCTGAGAGGAGCTCAAATCCGAAGCCTGACGAACCTTCTTTTCGAGGTTAAACAAACGCTCGAGAGCAGCTTCGCTATCAGTGATTTGCAATTTCTCAATTTCTGGCAGTTCGGCGTCCAGCGTTTGGCTGTAATCCTTGTCTGCTTTAATCATTTCCTCTGACGACATGATGATGGATGATTGATGTGCTGACTGGACACATACAAAAGCGAGTATCTACTACGGAGAGTTAGCTGTTCAATTATTCTGAGAATGAAGATATCATACAATAGAATAGATTCTAGGTACCTTCTCCAGCTGGGATTATAGGAAGCTTCTCTTCTCCCTGCTCTAGTCGAATTTACCCTCTTATCTATTCTCTGGCGGTGATATACCAGCCGTATCCAAGCCTTTAAGCTTCGAAACTAGTTTAGTATTAATATTAGCCTCAATTGGTATTATCGTTATAATATTGAAGTGTATTCATAGCTCACAGCTGAACATGGCTGTTGTACTGGATATTCAGGCATCATATGTGAGCAGTTTCAACAGGGAGTCCCGTTGATAGTTCATGTGACTATTCAGTCATTTTAGATACTAGATTTACTTATTAAATGGTTCAGATATCTCATGGTATCTCCACATTCGTTGTAAAGTGTAGTAGGTAAGTGTATTTTCTCTTACTGGGATATTGAGCTGTACCGAGGATACTATTCTCCCTAGTTCAAGGGAATATAACAGTACATGGTATATACGATTTTAAGCTAGTCCCCTATGTCCACTGCAATATAAGCTGACACGGGGTGTGGGGGATGCAGAGGCTAGCAACTCTGGATTTTTAAACACGTCTTCTTTGAATAGAGAAATATAGTTCATCAGAAAGACCCTCAGGTTTGACACCAGTCTCGAAATATACAGCGGATGCTATCAGGTTTTCGTATGGGGTGTTTGCCTTCAAGTTGAGACTAGTCCAGATGAAATCTACATCTAACTTGAGGCTCTTACCCTGATCTTGAGTAAAAGTCGACGACTGGAGTACTGATTTGGTCAGGTAGTTACCCAAGGATTCGGCAAGCCCTACTTTAATGGTAGCATAGTCAACAACATTGCAGATATTCTTGAAGAAATCGAGGCGACTTGCCAGTTTGGACACTGGTGTATGAAGGTATGATGATGCTTCCGAGCTATTGTGGTCTTTCTTGTGTGTGTAGGCTTTAAACAGATCAGGAAGAGCTCTTTTCAGCATGGTATTGATCTCCTCGAGACATGTGGACCGAAAGTTGATAAGTGACTTGATTACCTCGTCAAACAGAGCCTCTTCAGAATTGATGCTGGTCTGGAGATCGATAAACGTTAAATAGGAGTTGCGGTGCGTTAAAAAGTCAATGAAGTACCCAAGAGAGCCAACGACTTTTCCATAATCGTCCAAGTCGGCTTGTGGATGGTTCTTGCGTCTTTTGAGAAAGTTCACGTACCTATCAATGAGCGCAAGCTGGATATCGTTGAGAAATCGGAGCTGAAGTCTGGCCAGCTTTAAGTTTTTGTACAGTTCGGTGACTGAGTCGAAAAGAGTGCTAAAACCCAGCCCCAACAGAGTGGGACGGGACGTAATCTTGGTGTCCGTGGAATCATAGTCAATATTCCAGGCGTTAGGATTTTCACTCAGTTCTGTGAACGTAGAGCCAGTAGAGTCGATCTCGTACTCAAGCCATTTCTGGAAAGCAGTCTCATCGTTAACCAGGCTTGTAGTAGTGATCCCCAACCACTCTTCTGAGTAGTAATAATAGTATTTTTCGACGAGTTCCTGATCGAATTTAGACGATTCCTGCAAAAAATGCTCAAGCATTTCTGGATCATGTTTGCACACATCCAGGTATGATTTCGCAGCGCGGAATATTGACGGTAAAAGAGCAGAGGTGAATGCATTTACAGCAAGCATGTCAGGGAAAACCTGGATCAGAATCGGCTGAACAGTGGTCTTGAGCCACTTGAGGTGTGGGTCGATCATCTTACTGAAGAAGTAGAATAGCCACTCTGGCTTGTCGAATCTCCTGGTTTTTTGGTCCGATTCGAAATTGAACTTGACGCGTAAATCTAGAGCACTACACATCACGTTGAATGTATCCATAATTGCTCCATCTGCTTCGTTATCATCGAGCATTAGAGCAATTCTCAGTGACTCGGTGAACTCCAAAGAGGTAGGGTTTTTGTTTGGCCACTCAGTACCAAGAGCCTTTTCAAGATTTTCGAGTGCTTGACGTTTTGCTACTGCTACAGCTTTGTGAATCTCATCTAACAGGGCATCTTTAGCTGAGCCAAACCGCGAACCGAGCTCTTTAACAAGAGGGCGTAACTTTTGATAGATTTCGGCTTTCTTGTAGAGCTCTGACGCTTGATTGAATTGCTCAAGTACTGTATCGATTCGCCGCACTGTTTCACCAAATGCTTTTGCATGGTTAAGCTCTTGCACACGCATACGGGTTTCTTCAGCCAAAGATCTCGATTCTGGTGGAAAACGCGCAATTTCTGCCTCCGATGCAACGTCGCTCTGGAGTATTCCGGGGAGATTAGCTCGGAGAGTTTCAGAGCGTTTTGAGAGCTCGTCGGCTCGTTGCTTTTGTAATTCCACGTATTCGTGCTCTGCCTTGGTATTTAACTCCTGAGCATTTGCAATTTGTTCATCCAAGCCTGTTAAAATGCTTTCCAGTGTAGGGAACCGCGCGTTTAACATAAGCAGTAGAGGAGCACACACGTAGTTGCAACAAATATCTAGCTAGATACGCAGACGTGACTTATGAAATGATTTATAGAGTAAAGTAAATGCACAATGTAATATTCAAAAGACTCAATGCCACGGTGCCTATACATAGTTGCGACAAGCTCTATGTGAAAGACGACCATAGGCTTTGGGACCTGTCGTGATCACTAATGGCAAAATCAAAGAGCCGCTTGACGCTCATCAAGCTCGTCTCCACGGCTAAGACTGGATACATGCGGTACGTTCACCGTCCTCGTACTTGCCCTCCCATGACACAGGTACGTTATGACCCGCTTGCCATGCGCCATGTGCTCTTTGTAGAAAGCAAGAAACGCAAAACAACCGAGCAGAAAAATCCTCCAAACTTCAGAAACGCTTCCTATGATAAAAACGGTACCCGTTTATAAAAGATGTACATAATTATTCACAATATAAAATTCATGCTCCATAGACTAGGATGATACATCCCTCTCCAGACCTGTCGTTTGAGGCGATAGACAGTCCCCTCACGAGGAATAGCACATCAGCAGTACAAGGTGTAAACTTTTAACAAAAGCAAGTAGAGAAAAGCATGGGGTAAGCCACTGCTATTGGACCGCAGCCCTCTTCACTGCCACTTGCGAGCATGCTCTGCTTTGCGCTTGATATGTTCAGCGAGCGTTCTTTGCTTAGCATTCTGGCGCAAAACGCTGGTAAGCATAATACCTGTCAAGATACACAATCCATACCAAGTTAGAATGTACTGGAAATGAGTGTTGCGGAACTCAACCTTGGCGGGGAAGCCAATTGGGATACCACTGCGCGCTTCTTGTTCAGGATAAAGTCCAGTATCACCCTCGATACGTTCCAAGTAAACAGGCTGAGCTCCTGTTTTATTGCTCATATCAGCGATATCCATGAAGTGATATTCACCAGCACTCTCAGATTGGGGGGTGAATGTGTTGCTTTTAGGCGTATCGCGAAGCAAGCAATTAACCGTAATAACTCCTTTAGTCAAAGATTCAGGACGACTGCGCTGGTCTCTCTTGTTGTGAGCAATCCAGCCACGGTTAATCAATAGGGTGCTGCCATTTTTGCGCTTCAACGGGGTAACGACGTAAAACCCGGTCTGGCCCTTGTATAGTCTGGGACCCACAAGCATTTCATGCTCATGATCCCATTCACCCTCTGCTGATACTCTGCGGTAGTTAAATTCCTTGACTACATTGGCGTCAATCTGGGCAGGCAACGCGAGAGGGGGACGGCTCAGCTGATCCTCAGCACTTGCAATGAGCTCCTGTTTCCAAGCGAGACGCTGGACTTGCCAGGTACCGAGTCCGAAACTTATAACGGGCATCAAGATGAGAAGGGCAACGAGGGCCCGTGATTTCTTCTCCTTTTTGGGTTGAATCTTTTCCCAGTCGGTCATTGTAATTTGTGTGCGGATCTGAGTCCTCAGCGGGGTCCTCATTCGAGGCCGCACTGACAATTTAGCGAAATTGCGGAACATTTAGCAGGTTGACACAAGTCCAAGGGCTAGATGGGGTGGTTTAGAGGTGGGCAACGGATCGGAGGAGAAAAACGCAATATCTCAAATACATTGATTTGGTATTAAATCAACACATAGAATATCGTATATATTCGACGCCACAAAGAGCTGGAAGTTGCCCGTGTGAAATACCTCTCCCTAGAGAAGGCTCACCTCATCACTACTAAAAATCAATGTCCAAAGATAATGGTCTAGAGGATATCTTTGCCGAGCTGAAGGATGCCGTCGGTGATTTGAAAATGGATCAAGTACCAGAAAAGGCTGCTAAGAAGAAAGTTGAACCGCTAGTGGGTGAAAGCGCATTCCCTACTGAGATGAGTTGTAACCAAGTATTTGACCTGCTACTCAAATGCTACTCTGTTGGTGGTCAAGTGCGGCACTATTATAGATATGGCGAAATGTCGTACTGTCAAGACAAAAAAGACAAATTAAAGTTTTGCTTGAGTACAAAGATGATGGGCAAGGAGAGAAGAGAGCGAGAGATTAGCGAGTGGTACATGAAGCAGCTGGCAGAGCAAAAGGCCAAGCACCAGACTTCAGAAGAAATCTGGAATGCCCGTAAGGAACCCCTCAGACGTCCATTTCAGGAGTAAAGAGTGAAGGCATGCCAAGGCGGCCGCTATGCCTCCGTTGATAAATCAACTTTTTTGTGTTTCTTCTCCCCTTACATGTCTTTGAATTTTAGACATTTATATTTATAGTCTGTACATATATCAATACTGCCAAGGCTACCGCCTCGTTTATATTTAGGAGTTCCGTAATACAAAAAGCTTAGTTCACCTGGGGGACGCGGACGCATAACGCCTAGACCTGGCTGCAACTAGATACTGGTATGTATACTCGGAATTTCTGGACTGGAGTTTTAAATGCGCAAAGAGATCTACTAGCATTTGAGGTGCGCAAGTTGCGTTGCCTAACAAATGTCGACATTCCCCATGCATACCTCTGTACGCAATGCATGCGAATCAGTGAAGATCATGCAGAGAGAAACCGAGACGATATTCATATAAAACTGTAAAAAAAGTTTCTGAATCAACACTTGTCTGTATAGAAAATTAAATAGCCCTCTCGGAACTCGTCTGCAGCAAGCAACCGTCGGGCCCGAGGATGGTTTCTCCGCTTAAAGATAAGGATTAGGAAGTGGTAGCTGTTACAGCTGCGTAACAACGCCATGCGATTAGAGCATTATAAATAAGACTTGTAATTCTATAAGGCATTATAAGTTTGAAAAAAACATATCTTTTGCAGCCATGCGCCTCGATATAATATGCTTGATTTAGGTCACAGATCATTGGCTCTAGAGCTATATTTTCCACACTGAATGAAGCTGCTTAATATAAAACTATTAGAGCGAGTACTTAATTATTTTCCTCGTTACTTTTAGGTACATCGTTGGATGCATGGCAGTACTATATTAGCATGCTGTTCTCTTGTTCATTCCCCTCTGTCAGCTACCAAGGTTTGTGAAATATGTTTGGGCGTGGTGATCAAAGACAGAGAGCAAACCTGTACAAACTTGCAATTTTAGGAGATGGTGGTGTTGGTAAAACAGCTCTAACCATCCAGCTTTGCCTCAACCAATTCGTTGAAACATATGACCCGACTATCGAGGATTCTTATCGCAAGAAGCTATTATTGGACGGGCAGCCAGTTACTTTAGAGATTCTTGATACTGCTGGACAGGAAGAATATACTGCTTTGAGAGACCAGTGGATTCGTGACGCTCAGGGATTTGTGATTTGCTACAGCATCACCTCTCGCGAGACTTTTAGCAGAGTGAAGCAGTACTATGAGCAAATAGCGCGCGTCAAAGAAGGTGAGGACTACGCATGCGTACTAGTGGCCAACAAATGTGACCGTAATGACGAGCGGGCTGTTAGCGTAAACGAAGGAAAACAGTTGGCCAAGCAACTTGACTGCACATTCTACGAGACTTCTGCCAAACTCAACATAAATGCAGAGGCTGCTTTTGTGGCTTGTGCCCGTGAGACTAGAGATCTTCGGGAGGAAAATCAGCAGGACCCCGATTCCAGCACTACCGGCGCAGGTGCCTCCACACCCAAGCTCACTACTCAAAAGACAAACTCCTCCACTAAAGAGCAAGCAAAGAGCACTCAGACGCAACAAACGCCTGAAGCTCCTAAACCTAAGAAAAAGAAATGCAGCATCATGTAGTAGCTTCTATATTAAGTATTATCACATCCATATCTCTAGCAACATTGTTACCTTTGCAATCATGATACCATCAACACCGCGCCCAACGTCAATTGACTGGAAGCTAGAATGGCAGATTGCAAAATCAGAAACATCCGACTGGACTGTGAAAAACTACAAGCTCGAACGCCGCATCAAAGAGCTCAACGCATCATGTGAATCCATGAGAGCGTTTTTGGACCACTACAATATAAATTCGATTGATGAAATTGAAACTTATGTTAAGAGTTTGGAAACTGCAATTGAGGATAGAGATATGGAGAACGCTGAGATCTGCGATCAGCGCGACGACTTTGAGGATCAGTGCAAGGCCTACGAAAAGAATATTGAGCAACAGGTCGAACAGCTGCAATTGATTAAAGAAATGATGGATAAAGTTCAGACTGAGAATAAAGATTTAAGTTCTCACCTTGCTCAGGTCGAATCTGAGTATGCCTCATCTGTTCAAAAGGCCAAAGACTTTGAGACAGCTTTGACTGCAAAGCTAGAGGAAGCTCAAAATAAACTAGAAGAGGCGAAAGCTCAGAAAGAAAGTGCTGAGGGTCAACTAGCATCCTTCAAGGACGAGTTCTCCAGCAAATTTGAGCAGGCAGAGGCCGAATTCCAGCAGCTGCACCAGCAACTAAAGAGCCTCCAAGAGGCGCTCTCAGTCTCAGAAGATGCAAAGAAAGCGGTAGAAATCAAGTTGGAAAAATCCCTAGATGAGAGGTCTATACTTGAAGCTAGCATTGAAGAGCGCGAGGCTAGGCTGTGTGTCCTTCAGGAGAAGATCCAAGAACTCGAAATGACCATCGAAGTTGTGAACAAAGACTATGCATCACAACAAGAATACATTGCTAAGCTCGAGGACGATGTTGATCGCGGCCATAGCTTTTTCGCTCAGCTTGGTCAATGTGAGGTTGCCATTCAGTCGTTGGAAACTGAGATTCGCAACATGGCTGCGCAAGAGCATGAAGCGCGCAGTGAAGTTGAGACGTTGAATGGCGAGATTAGCAGCTTGAAAAATAGTCTGGAGAAAGTTACTGCCGATAATACCCGATTGTATGCAGAGTCCAAAGTCGCTAGTGATACGGCTACTGAGATGCAGACATACACCCTACTGCTTGAATCAACTAAAAAGGATCTCGAAAAGAAACTTGAAGATGCTCAAAGACGGGCGGAGCAGCAATCAAGACTGCTAGAGGTCGAATGTTCAGGTAAATCAGATGCAGCCCAGAAAATCGAAGAGCTTGGCAACATGCTTCAGGATGCCCAAGAGTCACTTGCAAACAAAAGACAACAAATTGCGGAAACTGAGGGTCTTGTTAGTGAGAAGATGGATATCATCAATACATTGCGGCAAGAAATCACCACTCAAAAGTCCATAATCAACGAGCAAAAGCTACGCATCGAGACTCACGAGAATGCCAAGATGATTGAGAAAGATCACATCCGGCAAAATGAGGAGCTGAGACGCCAGATCAACGCTATGCAGGAGTCTCACTGCGAATCCAAACAAAAGCTGCAATGGGAGAGCACGCTTCGTCGAAAACTCCAGGAAAAGTTACTCGAAATGAAAGGTACTATCCGTGTTTTTTGCAGAGTAAGACCACTAATCGGCCATGAGATGTGTAGAGAAGGCAGTCTTGTGTTCAACCCACAGCAATCAACGGTCTCTGTGAGCCAAACCACCAATGGCTACAACTCGCAAAGCAACCACGCTCGCGTGACCACGTTTAGCTTTGATCAGGTTTTTGACGCATCTAGTACAAATGAGGATATATTCCAGGAGGTTGATCTGCTGATTCAAAGTATATTCAATGGGTTTAGCTGCTGTATTTTTGCATACGGCCAAACAGGGTCAGGAAAAAGTCACACAATGCTCTCACGGGACGGAATTGTTTACCGTACGATCAATTGTATTTTTGACTTGATGAGGATTACCGACCACGATGCTCAATACACCGTCTACGTATCATTTTTTGAGATTTACAACGAGCAAGTGATTGATCTCGTTCCTATGGAAGGGGATTCACGCTCATCACCCGTTCGTAGCGCTGCTCTACAAGGTACTCATGAATACATGGCTACCGACACTAATGATCTCGCTCGTATCCTGGAGCTCGGACTCAAGAATCGTGCTGTTGGAGCCACAAAAATGAACAAGGACTCATCAAGATCTCATACGGTGTACTCAATTAGAGTGGAAAGTGTCAACAGATTGAGTGGTATTAAAACCAACGGCAAGCTAAATCTGATTGACCTGGCTGGTTCTGAGCGTCTCGATAAATCTCAAGTTACTGGGCAACAGCTCAAGGAGACGCAAGCCATCAATAAAAGTCTCAGTGCACTTGGGGATGTGATTCATGCGCTAGGCCAAAAGCCTAGAACACACATTCCGTTTAGAAACTCCAAACTCACGCATATGCTCCAGGACTCTCTTACTGGTAAGTCAAAAACGCTCATGCTTGTGAATGTCTCCCCAGCGTTATCCAGTATTCAGGAGACTCTGACTAGTTTGAGATTTGCAGAAAAAGTCAACAGCACCAAACTACGCGAATGCGCAAATCGCGACTGATAATTTACTACCTGCATGTCGCAGGCGCCTCGCGATCAGAAATTCAGGTCGATCTGACCGGCAATAAAAGTAAAAGATCTTGCTGCTAGAATGAATAAATGCGTAGATTTTAGTTTAAAACGCGTCAGTTTGAATGTTCATGATGAACTCAATCACCCTAACAACCAGACACCTTGGGTAAATTGCGTCAACGTAATCCAAGCACACTCATCCCTCCTAAATGAGGACTCCACTTGAGGTCGTGGGTGAAAACACGGCTAACAGCCGCGCGCAGGCCACTAAAAATCCAGAAACAGATGCCAATCTCCGAGAATGGCGTATGCAATGGAAACGGCAGTTACGGAGCGCTGTGTTTTTCCTCGACCATATTGAGCCGGCGTCCTTCGCTATGATTCGCGCTCACCTCGCTCTTTTGGGGGTGCACTTTAGTCCATTTTTTGACAGAAACGTAACTCATGTTATAACGCGTCGTTCTCTTGAAACTCCCCATCCAGAGCACGATGTTTTGACGCGTGCGCGAAAGCTCGGCAACATAAAATTATGGACGCTGGAGAAGCTTGAGCGATTTCTCACATCTTTACTGGGTCACTCACCCAGAAAGCAGCTAAATCGTGTGGATTCTTCAAAGCTAGGGCAACTTTTGCATAAGGAAAGACTCGTTGGTGGCCCTGGTGACAAGGAGCAGTGGGTCCACTTTAAGGACCCATATGTTTTAGTTTATGATCCAAGCTCTAAACACAAGCCAATTGCTCATAAAGAATGGAAAACTAACTGGCCACAACTATACCCAGATACCGCACCAGGAATTTGCCCATTTGTTTATTGCCGAAAGCCCTCAAAACGCTCTGCTACCACAACTGATGAGCTTGAAGACGAGGCTGGGACAACAAAACGTCAAGCAGTGGAGGAAGAAAAAGAAAATAATTGGACCGCGCCAGCCGCGTCACGTCAAACCACCATGCGTACTCGCCAATACGGTGAAATTGTAGCATCTGGTATACAACGCAACGCGGTAACTTCTGCAATCAATACTAACGCTCCTCAGGACCAAGTAGTACCATCTCGTGAGGTAGCGACACTGCAGCGTAAAGTTATACCTCCTCCTAAACCCAAGAAAGCCAAAAAGGCTCGCAAGCCTGGGTTTTGTGAAAATTGCTACGAGAGATTTGATAACATTGATGAGCATGTACTCACATCGAGGCATATTCGGTATGCCAAAGACTGCCGGAATTTTACTTCGCTGGATCGAATTATTGAGGCTCACCGTCGCCAGGACCCCCCTAATACTACTTCTTCTCAGGAAACATGTCCCGGTGAGACCTAATAGCATTTAAGCGGTAGCGCTGTTAATTTATATAATTTATACTCATGAATCGACTTTTAAATTATGCATAATGGAAGCTCAACCCTCAATCTAGTTGTGAATTAGATTCGAAGGAATAGAGTAGCTATTGGATAGTTTGAGGAAAATATCTCCTCCAAGCCTTGAGTGAGTACTTCAAGAAACTCCAGTATATGACCCTGATCACTGGCTTTCCAAGACCACCGGCCCTAGTAACCTCCCATATCTGCTACAATGCATAGCACATGTAAATGCCCCAGTTGCACGGTGAACTTCTATTTGTAACAAAAAGAAAAAAAATATATATATGGAATAAATACTCAATAAATACTATACCAAAGCCTTCCACTTGTCAAGCATGCCATATGCCTCGAGGAGCAGCGCCTCAAAATTTTTCGTAGCGGGCATGTGCGTCAAAAAGTGATGAGCCTCACTCTGATCAAGCTCCATGAGTTTATTTGAGTTCGCTTTCATCAGCGCCAAGCATGCGAATGTGTGCAAAGTACGTGGATCGACTGTGACGGACGGCAGAGCTGCAAGGGGGGTGGCGAGCTCGTCTGTTTGCGTGTCTGTTCTGTAGCCAAAATAACAATCCCACAATCGGCAAAGATCGGGGAGCGCAAAAGCTTTCGCACCGTACCACTTGATCCACCATACAAGCCACTCTTCGCCAACAAAGAAATTGAGCATGAACTCTCGGTCAAAGTGGCCACTAACTTCTGGAAGAAAGTGCCTGAATACGGTCATAAAATGAGATATGGCATTTGCCAACTCGTTATCACCAGGGCCACGCGGCTCGACCGCCGGCTCAGTATGAAGAATAACCAGCATTGCATGCTCAAACACTTCAGCATCCACTTCGGTCTGTTCCATTGCAGCAGCTAGCGTCCAGGCAACCCAGGGGTAGCCAGACTCATACTGCAGGTTATACTTGTTGAGAAATTGCCAGACAGCGTTAAATATACTCTCAGTGAGTACAAGTTGTGTGTCTTGATCCGCTGAACGACTTGTTTTTTGCATCAGGCGATTGATATCGCCTCGAAGACGCTTTTCGCTGGGCTGCTCAGGAGCGACCGGAAACTCGTGTGCTACACAAGGGTTTGAAACATAAGGATGGTTACGCAACAGCAGGGGCCACACTTGGGCGCGTTGTTTCGCGGGAATGCCGTTTTTTACGGCCAAGCAGGCAACCTGGGCATGGTTTCCACTGTTCACGAGTCGGTCAATAGCCTCAGCGAGGGCAGAATAGTCATCTGAGCGGTCCTCTTCGTTGAATCGCCGGGCGCTTGAGTAGGCACTAGAATAGGATGAGGCGACACTACCGGCGCTGGAGCTCCGCACTGGAGCAAGCGGAATGCTTCGGTGAGTTTGCACTTGAACGTCGGTCATCAGACCAATAAGGCTGTTCAAAAAGTGCGATGCGAGGGGATTGATTACCTGTCGTGTGAACGGCGGCTCATGGGTTAATAAATTCACGCTTAGTAAAGCCCACATTCAAATTACAGAAGCTGCATATGCAAGTGACCGCTCTGAAGAAGGGGCAAAGGGGGCCGAAAAAATGGCGGCCAATATGGTCTGAAATTTAATGCTTCGCAAAAGTCCCTTTGACGTATTACCCTCACGTATACTCACGTGGCCTCACATTAAACTATGCATTGGCTTGCAGCAGAGACATGCACATTTCCGGGGTGCACGTGATATCGGTCCGACCCTTGGCACGTTCGAGCGCAGCAGATGTATTTCAGTGGCCCTGTTCTACTCAATTACTATCTCTCTGGAATTATCTATAAAAAGATTCCCCACTGCGAGCTTCTTCAATATGTTTCTTAGACGTCACCATGCAGATGTAGTTCTAAATCGAGACCCTTAGCCCTAGAATTTTTCTGGGCCAACAGCAACTGTTAGAAATGTGCGTAATTTAGGTTGCTGATATATATGTGTAAATATATCACGGCAGTGGGCAATCTTATTTATTTAGAGATGGGCAGGCTAAAGCTGCGACCGAAAAAAAAAAACCAGATTCATGCAGATGATCATACCGAAGATACATATGAATTCCACTGATGTAGAAGTAAAAACTGTAGACATGCGTTATACGTATGGTCTACTTGGCTCTCCTATATAATAAATACGCCACAAAGGCCGCTACTCCCGAAACGCCCAGAGCGATAGCGGCGTCCATCAAGGGGTCCTCGTCGATCTCATCAATACGCGGGGTAGCGCTCCCAGGATGCTGTGCAGCCTCAACAAGTTGCATTAATAGCGCATTGAGAGACGAAGGCCATTCAGCACTTGCATGCATGGGCACGTTAAGACCAAGTCTCACTGTATATTCATCGGGTTGCTCAGGAGTCCGCTGCTGGACTCGGTCGAGATCGGCCTTGAGAGCAGCATAGACAACTGGCATCTGGTCCAGCTGCGGGTAGGATTTTTGTAGCTCAAGTAAATGACCAAAACTCTCTGGGTCGGCGCTATCGTACACCAAACACAAGATATCACACTGATCTAGTCTTTTTTGATTTTCCAAAATTGCTGGCTCAAGTTCCCCTAGCTCTTGTAATATCAAGTAACATTGTTTGCCACCGGTAATCTCGACAGAGTTCACAGCCATCCGAACTGGTATAGTGGGGCTATAACTTTTCGTGTATGTTCTGTTTAGAAACGAATCCAAGAGAGCACTTTTACCTGCCATACTTGATCCAAGCACTAAACAATTAAAGACATTACGATCTTTGACGACATAGTTGCGATAAAGCTTGGACCGAGGGTTGCGCGGCCTCGCCGGCTTGGTGACGCGCAATGCAGTTTTAAGTTTACCCTTTCCATATTTTGACTCGTACCCAAGCATAGCAAAATATGCAAGAGTTTCCTTATAGTCTAGGTAGCACGACATAGACCACTGTGCTAGCCATCCTTGAAGGGTAACATTTCCGTCATCGTTGCGCACTGTACCGTATGGAAACTGTGTTTCAAGCCATATTTTGGGAAGACCAGGTGTAGGAATAAACAGATTATCGACTTCGTCTTGTGATAGCCCTCCATCATTATCCTTATCAAACAGAGTAAACAAGTCGACGAGGAAACGGTACCCGTCAGGACTAATTTCAACATGGGAATGAGCTGGCACGTCTAATTTGGGATAAAGGAATGCATCATCGAGACTAAGTGAGTCTGTGTAGTGGAATTGACGGAGAATACCCCAAATAGTCTCATGCCGACCACGTTCGGCGTATATTTGAGCTAAACGCAAGAAGCCATCTTTTGTGATACCCTTTCCAGGAATGATATAAACAACTTTACCTTTGATAACTGAATCTGACTCTTGCCGCTCCGCTAACACAGTATGCATTTCCTTGATTTCAGCTTCTGTGAATCCCTGCTGAAAGCAAGAGTATTGCAGTTGCAGAAACTCAATCTCACTGAGGCACCCTGTTTGATCACGGTCACACAAGAAAAAAACTCTACTAAGAGCGTGAATACACAGTGGCTTGAGTACACCTTCTTTTGAGTCAAATAATGGCGCTAAAGGGAAGGTTACTGCTCTTTGGCAGAAATAGAATGCTTCAGCAACATTGACCTTTTCTTTTGCGCTACATTTAATGAAGCTTTCGATTTCCTTGAACTCTGTCATGAGGTCTACAATTTCCACCTGGTCTTCCTCGTTTGCCCACACATCGAGTTTGTTCTGGCACAGAATTACGGGTAGGTTCACACCAATGGACCGTAAAAACGGCATCCAAAAAAGCGAAATGCGTTCAAATGTATAGTTATCACTGTAGACTAGCCAAATCACATTTGCAGAGCGGATTTCTTTAGATAACTGGACTCGACAACTTTGAGAAGGGCTAGTATCTATTACATGGATTCGCAAGTCATTATGAGGGATGACTAGCGGAGGAATTACATCCTCAATATTAGGAACAAAGCGATCCTTTGCTAGGGACGTGATTAAAGAGGATTTGCCCACACCATCATCTCCGCAAACCACCACGCGCATTGTAAGCGGATATTGGCAAAGCGATCCAAAGCCGACCAACGAAATGAGGGGCATATCTAGACTGAATAAATTAATATACTTACATCATTAAACGTTTTCGCATGTGAAAGTCAGGGGTCATGGGTCCTAAATCTATTTTCATGTTTGCGTTACGGTCCATAACTGCACGATAGTGCTCTACTGATGTATCATCAAGGCATACTTTACCAATTCCCCCATTACGAAATCTCGTGATCCATTCATTAGCAATTGCTGTTTCATTGTAGGGTCCTCTACGTTTCTTTGCGCGCGATATGTTTTGCAACACTTCGTGAATATCGTTACTCACGTTCCCAGGATAGCGACCGCCTTCGGGATAGGTCTTGTTCATGATGAAGAGCAGGTAATCTGCTAAAAGGACCGGGTCTATGTCATCTGCATGAACTGAATTGGTTAGGGCGAGGGCTATCATCTGGTTTGAGTCCAGCACCTGTGGTACAAACACTCCTGGGGTATCCAGTACAAAAATCTGTGGGTTCTCGTGAATTCGTACAATCTCACTCATTTTGCGTGTTACACCGGGTTGATTACCGGTTCGGGCCACGTTTGGCAGAATTCGACCGTTTTTGAGTCCTGTCTGTCGTAAATTGTTTATCAGGGTTGATTTACCGACGTTGGGCATACCAGTAATCAAAATGTTGTATCCAAGTGGTGGCTGAGGACCGTTAGTCTGAAACTTTTCTTTTAAATATTCAAGGATTCGTTTGGCGTCTTTACGAAGGCCAGCTTCAATGCGCATAAACTCTTGAGTGGGATCCCACGATTGAATCGTTGAGTGATTGAGGCGACTTATATCTGTTTTTGTATACAAGACTAGCTTTTCCTTGCCTCGCAAAACGTGATCAAATAATGGGTTGATTGAAGAGATTGGTGCACGTGAGTCTCTGAGCTCTAGCACCAAGTCTGTTTTGAAGGCTTGTTTGCTTAATGACTGGAGAGCTGTGCGATGATGGCCTTGGAACTTTGCCAAATTCACATTGTACTTTGGAAACTCAGTACGAGGCTGGAATCCTTCTGGAACTTTGCTGAGAATTTTTCGAGCGCTCATAAACTATATTTCTCTAATCTTTTCACACAATCGGCTGGGTGGCAAACAAAAGGTGGCGAAAAAAATTTGATTTGCTAATCGATGCCTCTAGTTATCTTCAGTGGGTTTCCTAGCAGCGGAATCTCTACCAGAGCTAAAGAGCTCAAGCAAGCGCTCGAGGCCAAGCCTGAATCACACATCAAAAAAGTAGTCTTGATAGATGATCAGTCTTTAGACGTCAAGAAAAGTCAGTACACTGAAAGAGACAGTGAGAAAGCAGCTAGAGGTGCTCAAATGGCTGCCGTTCAACGTTATATCGCCCCAGATACCATTGTGATTTTGGACAACATGAGCTATATCAAGGGATTCCGATATCAGCTGTACTGCGAGGCGAAAGCGGTCCAGACCACCAACTGTCTAATACATGTTGGAACCCCTGCAGAGGTCTGCTCAAAGTGGAACTCAAAACGAGCAGATGCATGGGATGATGCACTCCTCGAACAACTTATTTTTCGCTACGAGGAACCTAATTCTCTAAACAGATGGGATTCACCACTATTCCTGGTGACACCAGAAGATAAGCTCCCCATCGATGATATTTGGGACGCGTTGGTTTTAGAGAAACCCTTGAAAGCGAATGCTGCAACAGTGCTGAAACCAGCCACCTCAGGCTCATTCTTGAGCATACTGAATGACACAACGTCTAAAATTACCAAACAACTCCTGGATCTACACAAAGATGCCCCTGGTGGAATTGTCACACTGTCAGGCCATCAGATCCAATTGCCATTCACTATGACGTTGACGCAAATGAATCGTATCAAACGCAACTTCATTCAGCTCAACAAAGCAAACGAGACTACACCAGAAAAGATTGCATCATTCTACATTGATTTTGTCCAGAAGAACTGGGCAATTGAATCCTAATTTATAATTTAAGTTTACACAATTTAGACAGAATTCCCAGGCCTACTTCTTATTAGAGTCTTTGGCATGATGCTCATGATATTCGGGATCATACTGCTGTTCTTGTTGCTGCCTGTGCTGTGAGGACGGCCTTGGTATTGGAGGTTGACCCTGCATACGCTGGTCGTCCATATGCTGGTATGGGCCGAGCTGAATCTGCTGTTGGCTCATCTGAGGATATTCTTGGCCATAATACTGTTGTGTAGAATAGTCATGACTTCCATATTCTGATAGTATACCCAGGCCGGTTCCGGAACTCGAAGGACCACTTGGACCGGGGATACTAGAGCTCGGCATTGGTTGGGGGGTATACGGGTTCGGCCTTGAGTACCTATCTGTATTTCCTGGTCGCATGTCATGAGAGGGCCGAGCTTTTTCAATTGAGTATTGACGACGATGTGAACGTGGGACGGCATGACCACTCTGGCGACGACTTTGCATTGTGGACGGGTGTGCTTTGGCAGAGGGCAAATTCCTTCTATCGTATGGGTATGAACCGAATGCAGACACATCGTACTGATTAGGAAATGGTGGATACTGTTGCTGCCTTAAGTGACGAAATTGCATCGATTGGTAGACATCTTCCTCTTCGTCAGACTTATCGCTAAGTGGACGTGGAGGAGGGTGTCTGTGCTTTGGGGGCTGGAACTTACGAGGTATGCCCCACATCCATGTCTGGAAACACTGATTATGCTGCTGGGCACTGCGGACCACCTGCTGCGTTCTTGTTAGGTTCTGAGGACTATACAGAAAGGACTGGATATCAGCGAGGAAAAGAGGGTATAGCGTATCTACTTTACCACACTCTTTTGCCAGCTCGTATGCGCGCTCGAATGGTATCCAAACGCCCTTTAGATTCTGATTTCCAATCCGGATAACATGACGGACCTTCTCCTGCTTGAGAATACCATCTCTCCGCCCTCTAGTAATACCTGTATAGTTCAGAAGTTTTGTACCATTAATGAGATTATTATCAAGCCTTCGGGTGAGTGAGTGGCCCGCTACCTCGACAGCGATGTAAAGTGTGTTCTCACTCTCCCATGCATTTGTGGTGATTTTCGGTAGACCCTCGACTGGGGCTGACTGCCCTTGTGCATCTTTCTCAAGGGTTATCCTGCCCTCCAATGAGGGAAATTGTTCATATGCTTCTGAGTGAGATGGCTGTTGAGCCGCTTCATGTTCTATTTCTGTTGATTGTTCTTCATGTGGAGCTACAGCTCTTGGCATGTGCTGATAGGCTCCGTATGCAGCTGTAGACGGTCTAGAGGTATATCTCCCATATTCAGCAGGCACATACTCTTGAGATGGGGCATGTGAGCCATATGCAGAGTATGGCTCCGGTGGGTAGCTAGTCTCCTCTCTCTGGGCCGATGGTACTCCGGCCTCATAGCCAGATTGCTCATCTGTGGAGTAGTTATAGGGAATTTGGGGCGCCCATGGCTGTGCATATTGGCTATGTGGCTCTTGTTTTGGTTGAACTGGTAATTCTGAATCGTATTGAACAGGTTGACCGTGACTCCGTTCAACGCGTAGTAGCGCAGGAGTAAGCTCACTGCGCTGCGAAGGTACAAACTGGTCTGAATTTCCGGTTTGACCCAATGGACGGCTTTCTACTGACCCACCAGTACTTCTAGGATCGTAATTTTCGCCACCTTCATCCAACTCTTCGGGTTTGTTCCGCGAAGACATGGTGCCTTCAAGTTTTTAGCGATATGAGAAATAGAGCTAATTTCAATGTTGTGTCATCTCATTACATTCAAAGGTGCCTGTGCTAGAGCATGTTTTAGATATGGAAAATTAAATAGAGTCTATCTTAACAGAACACTAATTGAGCAAAAAAAAGAATTAAACTAATAAAATAGATATTCAGTCAATATCCAATGCATAAAATGTGGACTTTTAACTCGTTTCAGGCTTAGATTTCCCTATTCAGCAAAATTAAGTTGCCTCGTGATGCATGCCCGCATTGCCGCATGTCAATGCAATGCAGGTTTTAGATTTAGAACCGCGGTCTTGAACGTTAATTCAGCCTCAAATAAGGTTTAAAACCGCAAGTTTACAATTAGATTTTGCAGATGTAGAGATCTATTGTTTTAGGGCGTGTGGAAAACTGTGAAGAGATTTATCTCATGCCGTACGCAAGAAATATATCTCCTTTAATTAGTAGATGCATGTCTACCTTGTTTCGAATCCTCTAACTCGACCGCGTTGTCCCTGCATGTAATGCAAGTATATGCAGGGACACCCGCAGGTACTCGACGATTATCATTCTTGTTAACATCTTCAGCTTTTTTCAGAAGAAACCACGCGTTGCTCATTGCGTCTTGAGACCATGATTGTCTTTGATAAGGTTATAAAAATGTTGCTAGAGCAAGCGTTGAGCGGGGCAATATCAGGCGCACGTTTCAAGTGAACAATGGAACGCTGACGCTTGTCTCAGACTTCTTAAGGTGGTGCACCTGTTTCGAGGAGTAGCCTCAGCGCAAAATGATTGCATGACTATGCCAAGGTGAATACCTTCCCCTGCGCCGAATTTCAAAATTATGCATGCCGAGTAGGTGCCTGCCCATCATTATTCGCTTGAAATATCTGAGTACCCTGTAGTCCCAGCCACCCTCTCAAAATGAATAGTGTGGCAAATTTCGCCACAGGCTACGCGTCACGACCTTCTCAACCAAAGAAAATGTCGCTATTAACAAAGTGGGCAGTCTTGGGATTGGGAATTATATTCCATGTAGCATTTATTTGGTCAATCTTTGATGTTTACTTTGTGAGCCCTTTGGTTCACGGTATGGCGCACCACCAGTCCACGGAGAGTGCACCGGCGGACCGTTTGTTCCTAATTGTCGGTGATGGATTGCGCGCAGACAAGTGTTTTGCTAAGGTTGAACACCCCGTTGATGGCCCAGAATATCTGGCGCCATTTATTCGCTCTAAAGTCATGTCTGATGCCACCTTTGGTATCTCCCATACTCGTGTGCCCACCGAGTCACGTCCCGGACACGTGGCGCTTATTGCTGGCTTTTACGAGGATGTTTCTGCTGTAACTAAAGGTTGGCAGGAGAACCCAGTCGAGTTTGACTCTGTTTTTAACCAAACAGAGCACACTTGGTCTTGGGGCTCTCCGGACATTTTGCCCATGTTTGCCAGAGGTGCAGTTGACGGACGGGTCGAAATGCACATGTATGGCCACGAATCTGAGGACTTTACGAAATCATCCATTGAGCTGGATCGGTTTGTTTTTGAGCGGGTTGAAAAGCTTTTTGAAGACGCCAAGACTAACCAGACTCTTTACGATGAGCTCCACTCAAAGAAAATTGTATTCTTCCTGCACTTGCTTGGAATTGATACTGCTGGTCATTCCTATCGCCCTTACAGCGCTGAGTATTACGATAACATCAAATATATTGATGGCGAAATTGAGAAACTTGAGAAAATTGTCAACGATTTCTATCAAGACGATAAAACAGCATGGGTTTTTACTGCTGATCACGGAATGAGTGATTTCGGCTCTCATGGTGATGGCCATCCCAATAACACTCGCACCCCTCTTGTGGCATGGGGATCTGGTATCAATACACCAGTCTCTGGCTTGGATGGTCATGATGATGAAACCCGTGAATGGGACTTACCAGTTGTGCGTAATGATGTCGCCCAGGCAGATGTTGCCTCTTTGATGGCCTACCTTGTGGGTGTGAACTACCCCGCAAACTCTGTGGGTGAGCTTCCCCTTCCTTTCCTTGACGCTGATGATCTTGCCAAGGCTCGGGCCATTCAAGCAAATGCTCTAACTATTACTGAACAATACTCTGTGAAGCAAGGGGAGGTTGCGCGAGTCCAGTACAGCTTCAAACCATTCCCACCTCTTGCGGATGGACCCGAAGCGAAGATCGCTCAAATCGAGGCTCTGATTAAGGCAGGTGATTACACTGCGGCAATTGCTGCGTCTGAGGAACTCATGGCTCTCAGCCTTCGGGGACTCAAGTATTTGCAACAGTACAACTGGCTTCTTCTTAGAACCCTTGTTACTGTCGGATTCCTGGGATGGATTGCATACACATATACATCATTCTTGCATCTCTTTGTTGTCAACGAACAAGACCGTAAGAGCAAATTCTCTCCAGTTGTTTTAACCGTGGCTGCCGGTGTGTTGGCGGTCTTAATCGGTCTATTGGCGCGTCAAGAGTCTTCACTCACCTCTTACTCTTATGCAGTATTCCCAGTGTTCTTTTGGACAGTTGTATTCAGTAACACTGGAACTGTTGTTGCCGGTACCAAAAAACTTTTTATTGGGCCCATTTTTGTCCGCCTCTTGATGGTCGTTGCTGGCGTGGCTGCTTTAGAAGCTATTGTCTATGGCTATTTCCATCGCGAAATTTTCAGCGTGATCTTGCTTTTGGTGCTACTACCCTGGCCATTTGTATTTAACTTCCAAGGTGCAATCAAGTACTGGGTATGGACCTTGATTTGGTGCGGATCATGCGTCGTGCTAGCCATTATAAGCTTACTTCCTGTGGTTAAGGTGGAGAATTTGGAAATGATCAAGCTTTCTGGTGGACTGATGTATGCTATTGCATTTGCGTATACTGTATATCTTTGCCGTCGTCTCAAACTCACTGGAATTACAATGGTAACGTGTGGTATTCAACTGGGCTTGATTATACTTTCGGTATTTGTAACACAATCAAGCGTAAACTCTTTACAAGCCAAAAAGGGTCTGCCCATTGGCAGCCAACTTGTAGGATGGATGGCGTTGATCTCTTCCCTGTTGGTGCCCGCAATGCACAACCTTGCACCTGTAAATGATTGGAGATTCCAATTTTTGAATATATTTATGATTCTATGCCCTACAATGATCATTTTGACCATTAGTTACGAAGGGTACTTTTATCTTGCTTTCAGCTTGATGCTGTTCTCCTGGATCAATCTCGAGTCCAAGCTTGGCGGTTTGGTTAAACGCCAGCACTTGACCATTGCCGATTATCGTATGGCTATCTTTTTCTTGTTTTTTACTCACATTGCATTTTTTGGAACCGGTAATATTGCCTCAATCTCGAGCTTTTCACTCGATAGCGTATACCGTTTGATTCCTGTTTTCAATCCTTTCACTATGGCGGCTCTTTTGATCTTCAAGCTGTTGGTTCCCTTTATCGTGTTGAGCGTTAGCCTGGGCTTTGTTAACAACCTCAAGGATTTGCCTTCTTACTGTATCTTCTCCATGGTGATGAGCATCTCTGACATACTTTCGGTAAACTTCTTCTACCTGGTGGTGGATGAAGGATCGTGGCTCGATATAGGTACTGGAATCAGCCATTACTGCATTTGCAGTCTGCTTTGTCTCTTCATTATCTTTGTTGAGTATCTCAGCTCCGTGCTGGTGTCTCCAGTAAAGCCTGTATAGTAACTTTGAGGCGCTAATGATGGGAGGTTTTTCCATAGAATAATTAAATATATATAATATACACGCAAAACTGAATGAATAGGCTAGATTTCACGTAGACGCTTATTGATATCATTATCATCGCCACCATTGTTCCGCTTGTTTTGCTGTTTGGTGCCATTGCGTTGAACCTGGGGTCGCTTCTGAGGTTGTTGACGCTGTTGCTGGGTCGAGGTCGAGGTCTTTGGTTGAGCAGGAAGCCCTTCAGAGGATCCACTAGGGACAGCTTTTGTGGTACCGTCAGGCAATGTTAGGATATTGACATTGGTATCACCCCCTTTGAGTTTGCGAATCGTGAGTTTCAGCTCCTCGTTGGTTTGCTGGGTTTTATCAGCCTTTGCTTGTAAAATCTTGAGTTTGAGCTCCATACGCTTCTGCACATTCTTCTCAACCTCTTCGACTTGGTTCTTCAGATCAGCCAATTGGGCACCCAGTGCATCACGCTCTTTAATGACAGTCTGCTTTTCATCATTGACTTCTTTAACTCTTTGTTGTAGTATGGAAGCAGTTTTTCCCTTGATGCGGTCTTTAGTGACGGCAGCGACCAGCTCGCGGAACTTGTTGACCTCGTCCTCGCTTGACTTGCTTGAAAGAGTTTGCATAAGGTTCTGTAGCTCCTCAGAATCGTCAGTGTTGGCATCAGCATCTATGACATCAAAATTACTCGACAATTCAGTGAATGAAGCGGTATTTGCGCTTTCAGTGGCAAGATCTGATTCAAGCTGTTTGATACGCTCTTGAGCCTCTTTAAGAGCAGACTCAGACGCCGCTGAAGTAGACGCGCCGGCGGCTTGCTCTTGAGCTACTTTCAGGGCATTTTCAAGTTCACTGATCTTTGAGGTGGCAGCACTAACCTCGACAGCAAGAACTTTCTTCTTCTCTTCTTCCTCGGTAAGCTCATCAGAAATTCTGTTAATCTCATTCTCCAAGTACGAAATGCGCTCGTTTCGCTTCGAGACTTCCTCTGATAGTTTGGATTCAGAACCCTTAGTGAGCTCATTGATGCGTGCGTTCAGTTGTACGACTTGGTTCATAGACAAGCGGCTCTTTTGGGTTTCCTGCTCCAACTTTGTGGTAAATTCTTGCTTAACCCGCTCAAGCTGAGCATCCTTCTCGGTAAGTTGAGACTCCAACGCAGATAGCTTCTCATCATCTGTGGCACCAACGCGGCTCCTCCAAGCGTCACGGTCGGCCTTAATTAAACTCAGCTCTTCTTTGGTAGTTTCATTCATTGTCTGAACAGCACGTAGCTTCTCTTCGAGCTCATTTGTGGCTAAGCGAGAGGTCTCCAGCTCTGAAGCCAACTGTTCACGCTGGGAAGTAAGCTCTTTGAGTTGTTGAATAAGGCTAGCATTCGCCTCTTCAAACTTTGCATTAAGATCTGGCAACTGCTGTGAAACTGGTTCGGCATCGTTTAGTTGAACCTCAGCCTTTTCGAGAGCTGCTTGTAAAGACTTTGTTTGGGCCTCAAGCTCGGCTATCTTACTCTCAGAGTTTTGATACAATAATGTCACGGTTTGGTTGTCACGCTTCAGCATCTCAATGATCGGATCCTTTTCTTCCAATGCTGATGAAATATCCATATCTCCATCATGGTCATTGGATTCAACCTTGATGGTGGCTTGGAGCTGCTGTAAAAGAGACTCCTTGTTTGCGGTGAGCTCAGCATTCTCAGTGCGAAGATTCTCTAACGAAGCATCAATGGCCCTGTATTGCTTGTTGAGATCCGAGACCTCATCAGCATGTTTCTGCTTTTCGGATGCAAGGTCGTCCGATAAGGTTTGAACCTGCATATGCAGGGCAGCGATCTGCGATTTGCATGCTTCATTTTTAGACTCAAGGTCTGAAATCGCAGCTGTATGTTTAGCCGCAGCTGATTTTAACTGCAGGTCCGCTTTTTGAGCAGCAGCAACCGATTCCGCGCGTTCTTTTGCAAGCTCGCTTCTAAGAGTTTCAACTTCCTTCTTGGATAAATCAAGTTCAGTAGTATCAGGAGGAGTATTCTTGAGTGTCTCCAACTCCTTTGCACATTTTTCATATGACTCTTTAGCAGCAGATAATTCCTTCTCAAGCTTAGCTTTGTCTTCATTGAACTGTGCTTGCTTTGTATCCATTTCTTTTTGCGTATCCGCGGCCAGAGTACGCAAATCCTGAATCTGAGCTTCAGCTTGGGTAAGTTGCTGCTCGAGCTTGTTTGCTTTATCACTATCAGCAGTAGTAAATGATAGCGTACGTAAATGAAGGCGCTCTTCGGTTTCTTTGAGCTCTTTCTCGACAGCGTGCAGCTTCTGCTCCAAGCTATCGTAGGAGATTTTAGCTTGAAGGAGCTCCAGTTTAAGGCCGTCCGCTGTCTTGTATGCCATATCACGCTGAGAAGAATACGACTTGAGCTTTGCCTCAGATTCGGACAACTCATGGCGAACAGATGTTACTTCGGCTCTGAGGAAATTGATCTGCTCTACAAGGGTCTGCTGAGCAGCCTCGTGTGTGCGGTCTTTAGCACTGAGACTCTCACGAAGATTGGCGTAATCGGAATTAATAGCATTGCGTTGTAAAGCAAGTTCTCTGATCTCATTCTGCTGGCTATCAAATTGGCTCTGAACGAGTTTGAACTGAGTCTCTAGACGCGTTTTCTCGACCCGAAGCTGCTCGGCAATCTCACGAGTTTCCGCAAGATCCCTGGTCAAAATGGCTGCTCTTTGAGTGGCGTTGGCACTGGATTCCAAAACGCTCGTTAGCTGAGCTTCCGCGCTTTGTGCCTTGCTCTTGGCCAATTCTAGATCAACTGTCAAGCGAGCGACCCGGTCATCAACGGTTGAGTAGTCTGTTCCACCCACCTTGGGTACTTCTCTCGGGGCGGCTACCTGTGTACGAAGGACATCGCGCTCCTTTTGAAGATCTTTGACAAGAGTGTTGAGTCTAGCAATGGTGTCTTTAGCTTCAGCGACAACTTCACTTTCAACAGAATTCTGTGCCTCATACTGCTCACACTTTTGGGTTAATGACTCGAGCACTCTGAGCTGCTGTTCGTTTTGAGTAAGGAGTTCGGCAACATCAGTGAAATAGCCAAGACGATCATAAACAACCTCCATCGCTGCATTAGTTGTAAGAGGAGTATTGAGTACCTTTGCAAGCTCCATTTTCTCTTCGGGTGTTAGCAGAGGCTGCGAATCGGCAGCTAGCTGGACATTGATTAAAAGGTGCTGAATTTGACGGGCGAGTCTACCAGCTGCATTTTTATTCGCTGTGTTTTCTTTACTGAGAGCATCGAGCTGCTTGACCAGATCCGAGTTTGCTTCCTTAGCAGCTTGGATATCTTTTGCCTGCTCATCAATACGGTCACAGGACTCGTTGTAAGCCCTCGATATTTCCGTGAACCTGTCTTGTAGGTATACTTCTTGCATGTGTGATGCCTCTAATTGAGACTGAAGAGCTGCAATTCCATGCTCGAGTCGAGCAGGTCCCCGCCCACTCAAGGTCATTGTAGAGTCCGACCCACTAGACTCCAACTCTTTCTGGAGCTCAGCAACCTTTCGCTGGGTGTTTTCCAGAGTATTTTGCGAGGCTTCGTATGCTTCTTTGGTGGCAGTAACCTGGCGTTTAAGAGATTCACGCTCAGCCTGGGCTTGATTCAAACTTATCTGGAGGTCGGCAATCTTTGTGGAAGAGTCGCGCGCTTGGTCGCGATAGTGAGCAGATCTGCGATCTAATTCTTCGCTGACCCATGCGGCTTCTGACTCGGCGCTGGCCAAGGTACTCTCGAGCGTACTAATCTTGAGTTGCGAGACACGTGCGTTAGATTCAGCCGCTATCAGTTTGGCCTCCATATCGCGTAATTTTACACGGTCTTCCTCACGTGAAGCATTGCACTGATGGATTTCAAGCCTTAGTTCACGCTCAGTGGCGGCAGTGCGCTCGTGTTCCGTGGTCAAGAGACGATTGTCGTGTTGTGCGCGTTCGAGCTGCTCGCGCAACAGCTCGGCCTTGCTATTAGCTTCATGGGCTCTGGTTTCCGCATTGTAAAGTGATTTTTCCAGGTGAGCGACCCTGGCATCTTGGTCCTCCATGTTGCCCAAATCCATGTCAGCAGATCTCTTTGGTCCCTCAGAGTGGCGGGGCTATGAAAAATTAGCATCGATTATAGAAACGAAAAATAGAGATAGTAAAAGGTATATGCTTTGTATAAATAAATAGATATAAAAATCAAATAATAGAATGTTCCCGGCTACCGTTCAGACAATCTGAGCAAGTTCATTTGTGGTTCATACTGCTCAATGAGCTCTGCTTCCAATATTATGTCCATAGCTTGTGATTCGTTAACGGGCGCAGCCTTTAGTAGGTGTGGGTTGGTAGGGTTGTTTCGAAGTACGTCAACAACATCAGGATGCAAAATGGACTCCATGCGCTCGAGTACTTTTTCACGTAGTAATCCCCTAGACTCGGCCCACATTATCCACAAGGGTCGCAGTGAATTGCAATAGTCTAGCATCCTTTCCGCTATTTCAGGAGATGCTGCCCGCGAGGCTTGCATCAAATTTCGAGCCCTTTGTGTAGGTATTTTATCAATCCATGCAGCTATCCAATCCCAATGGTCATGAAAGCTATCGCATATGATTTGTTTCGCAAGCAGCTTCATATCGTGCCCCCATAGCCTTGACGCCGCTTGCAATTCGAAAAACAGCTTATCGCCAGGGGGCCACTTTACCAGGGTTCCTCCTTCCTCTACCAATCGGAACATGGACGCTATTTCAAACACTTTTAGGTTTGGATTGCCAAGAGCAGCGGATGCGAGCTTGTATGTGAGTGTACCATGGTAGTATGCAGTTTTGAAAATCGCTAGAGACTTTTCAGATGACTCGGTTCTGATGTGCTTCATCTGTGCCGCGATTGACATTGCTTCGGTGTGGTGAAGTGTACTGAGACCGCTAAAGAGATCATCGAAATGAGCACTATATTGAGCTCTCAACATCTTGGAGGCGGGATCATGTTGTTTGACATGGTTTTCCAGAATTTTTGTGATGCTTGGTTGAAGTGGCTTTGGATCAAATGGTTTCGGTTCCAGCTTTGACGCCAGCCGAGCCAGATGCTTCTCAATCACCTTGCTCATGAGAGTAGTTTGGTTACGTAAAAAAAGACCCGGATACCTCAGAGTGGGTCTGTCCCAGAATGGGGTCACCCACTGTGTTCACGATCATATTAAATGGCTATACCATTGTTTAGAGTCTAGTAATTATTTAGACGCAATACGGCCAGGTCTCTGCGACAACCCGAGCAGGCAGTTTCCCCAAATGGGGGCAGAACGTGCATCAAATATAGGGCATCTCTGCAATTATTTTGCGACAAAACACGGCAAGGGGGATACCTACTTAATGGCAGTAAGAAGCAATGGGAGACCACGGCCCCGGTAAGCACAGACGACTTGAAGCAAAAGCAGGAAGAGCCTTGCCTGTTACGAAATAGACGATTTTAGCTCCAAGAACGTCCGCTTGCAGTCTGTGGCAGTACCAGTTGGTGAAGAGAGCCTGCCGGATGGTGCCTGGTACTGCAACGAGTGTAGCCTGAGCAGCAAAATGATAAACTAGAAAATACCCACAATTAGAATTAATACTGAGAATGTCTGTGTTGAGGCTAAGAAGAAGCGAGAACCAGAACTAGATGCAGACAGTGGCTAACGAGCTGCCGCCGCAATCGTGGATTGAGATGGGAACCCGATTTTGTATAATTCAAGTATAGCAGTATAATATCCTTAGTTTGCTGGCAACAAATATCGATAGAGTGTGGATTGGAATAGTTAGACTAAGACCTAGCGTCTGCTCGCATAAATTATCTTGCTAAAGCTGGCTATGCGCTTGGCTGAGTACTTGGTGGAGCGTGGCCAAGCTCTGGCTATCTAATGTGGGCTAAGTAGTTGGCTTTTTAAAGCTTCTGGCTAAAAGGGTGCTTGACAGTCTCAACACAGTTATCATCTGCTTTGGCCGCATCAACTTCAGCCTTAACCTTATCGCACCATTCCACAAGTCCTGGGTACTTGCTGTCAAAATTAGCCACAACGCCAGACTTGCGCACGGCCAAGACATTGAACAAGTACATCAAATCAGCACCGCTCAAGTGTCCACCGCAAAAGTAGCCGTCGTTTGCCTTGATTGTGTCTTGGAGGTTGACCAAGTTGTTGTCGAGCTCGGGTGCAGCATAGGCACTGGTAATACCATCAATGATCTTGCCACCAATGAATCCCAATCCAAGAGGAAGCTTCTTACGGGCAATGCTAGTAATGTACAGCTGCATGAACGCAATCATAAAGTTTGACTCACAAGCAACCAATCCGTACTCAATGTGCCATTTCTCCTCGGCATTGCGGGGTGCCAAGACGGAATCCTTGCCATAAGTTTCAATCAAATAGTCAACAATGACACCGCTTTCGGCCAAAACTCTGTCACCGTCTCTGAGAAGCGGGGATTTGCCGCTGGGGTGGATCTTCTTGAGAGCAGGGTCCGCGAGCTTTGTTTTGGGATTACGCTTGAAGATCTCAAGGCGGTACTTGAGTTTAAGGATATCCAACAACCAAATAATACGGTCAGCACGGCTTTCTTCAAGCAAGTAGAGGGTAAGCATAGAGGTGAGAGTAGAGGGAGCACCTAATCTCGCTTAAATACATTTTGGGAGATGCTGTGCTTATTCATGCCGAGGTACGGAGGACTACTATACTGATAACCCCTGGAGGTTGCGCAGATCCTTTTTCTATATCTGACCGTTTGTAGCGTAAAATTTCATTGCACTAGTGTCGGTCATTGGCCGAATTATAAGACAGCAAGAGTCTACTGATTTATTTAAACGTAGTTTAGAGGTTTGGCATCAACTGTGTGGTGAACTACCCGAATCTGGCAGTGCAGATTGCCGATGCCCACAACCCCGGTTTTTTTTGTTCTGGTCTAGACCCTGTATTTGCATCTTGGAATATCTACCAACCTAACAACTTTGTTGCTTGTCGGCAAAGCCAATCTGCTGTTTAATGAGCGTCAAAGCCAAGATGTGGCCTCGGGTCAAACGGTTTTGGATTCAGCTTTGACTACAGCCGATATAAGGCTTTTGATATTTAAAGTAACACCTTGCTCATGATATCGCTTGGTTATGCAAACATAGGTTCGGTGAATTACCACTGTTAGGAAATAGACTTGTCGCACAATAGTATAGCTCAATACTTGAAACAGCGGCTAAAAAACATGGAAAAAAGAGGCTGGTTCAGTAATATTTAACTTTCCTGTGCTGCTAGAAGCTCAGCTTCGAGATCAATACTGCGCTCCCATTCTAAAGCACGCGTTTTCTGTTCAACAAAATAACTTTCGCGATCCATTCCCTCCAGTCCGCCTCTATTATCGAGAATTCTTTCTTGTCGACGCTGACGAGTACGCTCCTCTGCTAGTCTACGGTGGGCCTCTTTGATATTCCGGTGAGAGAACATGACAAATCAACCTACCAGATGGCCGACAGATATTCGTTCAGTTTAACGACTTTCAGCCCCAACGGTAAGCTCATTCAGATCGAGTATGCTCTCAAGGCGGTCAATAATGGTGTCACAAGTGTTGGTATCAAAGCCGAGAACGGAATTGTTCTGGCCACCGAGAAAAAGGCCGGAAGCGAGCTCGTGGACAATGATAGTCTCACCAAGGTTTCTTCCATCACTCCCGATATTGGAATGATTTACTCTGGATTGGGCCCTGATTTCCGCGTTCTTGTCGACAAGGCTCGCAAGATTGCCCACACAAACTACAAGCAGGTATACAATGAGTACCCGCCCACCCGCGTTTTGGTCCAAGATATTGCTAAAATTGTACAAGAGGCTACTCAGATGGGTGGTGTGCGTCCCTACGGTGTCTCAGTTCTGGTGGCAGGCTGGGATGACCAGCAAGGGTTCTCTCTCTATCAAATTGACCCCAGCGGATCATACTACCCCTGGAAGGCCACTGCCATTGGCAAAGGGTCTCAATCTGCTAAAACATTCTTGGAAAAGCGCTGGAATCGGGAGCTTGAGCTTGAGGATGCCATTCACATTACACTGCTGACCCTGAAGGAGAGTATCGAGGGCGAGATGAATGGCGAAAACGTTGAAATCTCCATCGTTGGTGAGCCCGCTGATAGTCTCCTTGGCTTCCAAGGTGTAGAGGGTGCTAGAGGTCCCCGTTTTAGAAAATTAAGCTCTCAGGAGATTCAAGATCGTTTGGACTCCCTTTAAGCCTGCTAGAGAGTAGTCTTTATCTAGCAATATTTAATCGCTTGTATGTACTTCGATGTGCTTATTGTATTATACAGATAAATAAATGCAATATTTCACGCGGATATAGCGGTCACGTCACTTGCGTTTAATGGGGTCGATAATCTCGCCCTTTTTGACCATGATGCGAGGCTTGGTCTGGCGCTGGAAGGTATCGCGCGTAGCCCACTCATTACCAATAGGGGTGCGCAAGGAACGCTCATATTGAGCTGCATTCTCATAGGGGAAAGGAACAGCGGATGCAGAGTAGCGGCTAATTTTCTTGTTAACCTTTTCGTTGATGATAACGCCTTCTTTCTTGTAGTCTTTACGTTTCTTGGCGTCAACACCTTTGACATGGCGAATACGCTGAACTTTGGGCTTGAGGCCCTCACCACCCCATGAGCCCCATCCAGGAAGAGTCTCATCAACCTCCTTATCACCGTCTTCCTCGATAACCTGTGCTTTCTCAGCCTCAAATTCTGCAACAACATCATCGCCAGCAAACGCCTTGCGAATTAAATCGCGCTGCTCAAAGGTTAGCTGATCTTTGCGGACCATACCAAGATTTAATGTATCATTGACATCAATGTCGACTTGCTTGCTATCTTTCTTGCCCTTGTTCTTAGCTTTTGACAATTTAGATGCAGCCTTAGCGGCCTGGCTTGAGTCTTTATCAATGTTTTGAAAGGTACTCTGACCTTTTAGAGTGGTGATATTAAGCCATGGGTTGGCTGTGCTTTCCTCTGCTGCACCTTCAACGGAAGCCTTGCTCTGATGCTTCTCATCATCTTCATTATTGTATCTGAGCTCCACTCTATCTTCGTTGTCCTTGGCATGCTTATATTTCTTGGAGAGACGGTTTGATAGTGTCTTTTCATCGTCAAGGTCTGCCTCTTCTTGAGCACGTTTCTCGCTTTCACGAGCCTGCTCGGCAATTTCACTACGTCCAGGACCGTATGAGCGACGGCCAATATTACCTTCTTCCTGAGCCTCGTCGTCTGAACCTTCCAATAATTTCTTATTTGCTTCCCTTTGACGTTTTTCGGCATTTTGCATAAACTTCATGCCCATGAGTCCCTTTTTAGGTGGGGCAGTATCATCTTCAGGTTCTGAAAGCATCTCGAAAACCTCACTACCGTCACTCTCACCATCGCTTCCACCTCCAATAACACGAGAGCGTAGTGATTCACCTTGCTGCAGCATAGCATCTAGCTCTGCGCGAGTGGATTCGTCTTTGCTCATGCCGGTTTCGATCATTCTCTTTGCCCATTTAGATGAAGTTTTGTGTTTGAGAGACGCACGCTCTAGTGCACGCTTGCGACTTGCTTCCTCGGGGTCGTCGTCAGAGATTTCGCCTGCTTCACGCATGAGCTCCTCTTGCTTCTGGCGCTCCTTTTTATGCACACGGCGGTAAGACTTGGACTTGATCTTTTTGATGCGTTTGGCCTTTTGCTCTTCGCGGAACATCAGCTCACGCATCATGCGCAACTCCTGACGACGTTTTTTCATTTCTTCAAAAGAGAGGTTCGAAGGCGCAGCCTCCTCAAATGCAGATACAATTTTTTCATCTTTGATTTGTGACTTTTCGAGTAGTTCATTCACCTTGTGCTCCAACTCATTAGCTTGTGCGACAGGAACAAAGGGATTTGCAGCTTCACGAGGAGCTGGTGCATTGATGGGGAAGCTAAGATGCTCAGCACGGCGGTTTTCTTTGACGGTATCTTCCCATTTGGTGATTTCTTCCTTGGCTAGATCATATGCAGCAGCTCTGTCTCCACGAGCCTTGATGCGCTCAGGAAGAGGCATCTCCAATGGCTTGGGCTTCACTTTTGATTTGAATAGCTTCAATTCTTTTTTGGACGAGGATGCAAGATCTTCAAGGCTAAGTTTCTCGTCACGAGACGGCATCATATTGGGGTTTTCCGGCACTGCAAACTTATCGAGTTTAGCTCTGGCGGTGACTGAGGTATCATTGATCTTGCCAATTGCTTTGAGAAGGGCACCTTTGTCCTCAGGCTCTGAATCACTCTCGTCGCTGTTTGAGAAAATATCAGAGTCAGAGTCTTGAGATTCATCGTCAGCGGCAGACTCAGACTCAGAGTCCCCAGCAGATTCGCTCTCACTGTCATCCTGAGAATGTTGGGACTGGGCAATAGCACTAGGCTCTTTATCAAATGCTGGATCATCGTCTCCAGAAAGGTCCTCATCCTCATCGCTTTCCATAGCCATATCAAGGGCAGTGGATAGTGGTACGAGCTCACTTTCATCAAACGAGTCACCCCAATCCGATCCAGGTTCGCCCGCATCTAACCCGAGATCGCTTTCTTCGCCTAGAAGCTCGTCAGAATCAAGCTCCTCATCGTCCTCAGGTTTTACAGCACCATCTAACAAATCTTTGATGCGTTTATCTGCAAAATCCTCTAGATCAATATCCTGCTGTTGACGGGTTCCGGTGATATATTCCTCATCATCAACGGCGATATTAAATGCATTCAGTGCTCTACTTTTGAGCTTATTACTATTCTTTGCATTCTTTTTACTACTTCCTTTGGGTTTTCCCATTTTGAAGTCAGGTCGGAAATTTCACCAGTTATGTAATTCTTTTTCGCAGCTGTAATGCATTAATGAGAGGGCTCGACAAAATGCTAAACTTATAGAATAGTAACGACTGGGTTTAAGCCGAATATTTTATCAATCCATCTATCAATCATTCCACCCGAGGACTTTGAGAACATACTAGTGCTTTTATTGGTACAAGATCTTGAGCCTTCTTATCCTCACGATTATTCAAAATATATACATCATTAAAAGGCATCTCTAGCAATATTAGTGACTTATTAGGCGAACCTTTACTGCGAGCCATCCATCAGCCAGGATGGTTTATTGTGGGGAATACTTATCACTTCCGACCCGGTCGTTCCAAACTAAGCAAGGTAGCATGGTCAGCAGCACAGCAAACAGGTCGCCGAGCCCATCCGTTGATAGTGCTGCTACTAAGCCTACTAGCAAATCAAGCACACCAGCAAAGCCAAATGTCTCGAAACTTAACATTCCTTCGGCTCAAAGCTCTCCCTTTGTCGAGGTGCATGCATCGAGCTCCCAGCCTTCGGTACACACCACGCATTCCAATTTTGGCAGCCCAATTGAGCGCACTATTGCTAGCTCCGGTATCAAGCTGCCAGTCGCGGCTATTCCCATTCTGTTCAAGGAGGCGATGCTCGACACCCCGAGCTTTCGCGCCCACTGTGAATACCTGCATAAACAAATCGTTGAGATTGAAGAGTGGTTTCAGGGTCTTATCGCACGCAATAATGAAATTGATGCTAAATTGAGACCATTAAGATATGCTGTAAACGATGTGCTCGAAATGTTTATGCCGTCGTTCATTTACAATAACGTTGTCGACCAGTCCAATATCTCGGTGGTCTTTGAGCGCTATGCCGAAGGTGTATCGACCCACTGGACATCAGTTATGTTTGAGGCAAGGAAGCATTTTGCACATATTGCTAATGTCTACAAAACATTCCGTCAGGGCCAGTTATCTCATTATACTACAGCCCGTGAGAAGTGGTTGCAGCAACAAAAACTCTTTGATAAGGCAACTAACGAATACCATGCACTAAACAAGAAAACACATTCAGACATTCTCCGTGATTCAGCCCAGCAAGTGTACAGGTTCCGGCTTCGCTACTTGAAGCACTCACTCTCTTTTTGCGAGACCCTGATTGAGTTTCAGCGTAAGCTGAATGATATTGTAACGGATGCGTTGACAAGACCTTTCAAGCCAGATGTCCCGTCTTTTATGCCTCATGAAAAGCGCGTCGAGATCGGTCATATAATGAATCGGGTTTCAGCCTACACACGATCTCAGGCGACCATGCTTGATTCTAGTAGGGAAGCACTGCAGAAACTTCGGTCGGATCTCTTGAATGACGCCCAAAAGAGAATCCCCTCTAAAATGACTACAGACTACGACGCAGCACCGGAAATGTGGTTCGAGCAGCCGGAGAAATACTGCAATGATTCAAAGGTCTCTGAAAAGTATGGGTGGATGATGCTCAAAATCCCCCAAGGTTCTCGTAACTCTAGGGCCTTATGGGTCAGAGTGTGGGTCTTTGTCAAGGATGGAACGTTTGGTTGGTTAAGTCTCAGTCAAAACAAGACTTTTGTACAAGAGTCTCCATTTGTTGCAATTCCTTTGTGTTCTGTACAAAACGCTAAACATGAAGACCGCAATTTCTGTTTCAAAATCACTACTCCGCGGGTCTCATTTACTCTTCAGGCAGGCAATCGTGCCGAGATTAAATCATGGCTTTCAGTAATCCAATCGGCGCGCGGACAGTTCTTGGGCCTCCACCCCTCAAAATATATTACAGCACCAACATGGACCGACGATATCTCTTGCCGGTACGCTAACAAAATTCTCGAGCTAAAGGGCATACCCACGCCTGTGCACGAGAGTGAAATTGCACAGAAAATTTCCAGACGAGTTGACAGCTGTATTGAAACAATCGGTGGCAATTTCTCATTTACTGATGCTTCGAGGCAGTTCAGCAACAATCATCTTCAATTGGTCCCAGATTTACTACAAACTAAACCCATGGCAACAAGCCGCACTCTTGAAGCCCTAGTCACGAGCTCTTTCTTTCCCCACCGTGCTGTGCCTAATGCCATAGTTGGCAACTATGGAGGTTCAGTGAATTGGGGCCTGTATTCTGAAGCTTTGGCGAAAATCAAGCCTGTTGACGAGTCGGACCCACTCAATATTGGTGGAAATCGTAGTGAATATCCTCCTCACTATCCCGATGCACTACGATTCCATGATTTAGATATGAGATCATACTTTGGACCTAATATGATTGACGAAGTTGATGAGGATCTCGTTGTAATGGCAGTTCGTGCCACTCTACACATAAAAAATGGTCTTTATTCCCCGACTACGCTCTATATTACCGGACGCCATTTGTTTGCGACAAGCTACGGTAGTGGATTCTATGGCCTATTAACGATCCCATTAAATGATTTGTTACTCGTCCAATGCGAAACCGGTGAAGACTATGATGCGATCAAATTGACATACCGCATGGGTGCCAATTATCAGGATATCGATCTACGGCTCTATGTCGATCCAGGCCCTCTGTTTCAACGCCGCTTGCAGTTTTTGTTTGACAATTGCAAAGTAAAGAACCCCTTTAATCTGGAACGTATTATAACTACGCTCGAGAACATTGGTCGTGAGCATTATAACGATGTTTTGCACGCCATAAACAACCAAAATTTGAATGTCTCGCCTGCTATTGCCGCCAAATCGAATATAACAGCCAACTCTGCTGACCCTCAGCATCAGGATTCCACATTCCCGGAGAATACAAAACTGCATGAAGAGCATGTTGACACTCAACTCGAGCACCATGCTCCCGATCATTTAAAACTTGTTGGCGAGGCTTCTTTCCAGGTATCGCCTAAACAGCTATTCTACATTATGTTTGGTGATGAATCACCTATATTTGGTGATTTCCTCACCGACAAGGACGATCTCAAATGGTACTACCATAATAGTGCTGTTGAGCGTGAGTACACAGTTGACCTTTCTAAACTCATGTGGTTCAGCTATAACGATGCGCGTGGGATTGACGTTGTCCAATGGCTTGAGCGTAGAGATGAAAACTATTTTTACAGTGTGAGCGAGTCCACCGGTCTTTGCAGGCTGCATACAGCAGTTTTCAGACTAAAGTCCAAATATGTGATCGCTCTTTCGAAGAAAAGTACTAGACTTCTCATCTATGCGAATATTGAATGGCTACACGAGACAACGAAATGTGCACAGATGGTTTTAGACAAAATCGTGGAGGAAACATGCAAAAAGCGACCCAAAATTCTCATTGAGAATATTCAACGCCATATTAGCTCGCTTTCTGCTTCCGAGAACGACCCTCGGGTCTTTGACCTCTCTAATTATGGAAGAGTGCGTATCACTGCAGCCCGCACTGATAAAGTACCTCGTGCTACTAAGACAGAGAGCTTAGAGGGGACCGGAATTTTCAGACTGTTTTTGTGGAGATTTATCGTGGTGAAATGGTGGGGATTTACCGACTTCATTCGAAGATTCATTCGAGGCTTCTTTGGAGTAATAACAGCTAACTCTTTGATTTTGACGATTGCCACTATAAGCATTGCTCTTAATATTTATTTCTTCTCCTTCAATGGTATGGAGATGTGGCACAATTATTTCATGGTACGCAGTACGGAGCGATATGTTGATGCTCTTCATATCTCTCCTGATGCTGCAGTTGCAACCAGAAGGGCTGTGTATTCAAAGGATGTGGAGCAACTCGTCCAACATGTACGTGACTTTTCTGAGATTGCAGACGAAAACAATACATGTTGGCAATCGTTCCAGAGAATTGTACTCAATAACCCTCGTGAGAACCCTCAACAGTTTGGAAGTCTAGGACTGGATCATCAAAGCCAGAAGCTCGTTGAGAATCTCATGCAGAAACGCCTGGATATCGGAATGCGAAGGAATGAGCTTCTTTCAGAGTTTTACATGTTAGAACGTAGCGAGCTGGAGCTTATCAGACTGGAATGGAAAAGATGGGTATTGAATGAAGTCAATAACTGCGCAGAGGCCCGTCAGCATGCAGCACTCACTGGTAAACTTGGCATTGAGCTCGCCTTAGTTGACTATTGTGTCCCGTGTATCGAAGCTGCTCGTCTCCTGCTCTAAACTCTTATACCACGTATTATTATTATTATAGGATGCACCTCGTGATAGCCTAAATATCGGAGGTTTAGCTAAAAACATACCCTTTAAGTTTCTCTAGAAAAACCTATAACCGTCAATCCAAGTATTGTCTGAGTTTTTCGTATCAATTGTGTATAATTGGGCAGCTGTGTATACTGGGTTCAAATGTGAGATATCGATACCTTTTTTCGGTGCCGTCGTCTACTGCAAAGCTATAACCGCTTACCACTAAGGCATACACAGAAATAAGAGGGCCGCAAACAACCCTACACTCATGCCTGATCAAATTCCGCACTGCAGCTACATGCCCCAAGAGTCAACACTTGACCATGAGTCCACCTTTAAAAGTTCCAGGCAATGTTATCGCTTAGAGTATCTGAGTATTCACGGTTGGCCAAAAGTGACGCCCATATAGGTGGGGAATAAGAATGTTAGCGCTCAGTGAGAAGAGCTAGGCTCAAAATACTAGTACGTTTAACAGCTCATAGCTATACGTCATACAAGCACACGTACACTTTACGACTCATTTGTAGTTAATGGCCTCGATGAAGGAAGGTTGTTTTCAGAATCGCTGTTTATATGTCCTCCCCGTTGTGGGTCGTAGCGGCAATGAGATGAGAGTATTTTTGAGCTCTGCGATCACAATCCAGAACTATATAGTTAAAGCTGGATCAGTGTAAGCCAAATTATATTTGCAACTAAATTCATTATTCAAAGCCTACTACCCCACTCACTTTGGTTGCTTGTGAGACTCTGCGGCAGCTACTTACTTTTGCCCCTTAAGCTATCCCGGGAGTATATTGAATGGTGCCGAGCAGAATGCACTTTTTCAGCCCAATTTTTTGGCATACTAGTAGTGAAGCTTTCATTGCCTAGGATTCAGTGAACCTGAATAGCCTGGATGAGACAGCAGTGGCACGAATAAGTCTTGCCTTTACAGACGATATTCATACGTTACACGGGCTAGCTACTTGAGCCTGTCCTGCGGAAGAGAGTACTTGCAGGAAACCAGAACCTCCTTAATGCAGGTCTTACTTTTGAGGACGCAGAAGTCGAGTCACTGTATAGTAGTCACTTTATTGCAGAACTGTCATCGCGTACCAGATTCGTACGTACCCTGATGCATTAAGCTTTTCATAGTTTTACATGCCGCCAAACTTGGTCCAGCCTCTGAGATCCTTCAACTCTGCATGAGCATGCATATACCTGCGTCTGGGTGTTTACATTTTTTAAACCTGGACAATCTAACAATAGAAATAAGTTTACGTTGCTTTTTAGATGCATAAGAGTGTTGCAGATAGATTTAGGTTTAGATTCCGTAACCCCACAAGACCCTCCCATCCTACATCACGAACTTTCGCGTTTGCTTATACATGGAATCTGATTCTTCGGGAAGCTTCAGCCCGGATATCGAATTCACAGATGCCCCATCTGGAATTATAGAATCGCGTATATCCCTCAGTGCCTCATTGCAAGAGTTGAGCCAACAACTTGACGACTCTAGCGAGGACGATGGATTTCAGGATCGCGCTCGTGAACTTGCCGAGCACGTTGAGTCTGAACGCAGTCTACACAGATCTGTTTCCCATGTTCCTGACAATATTGTTCCCTATCCTGAACCTATGGAGCGATTTGACAATGATATTAGCATGAACCTACTTCAAGAATGCCGCAAGCAGCAAGTTGAACTTAAAAACTACGAACGCGCTGTGAAAGAGCGGGAGGAGCAGCTGAGTGAGTTAAGACATGAAATTGCTCTTTTGCATGCTTCATTGAATGCTAAATCTGCTGCCGAGCAAGAGTTCAAAGATGAGAATTGGGATCTCCAAGTCAAGCTCGATGAGGCAAATACTCAAATTAACAGACATGCGCAGAAACACGTTTCAGCCCCTACGGAGACTGTTAATCGGGACTACCTGAAAGAGATTGAGGAGCTCAAATCGCGGGAAGCTGAATATGTCGCTCAGATTACTGCCATTACCAACAAGTCCAACGCTCAGATTGACAAGCTACAACAGCAATTGGCGAAAACTGAAGAGCAGTTATACACTGTGCAAACCAAAGAGGCAGTAGACATTGAACCTGAAGCTGTCCCAACAACTGAGTCGCACTCAATTTTTGATAGCATTGAACTTCCGCCCAATTTTGAACAGCCACCTCCTGTTAGCCCTATCAAGGATCTAGGTGCTACAGTGCATGCAGATACAGCCAACTCTGCTGTTTTGCAGCTTCAACGTCAGGTTTATAACTTGAGGCAACAGTTGGCAAAGGAAAGAAGCCGGAATGCCGAGGCTAGCGCGGACACCAACAATACCCCCGTCAAGAAATCTAGCAAACAGAAGCACAGCTCAGCAAGAGCTCGTCCAAAGACTAAACGCCGCAGTGCACAAACTAAAGCTATCAGTGATGAGGAGGTTTCTTCGTTTGACGAACTTGAACCACAAGCTCAGGGTGATTTTGAAGCGCTAAATGAGGAATTTGAAGACCCCGTAACTGCTCCCGTTGACACTTCATTGAGTTTCGGTCAAGCCGAGTTTTTCCAAGCTTTGCAGAATGAAGGCGATGGCCAAAATAGTGCTGCGCTAGCACCTGCTCCGTCACTTGCTACTGAATTCCTTAGCCCAGAAGATATCACTACTCGTGCAGCTGAATTGGGCCTCACTGTGGTAGACACTGAGGCTCTCGATACCCTTCAGCGCAAAGCAACAGCACCCACTAATGAAGATCTTGAAGAACTCTGCGCCACTCGTGGCTTGGTTCCTGTACAGGCTGAAATTCACCAAGAGATGATGGAGCCTAGTCTTAATTATATTGCACGCTTTGCTAAAGCTCATGATTATGAACTGTGTAGTCGTGAGGAACTAGAGAAGCTTAAGAACCCTACTTTAAGCACTAAAGATCTGAGCAGCCTGGCCAAAAAGCACTCTTCTGTATTGTTGTCGAAGGAGGAGTACGACGAAATGGTAGAGAATATTGACAGATCCACCAAGCTTCTGGCCAAGCGCGAACTCGCAAATGCTTCGGTTGCTGAGCGCCGTGATCACTTCGCATCCTTGGAGAAGTCTGCCACGATGAATACAATTGCCTCACCCACCTCACACCGTGTTTCTCAAACATTGTCTTCACTCGGCTATGTACCAGTTCAAAATGAGGACTACAAAAAGCTTATTGCCGGACAGAGCGTGTTCACCCCCACCAAAGCAGATATTATTCGAAGTGCAAAGGCGTTTGGCCTCGCCACGGTACCATTGGATGAGTATCGTGGAATGGTACGCCGTCCAACTGCGCCCGGAACTCCTTCAGGCTCTGGAAGCCCCAGACAACGCGGCTCTCCTAAGAAGTCTGAACAGACTACTGATGAAGAAGATGTCAAAGTCGTTCCTGCAGACTATCTTGAAAGTTTGAGAGCTTTAGTTGAAAACCCCACTAAAGAGGAGATTATCAATGCTGCAGAAAAGCAAAACTGTAGCTTAATCGAGAATACCCCTGAGGCATTGCAAGAATATGCTCAAAGCCGTGGCTACCGCCTTGCATCCAAGAGTGCTGAAGAAGAGTTCTCTGAGCTTGCCAACGAGCGTATGATACCCACTACTGAAGAGCAAATTATAGCTCGCGGTAAAGAGCTCGGTCTTGTTTCACCCCCAGGTGCACATGAGATTATTGAACAAGCGCGCGGGTTGGGTTTGACTGACAAGCCCACTGATGAGCAGCACTTGAGTCGTGCCAGAGAATTGGGCTTAGTGGATGTGCCCACCGAGAATGAGATCATCGAGCGTGCCAAAGCTCTTGGCTTTGCTCTGCCCCTCACAGAGTCTGAAATCATTGAGAGTGCAAAGTCTCTTGGAATGGTTAACAAACCTAGTAAAGAAGAAGTTATCACGGAAGCTAGAGTCTATGGTCTCATCGATAATCCTACAGATGAGGAGGTTCGCGAACGTGGAAAGGCTCTTGGTCTCGTCACACCTCCCACAGAAGACCAGATTATTGAAAAGGCCAAGTCCCTCGGCCTCTCTGAGCCATTAACAGATTCTGAGATCCTTGATAAAGCTCACAAGTTAGAGCCTGTTGAAAGCCTGGTAACAAGACTTGCTTCTTGTGGCTACGTTTCACTTGATCAGGACCAGCACCGTGATCTTCAGCGCAAGCTCAATGAGCCAACATATGAAGAACTCGAAAGATCGGCCGCCAATGCTGGTGTGAGAATCAGCTCCAAATCCGCAGAAGAGGAATTCAATGAGCGTGTTCTTGAACTTGGCATTCCACTCACTGATGAAGCTACAAAGAACAAGGCTCGCGAGCTTGGACTTGTGGATCCTGCTAAGGACGATGAGATTATAAGTCGCGCTCAAGAACTTGGCTTGAACTACCCTCTGACACAATCTGAAATTATAGCGACGGCTCGTGAGCTTGGCCTGGTTGACCCGCTTAAAGAGGAAGAAATTATAACTCGTGCAACCAACCTGGGCCTCATTCATCCCCCGACGGATATCGAAGTCACACAAAAGGCACGCGCGCTCGGTTTGGTGGACCCGATGAAAGAAGATGAAATTCGCTCGAAAGCCCTCGAGATGGGACTTGTGGTCCCTCCCAACAATGATGAGGTTATATCACAGGCAAAATCGCTGGGACTTGTGGATCCTCCCACCCAGGAAGAGATTATTTCTAGCGCTCGCGAGCATGGTCTGGTAGACCCTCTTTCCGATGAATTAATTATGGAGAAATCTCGCGCACTTGGACTTGTTGATCCTCTTAATGAAGCTCAAATTATTGAAAAGGGCCGCATACTTGGCCTCGTTGATCCACTTGATGATAATGAAGTTATTTCGCGTGCTAAGCCCCTTCTCACGTTGGAGTCCCTCCAAGAGCTTGTACACCGCAACGGCCATAGTACTATTGAGAGTGAAAGCTTGCGCGATCTCGAGCGTAAGGCTACACAGCCCACTGCTGAGGAGGTTGCTTCGTTTTGTGCTTTACATGGTCAGGTAGCGGTTCCTGAAGTTGAACATGTTGAATATGTACGCAAGGCTACTGAACCAAGTCTTGCCGAGGTTATTGAACAAGCCCAGAAATATAATAACCGTGTCACATCCAAGACAGTTGATGAAGAATTCGAGGAGATCATTGGTGAGCGTGGTCTTGTTGCAGTAGATCAATCGCACTACAATGAACTTGTACGCAAAACTTCTGCGCCCACACCTGAGGATGTAGTTCACTTTGGAACCCTTGCAAATGTTACTGTTTTGCATCCTGACGCTTACTCTGAGCTTGTGCGCAAGTCTACCGAGCCTACACTTGACGAGCTCACAGAGGCATTAGCAAGCCAAGGGAGAGTTCATGTTCAGAAGGACGAGTACGAAGAGGCGCTCCGTAAGTCTACGAAGCCAACCTTGGCAGAAGTTCGCAGCTATTCTGAGTTATTAGACTGCCGTGTTTTGCCCACTGCTACTGTGGACGCACTCAAAAACCCCACTGTGGAAGACTTGTCCAAGCATGCAAGTAATATGAACAGCGTCATCGTCGACCGCGATGCTTATGCTGAAATTGAGCGTAGAGCTACTGAGCCATCCTTGAGTGAAGTTCAAGAGATGGCCGCTGCTTTGTCCCATATTGTGTTGTCTAATGATACACATGCAGAACTTCAGGCCCGTAGCACAGAGCTCAAGCTCAAATCAGATGCTGAAAAGGCGCGTACTCTACAGGATGTTGTTAAAGAGGCTGAAGATTATGGACTAAGTGCTATTCCCTCTGAGGACTATAAGAATTTGCAAAGAAAGGCTGCTAGTCCTACTTTGCCTGAAGTCAAGGCACATGCAAAGAAATTTGGTCATGTCGCATTGCCTAAAGATGAGCACTCTGAGCTGAGCCGGAAGGTGTCTAGCCCTACATTTGAAGAAGTTTTGCAACATGCCAAGAGTCATGATATTCCCGTCACTGATGAAGACATTATTTCCAGAGCTCGCAATCTTGGATTGGTAGACAAGATGTCTGTTGATGAAATTATCACCGCTGGTAAAGAGCAAGGCTTGGTGGATCCACCCACTGATGCCGAAATTTTGTCAAAGGCTCGTGACCTTGGCCTCACCGATAAGTTGAGTGATACGGAGGTAATTGAAAAAGCCATTGGTCTAGGTTATGTTAAAAACCCATCTGATGAGGAGGCTATAGCTCGGGCGCGTACCTTGGGCCTTGTTGATAAGCTGAGTGAGTCTCAAATTATTGAGCAAGCGCAGAATCTCGGTCTTGCATATCCTTTAACTGAGAATGAGATTCGTGAAAAAGCGCTTGGCTTGGGTCTTATTGTTCCACTTGGTGATGAAGACATTAAATCTCGTGCACTTGAGCTTGGATTGGCGCATCCTCTCGGTACTGAAGAAATCAAGGCTAAGGCCATTGACCTTGGTCTCCAGCATCCACTAAGTGACGACGAAATCAAATCGAAGGCGAAAACTTTAGGCCTGGTTGAGCCACTTGATGATGATGCTATCAAACACAGAGCCAGCCAGCTTGGTCTTGTCTATCCCCTAACAGATGCCGAGATAAAGTCTAAAGCTCATGATCTCGGGCTTGTAAACCCATTAACACGCGATGAGATTATTACTAGAGCCCTTGGCTTTGGACTCATTAAGCCTCTCACAGAAGAAGAGATCAAATCTGAGGCCTACAAGCTGGGTCTCGTTGACCCTCCTTCCCGAGATGCAATCATTGAGCAGGCTCTATCGTTTGGCCTCATTCACCCACTTTCAGAGGATGAAATCAAGTCTAAGGCTCGCGATCTAGGCTTTGTAAAGCAGCCAACAAACAAGGAAATTAAACGCAAAGCAAAGTCTCTGGGTCTCGTTAACCCACTTTCTGAAGACGATATCATTGCAAAGGCGAAATCTCTGGGTCTCATTAGCCCACTATCTGAAGATGAAATCCTCTCTAAAGCTAAATCCTTGGGTCTCATTAGCCCTCTCTCTGACGATGAAATCGTTTCAAAAGCAAAGTCTTTGGGTCTCAATGATCCACTATCTGAGGATGAAATTATTGCTAAAGCTAAAGAATTGGGCCTTGTTAACCCTCTTACCGAGGATGAAATCTTGGCCAAAGCCAGAGCACTTGGTCTAGTTGACCCATTGAGTGAAAATGACATTGTTACTCGCGCTACTGACCTTGGAATGGCGCGCCCCTTGAGCAATGATGAGATCAAGAGCAAATCTCGTGAACTTGGTCTTGTCAATCCGTTGACCGAGGACGAAATCATTTCCCAGGCTAAATCTCTTGGTCTCGATTACCCCCTCAAGGAGGACGATATTTGCCATAAAGCCCTTAATCTTGGCCTGGTTCGACCTCCTGGGGATGAAGAAATTAAATCTCGCGCTATTGACCTAGGTTTGATCGATCCTAGTGATGAAAGTGGTTTAACAAGCGCGGCACAAAAGGTTGGACTCGCTCATCCACCAACTGATGATGAAATTCTACAAAAAGCCCTGAGCCTTGGTCTTACCAAACCTCTTACAGATGATCAGGTTAAAGAGAAGGCACTTTCGCTCGGCTTAATCAAGAAACCTTCCGATGATGAATATATCAATAAGGCCAAATCGCTGGGTCTCATCAGTCCTCCTGAAAATGCAGATATTATAGCTAGGGCCAAAGACCTTGGTCTGGTTGAAGCACCTCAGGACTCTGAAATAATTGCCCAAGCTCGTGAACTTGGTCTGATTGACCAGCCCTCACCAGAAGACATCCGCTCGAAGGCACTCTTACTTGGTCTGATCGACCCTAAGGATAAGCAGTCTGTCCAGCGGCTGGCTAGCGAAGAGGGCTTGATAAATTCAAAGGATAATGCACAAGTTGCTTCAGCTGCAAAGGCAATTGGGCTGGAGCGACCACTTACAGATGTTGAGATAAAGGCACGTGCGCACAATATGGGACTTGTTGAGCCTCTCAGTAAGGACTCGATTGTATCCAAAGCGCTTGAGTATGGTCTTGTCCGTCCACCAACGAAGGAGCAGATTATCAAGGAGGCTCAAAAATTGGGTTATGCAAAGAAACTCTCTAACGAAGAAATAAAGGCGGCTGCTGCTAATCTGGGTGTACCAGTTACTGACTCTAAGATTATTGAGGCAGCCCGCAAGTTTGGAATGCGTTACCCCCCTTCTGATGCAGAAATTATTGCTAAGGCAAAAGTTATGGGCTTTGTGAAAGCCGGTGAAGTACAAAAGTCTAAAGCCTTGCCCCCTCTACACACTATAAGCGAGGGCTCCCAGTCTCCTATTAGTGAGCCCAGTGCTAGCTCTCAAAGTCGGAAAGGCTCCAATGCCAGCTCTAATCAGCCAACTTCGCCTTACGTCTACACCCAGTCCAAAGAGTCTGAGGCGAGGAAGGCGAGTGTAGTAAAGCGTGCTCATGCAGCGGAACTAAGGGCAATGAGGTCTCCAGGCCGCTCTGAAAGAAACAACTCTTTTACGCGTGAAACAGCCCCACAAGTTGCTTCTGCTCGACCAAAAGCACAACCTCGGCGATTTGAGATTATTCGACAGACTCGTGGTTTAGGAAAGAAAGTTAGCATTGAAACGCTCAAGAGTTCAGCTCTCTCTAGGGACTCTCATGCCTCGCCTACTAACTCTCACATTTGCACCCCTGTTCGTCAGGGCAATGGAACTGGTTATCATAAGAGTCTTGGCAGCCACCGCCCATCTCAAGCTTGTAGCATCTCTGTATCTTCCGTGGGATCTCATGGCAGTGGTAGCACAGTACCAACTGATTCATCGGCCGCGCGTGAACGCATCATGACCTTCGTGACTCAACTCGTGATTGGTGATTGCTTGTACAAGTACACCAAGGGTCCTTCACTCTCTGGTATAACAGGCGGGCGTCATGAACGCTTTTTCTGGATTCACCCAAAGACACTGACAATCTACTGGGATAAGGACAACCCCGCATTTTCCCATAGCTCTACCACTCGAATGCCCAAGTGTGGTAAGATTCTTGACGTTGAGCAAGTCCCTGACAATAACCCAGTACCCCCAGGACTTAATAATCGCTCTCTTATCATCAAGACAGCTCATCGTGACATTAAGATTACCTGTCCGAACCAAACTCGTCATCGTGTGTGGTATCGTAGTTTGCGGTATCTTCTTGATGAACAGAATAGCCAGTCTTCCTAGTTTATATACTCAATTATTGATTTTATGAGAAAAGAATCACACTACGACATGTTTGTTGGACAAGCTTTGATTGATTGATCCTTAGCTGCTCCTTTTATTTAATTAAGCTACCACACAAGCTTTTCCAAAACTTAATATGTACTTCCCTGTTCAAGGGTATCCTCTATATGCTCCCGCTAGTCAACATGGTTTAAAGATCAATTCATGATGAATTGATTGTCATTTAGTCTCAGTAGTATATGATTAGGGTACTGGTATGCTTCAGTTGCTTATAGACGGTTCCAGTATGCTAATATCTGTATCGCTTTCATCCCAGGTGTCTCTACTACTCATGCTAGACATTGTTGGGGAAAGCGGTAATGCTGGTAGGGATTTTCGAGAGGCATAACTGGATGTGGATCCCGTAGAAAGTCGTCTCTCAACTTCCAGGGGATCTTGGCGGTCCCAGCTCGTTTCACTTCTGACGTATGGAGCTAGCATCCAGTAATTGTGCTCGTGAATCGCCATCAACTCACTTCGCGCGCTTGTGAGTCGCTCGCCCAAAATCCATCGTTTTGTGGATTCCTCTATATCCTTCAGTATACTCATACGCTGGGTTATCAACTGGTGTCGTCTTCTAAAGTCCCACAGCTTGGATTCATTAGGTGGCTCAGGTTGAATCCATTGCATTCGATAGGAGAATCCTCCCAAGAACTCGGGTAGTTGATCTATGGGAACAACTTCGGATAGCTCTGCCGTTGAACGCGTGAAGTGGAAACGGTTGGCCAGTACAGGATCAATCCACAGCTTTATCACCTTCCATACGGCTTGGAACATCTTGGGGGCATTATGAAGGTACACAGCCTCAATAACCCTTGGGTAAATATTGTTTACCAAGTATACAAGAAAAGAGCTGAATGTATAGTCGACGTTTGCGTGATTGAAACCCGTCATATCAAAAATCGTGATAATTCCATCATGTCCATCTTTTTCGTGATATAGTGCTGTCTCAAGCGCCAATATTACTGCCCTTTTCGTGATTTCCTCAGGCTGATCTGAAGGAAAATGCAACGCTGCTCTGACGCAGATAACTGGTCGACCGCATCTATCTCGCCCCACCAGACTGAGCTTGCCTGAGGAGAGCTGAGCAATATACATGGGCTGAGGATCACGGTATATATAGTACCATTCTCCTCTCTTGATCTCTCTATCGGGGCGATATCTAACCCTCCAATGGATTGTTACTGCGATAGAAGAGAGCACCTTGCATGTATCACCCATCTGGCGAATATAGCGAAGCATCCATTTATCAGAACTTTCTCTCGTAAGTTCATTCCACTTTGCAATTGCCGTTTTCTTCCCTAGTGTGTTACCAAGTTCTTTATTGAAAGCAGCCATTGCTTTTTCGAGTGGGGGGAACCGGCGAGAAAACTTCACCGGAGTAGTTCCATCATCTGAATCATGTGAGTCCCGACGGTTTGACACTCTTTCAGCCAAAATCTCTGCTTTCGCTTGGTCTATAATGTCGGAGACTTGTTCAGTATGGCTCTCATCCAATATGCCTAAACATAAATAAACGGCTGAATATACCAATCTAAGCTGCAGTATTTCCAAATCCATGATCTAAGCCTTTCAATCAAATAATGCTCTCTCTTTCTTGGTTATATACAAAAAATTAAGTTTGAGGACTACATGAATATAATGCCACCATGCTCGCCCTCAATTTAGAGCATCGACTGGTAGACTTGGCTTGCTGAAACAAGAAAAAAATCAAATAAATCTAATTGTATAATACTACCATATACTACACTAATAGGTATAACCAATCATAAGAGGAGCAGGACCTTCATCCTCTTGCTCTTGTGGGCTGTTGGTCTTGAGTTTCTCAATCTGGGACTTGAGGTCCTCGATCGTGGTGGAGTGAACACGCTTTTGATTGATTGCGTACGGCATGGTGTAGTCAGTAAGCTTGAAGCGCCATGTGAGCTCCTCAACTACATCGGGACGGATGAGTTCGTAGCAAGCGTACAGGGTTGCAACATAGCACTCCTTGTTGCCAATATCAACAAAATAGCGAAGCAGGTCTTCAGCGATTTGTGACTTGCCAGAAGCAGCAGCAGTAGTGATTGCATCTTTCCAGAGTTTGTCTTCTTTGGAGAGGGAAATAGCTTTGTTCCACTTCTTGTTCTTCGTGTACAAGTGGGCAGCAATCTGGCGGAAGAAGATAAGATCATCTTTCTCGAGACGCTGAGCCAACCCAATGGGGTCATACTTATCAAAATGGTCAACTGAATCACGAAGCGACTTGTAGTCCTTCTCCTCAATCAATAGATCGTGGTAAGCGTTATTGATGGTACTAAGGTTTTGTGATTGGACAGAAATGAGGAAGGGTTTGATCATAGGCAAGTTGTCGCTAGTTTGGAACATTTTGACAACGCGCGACACATCAATTCGAGGAGTAAGCACGCTTAGCAAGTCACTAATGAGCTGAGGCTGCTCCTGCATGTAGAAGTTGATAGCACGATAGTAGATCTCCAAGTTGACAACCTTGACAACAATTTCCTTGAAAGAAGAGTGGTCAAAAGCATCAGCACTGTGCTCGATCATAGTCAAACTGGCATTGTCGTACTCATCATCGTGGCAATAGAGGAAAACGAGTTCGGGCCACAGATGAGATGCCTCACAAGCACGAATAACCTTGGGAATATTCAAACGAGACCAGAACAAGTTGAGGTGCTCCATGAGTCTTGTAGGATAGAACTTTGCGTAGATGATAGCCAGCTCAGTGAACATACCCTTGTGGGCACGCTCGAGGCCGAGACCCTGCTCCAAGAGAGAGATAAGCTCATCAATGTAGCCCAAAGACTCGTACTGGTCAACAAGGCCACGCATCTCTTCAGCGTGAACAATCAAGTTAAGGCCACAAATTTGTGCGAGCTTGAACTCCTTTTTCCCAAGACAGGCTTCGTTGACCTGCTTCCAGACCTGAACAGAGGAAGCCTTACGAGCAGCATCAACAGCACCCTGATAGTCTCCCAAATATACTAGAGTAGAAGCAAGCTTAGCCCAGTTGGAGATAGAAGAGTAGAGGCGCTTAGATGCCTCCCAGTTTTGTGCCTCATACAGGGTATCGCCAACAGCCTCAATATCAGCGACATTGTTACCTTCGAGTAGCTGCTGCAAGTCCTCAAGCTTTCCAAGAGAGGCGTAGCAGACAAGCAGCTTACCATCAACCTCAGGCTCACGAAGAGACTTACGGGCCATCTTCAAATAAGGAATGAGCTCATCTTCTTTACCACTGCGAGTTGCAATCTCAATTGTCTCGCTAAAGTTGCTTGGGTCCTCGGCTTTGATGTAGGACTCGAGGGCATCAGAGACACGCAATCCATTGAGCTGAGCTTTGGCGAGAGCGCTCCAGATTTCAGGCTGGTCGTGCTTCTCTGCGTAGTCGAAACCACGATCCAGACTCATTGTGTGATCAGTGAGGACTTCAAGAGCATTCAAGTGCTGGTCATGTTTGTTGTACACCTCAAAAGCTTCTTCGTAAAGACCATGATCCTTGCAGATTTTAGCAATCTCATCCACATCATATTTATCAAGGCGGTCAATAAGGTAAGAAACCTTCGATTTTTGAGCGTTGATAGCAGTGAGAATGAGCAGGTTCTGAAGGTTTTCGTTATCGTTGAACTGAGAAGGCTCAAGCACAATCTTTTCCAAAAGCTCAATCAATTCGCTAGGCAAATCCGCCTGCATAAAGGCTTTGACTGCAACACTGACGTTTTCAGCGCTATCGCTCTCGGGAATTGCAATACCGACAACCTGGTCAATGAGCTGACGACGGTGAATGCTGTCTTCAGACAGAACTCTGGACCAAAGATCAAGATCAGCACGTTTCACAAGGTAACGAGCCTGCTTCTTGTACATTGAATTCTCGTTGGTGAGCTTGATCAACTCATCATCATTTTGACCCTTCTCATAGGCAATGCACGCCAGGCTAGGATCGCGAGTAGCACAGTACTGACCTACGACAAGGGTGTTGTACTGATCATTTTCTCTAAGAAGCTTCTCAGGGTTGTTGTTGCTATCAATAGCAATTTTAGCCATAGTATCGTAAACGACAGATTCCTGGGAGCCACCAGCAATGGTCTTTTCCAAGAAGGGAAGCAAGAGCTTGAGACGATTGCGTTTCTCGACCTCAGTGGCAAGAGGCTCAATAGGAACTTGGCCCACGACAGAGTCGAGCAACTCCTTGATCTTGTCCTCGTCGCAATCAACATCGAGCAAGCCAGCAATCACCTGAGGAGCATTACGAGGGTTGACTTGGTTGACATACACTTGAATGAACTGGAACTGTTGGTTCTGATACAAGTAAAGGACGAGCTCGTGAATGAAGCCAAAGCGATCGCAAACAGTGATAAGAGGAAGTTGGTCGGGGAGCTTTGCATCTTTAAGGAAGTTCTTAACCTTTTCTGGGTTGTAAACATCGTTGGTCTGAACGATACGCTGAATTTCACTGAATTGGCCAATTGAAGCAGCGCTCTGAATGTACTTGAACACGACGGTTGGCTCCTCGGTCATGTTTACAATGGACTGCAAAAAGTAGTAAAGACCCTCAGCGGTTTTAAATTCCTCAAACAAGGCAATAAGCTTGGTAGAACCAACTAGCTCATGATATTTGATAGCAGCCTGAGTTACAACCTGGAGATTTTGCTTGAGATTGGATTTCAACATCTCCTTGAGAACTGCGAGAGTTTGCTCGACAGTCAAGTGACTCAAATACTGCACGATCCACTCAGGATTGAGTTTTTCAGTGTGCACGATACAGCGCTTGATGTCCTTGAGGTCGTCATAGTTTTCCAATGCACGCTGCAAAAGGCCTGCCTTTTCGCACAGGGAGGCAATACGAGCACGATCATAGTGTGAAAACAGCTGATTGCCCAAGATCGCGTCGGCAACCTGCGGAGCATTCATCAAATTAAGTTCAAGCAAGCGAGTCTGGAGGTGTGACTGGCTAGGCTGGTTGTCTTTGAGAGCATCCAAAAGGAACGCAGTGACCTGCTGAATCAAGTTCTGGCCCATGAAAATGTCGACTACCTTCTCCAAGTCCAGCTGGTCGGCAGTCTGAGGGGAGGAAACAAGACGTTGAGCAAACTCTGCACCACGGTCAGGGTTCTGACGAACGACCTGTTGTATAAGGGTTGTCCAATCGGGCTTGTAGCCGCTCTTTTCACAATATGCCGGAATCTTGTCGAACTCGCCCAACTCGGCGAAACCAGCAACGACCTTCAGAGGGACATTCGCTCTCAAGTAAACAGCTAGAGCCAAAGTAGTATCGTGGGGTCTCAAAAGGTCACCAAGCTCCTCGGAGCATTCAAGCTTGTTTTCACGGAGCCATTTCTCGAGAAGAGGCTTACGATCCTGCTGGATAACAGGCATAGCAAGCTCAATAGACTCATGCTTGTTAAGAGTACCTTTGTCGAGTAAAGTACCAAAGTACTGCAAGATGGGGGATACCTCTCCAGGTGGAGCTTGAACACTCTTAAGGCGCTGAATTGTAGCAGGGGTGCGCAAAAGGCCACGAGGGGATCCTGCAGCAACACGAGCGGCCTCGCCATAGTTGCCTTGGCTCAGAAGGCTTTCAAACTGCTTAGAATAAAGCTGGTCAGCACCAGGCAAACCAGCACGAGAAGCCAGCGCTAACGCAATACCAGTATTGCCAAGCTGGTTAAGGGTGTATGGTACAATAGTGTCATCATTCACAAGAACGCTCAATACTTGGCCCTTGCGGTTAATGAGCAAGACACCCTTATCTTCATAGGAGCATCCCGTAAAGATGGTATCAGCAGAGATGCGGTTCATGTAAATGGCCGCACCAGTCTCCATATCGTGCAAGTGGATGAAACCGCATTTGGTCACGACATAAACAATTCCATAGTGGGAGCTAGAAATACACAAAACGGGGAAATCGCTGGGGGTTTCAGGGGGGGAGAAAAGCTCCACCTGACGCTTGGCAAAAGGAGGGTTGTTAGGCTTGTGATCAATTTCTACAATGTGCATGTTGGTAGCCTCACCAGTTTTGTTGACAAAAGCAAACACACTAGTGTCCTCGGGAGCACCTTCGAGACGAATGCGACCAAAAGTAGCGGCATGACCCTCGATAGCTTGAGAGACGTTACGCTCACGAGAGTAAAGCTGCATACGGCCAACTACACGGCCGTCCTCTTGGGCAATACCATTGAGCACAGTCCAGTTGCCGTCCTTATCCATCTGGTAGTTGATGATCTGGCAACCTTGCAGGGTCTGGTGACGGGATGTTACGCGCTGGGGAGCCTGAGCGCTGCCGTGCACATCCCAGTGGTAGATGTGCTCATTGGTAACGATACCGAGTGTGGTGGAAGATACCCAACGCCAGAAGACAACATCCTCATTAAGGACTGTGTTCTTGAGACGCTGACGGGACTCCAAATTAACGACCTGGATGGTGCGTCCAGCACGCAAAGCAAGGATTTTATCCTTGGGACACATGATGGCGGAGTCTGCGCTCATAGATTTACGAGTAACGCTGTTGTTGTTGTTGAGGTCGACGATAGCAACCTGAACGCCGCTATCACTTGCCTCGCGAATGCAAATATAATTCTCTGCTTCGAGGGCACAATTGGCGAATGTGACGGCCGATTCGGGCACGCCAACGGACCCTAATTGCAGGTGTTCTTCGAACTTGATTGGAAGATCTGCCATGAGAGATGACAAACGCCAGCGCGGCCCCTATATGGGGTCGAGCCCGCAGAGCCTACATTGAGGGGGGCTAATGAGGGGTCCTCATAGGGGCCGCATATCCTGCATTTATATGGCAGGGGCCCATCTTTTCGGAAACACCTTGGAACCTGGTATTTCGCTCAAACTGTATCACGAACAAAAGCAAGAAAACACACTAACACAAGCCAGGGATCACCTTGCTAACGAAAGATCATTTGGATCAGCCATAAAGTTGGTACTTTCCATGTCCCTTGTGGGGGGTAATTTTATTATCAGATTTTCCGAAGACAGGTACAATACGGCTGATAAGGCTTTCGGTGGTACCCTCTTTGGTCTCGCATTCATACTACTCTTCATTATTCTGAGCACATACTTTGGAAAGGTGAATCAATACAGAAGTGGTCGTCTTCAAGCAGATAGCACGGTCATTATCATGGTATTGGTGCTCATATTGGGTTTGTTTTCTTTGGGTCTTTGTATTGCTGAATTTTTTGTATCTCCCACGAATAAGCATGCATTCTAGTATCGAGCTGCAGATGCGCCCCACAAATAGCATGCACATGTTAACTCTAATTTATTTATGCATATTTCAATAATCACTACCAGTCTCTTGGATTGATTTCGATATCTATCAATTCAATAAGTTTTATGACCAGTCAAATTTACCCGATACCTGGCTTGGCGGCTAAGGATTACGCGCTTATCCACTCCTTATCACCATGAGCAGCAGTCCGCGTCCCGTTAGGAGAGCAAGTCGAAGAGAAAGCGTCCTGGACATGGGTGGCCCTAATTCCATCAATAATTTTGTTGGTTCTTTTAAAAGATCTGCAAGTTTTGGCCAACTGGAAGAATACCGCCCAGAAGGGCTCAGTGATGATCTCGATAGACCAGTATTTGAGGACATCGAAGAACAACACTTTCCTGTTTTCGATGAAACCTCCTCATTGATAGATGTACCCACAACAGCTCCGTTGCCTACTAAGTTGGATGGCTCAACAGTTTATCAAACCATTTTCAACGCCATTAATGTGCTTGTTGGAATGGGTGTCTTAAGTTTACCGCTAGGATTCCGTCTTGCTGGTTGGATCCCTGGCTTAATCTGTGTAACGCTTGCCCCGACTTGCACGCTTTACACAGCGATCCTGCTTGGCCGTATCCTTGATAGGCACCCTCAGCTCAAAAGTTACAGCGATATTGGCCAGTACTGTCTCTCAAAAAGTTTCTATTCGATACTGGTGTCTGCATTCATTCTTGACCTGTATGGAGCTGCGTTAGCATTGGTAATTCTCTTTGCCGATTCATTTAGCTCGATAACAGATGTACCTGCACAATCACTGAAGTTTTGTGTATGTACAGCTTTGTTTTTCTGCTCGTTTTTGCCACTTTCAATTCTTTCGCTTTTATCTATGATGGGAATTATCGGCGTGAGCTGTATTATCGGTTCTCTTATAGTTGCAGGGTTTATGAAGCCTGAGGCACCAGGGTCCATTCTCAACCCGATGGTTACAAATATCTGGCCAGAATCAGCAACAGGGCTGCTTATCGCTGTGGGATTGTTTATGGCTCCTTGGGGTGGCCATGTAGTTTTCCCAGAGCTTCAAAGAGACATGCGTCACCAGCGCAGGTATAACGAAGCAGTTACTAAATCCTATTCTTTTGCGTACATGATTGATGTTCTAACTGCTTCAATTGGATTTCTCATGTTTGGATATTTAACATTGCCCGAAGTCACCAATAATGTATTGCTGACCCCGGGTTACCCCAGCTGGTTGAGACTTGTTGTTACAATTTGCATGGGTATTTTACCACTTGCGAAGCTTCCTCTGCTTGCTCTACCGATTGTAAGGTTCGTGGAAGGCTTTATATCGAGAAGTACCACGAAGGACATAGTTATAAGGGCTGGCGTCAGTGCATCTCTATACTTAGCCTCTACTTACATTGTAGACTTTGCCAAGATTACGTCGGTATTGGGGTCGCTTATCTGCATTGGTACATGCATCACCGCTCCACTCATATTTTACTATCGCATTTTCAACGATGAGCTGTCGAGAGCCCAACGTTATGCCTTTTTGACTGGGGTCGTTATTAGCATAGCCGTCTCTATCATGGGCACTTTAGCGGTGATTTCAGGTGAGGCGTAGTATATTTGGGATCTATATAGCAACGAGCAAAGTTCTGAGCCGGGCCCTCCACTCTCAGTAAGGTTAGCTTCTTCGCTTTTACTGAGCGGCAGAAGTACTAATAATAGCTTGGCACACACTTCTTTCAGTTTGATAGACGAATTATAGGAAGATTCCATCATCTCATAAATATTTAGTTACTAGCAGGTTTCTCCGTTAATACTCTGCTTCTGGCTCAGCTGCTTGAATAATTGAGACAAAACTTGTTATACTTGGATTTTGTCTAGCAAAAAGACCAAAATTCAAACGTATTCTTCAAACTAAAAAAACTGAGAGCGTTAATCGCCAAAAAACGATATAAAAAGAAAGGGGCCAACCGGGAATCGAACCCGGGACCTCTCGCACCCTAAGCGAGAATTATACCACTAAACCATCGGCCCGATTTGGTGTGTAACGGCCCAAGCCGTTACTGTTCTTGGAACCGCTAGGACCGGCTCCCGCCGGCTCCTACCGGGATACTAACACACGCCAACCTTATATAAGGCTGGCTTACGTATTATATAGTATCTATTCTCACATCCACTCTTGGTCCTAGGAGGCTCGTAGCGGAGCTGCGAGCCCCTAGGGAGATAGTTCCGGCCGTAGCACCCCGACAGGTGTTACATGGTGTTTAGGCCGAAAGAACATACGTGAGCTAGCGGAAAAACACACAAACTCGCGATTTTGGGGTAGGCGAAAAGAAAGGTACAATAAAGCTTCAAATATTTGGTGATATAGGCCCTCGGAGGCTTTCGTATAGATTATGGAGGAGATAGACACTCTATAACTGTCGTTTGGTTGAGTTAAAATCCCGATGAAGCAAGTAGGAACTATGGCCAAACAATCTCTATGAACTCGGTCAAAGAAGCGTACATGGTGTTGATATGGCCGAAAACAAAAATGCTGTGTAGAAAATGATTTTGCGCAACATAATATAAACTTAAACATACCTAATCTCAATGTGGAGAGCTGGTAGCCATACGTAGATCGAAATGCACGACGGAAAACCTTGACGCCCAATTGTGCTTGACCTAAAATAGGTGGTATATATGGGCTAGATAATTTCAGCTCAACGAGTAAGTTGGCTTTAGGCATAAGACTTTCATGTCCACCACAAAGCTTGAATCCTTACCATTATACTCGCACTAGGCTGGGATCGAAGATCGTATTTAATCTACTTATGACACAAGTAGCAAACTGAGGTTCACAATACCTAAGACAAAGTCTAGCGCGGAATAAAGCAACGCACTTTAAAGACCGTGTGAGGGATTTTCTCCGAAATCTAAATAAGTTCCCTATCTGATTTTCATAATTTAATACATTGTAAATGCTATGTTATGCCCTTCTCTATTTACGACGCAATGTTCTACCCCTTTGTGTTCTGCGCAGGAGTGATAGTGCTGATTTGGCCAAGGGATTACCTCATGGAGCGTCCACCAAGGGGTCGTAGCGATACTCTTCGTATAGCTCCCATAAGACGAGCAAAGACTTTAACTGCAGAGGAGTGGGGCCTCCACTCAGTTCCTGGTGTCTTAAGTGACTTTCAGCGCCACACTTCTCACAGTCTGCCTCAATCCCCCACCAAAACGGCAAAAACTGTCGAATGGCTAGGATGTCTGCCCCTTTTCTTGGCGCTTCCTACAGCTGTTGCAGCCACAAACTTCTTAATTAAGGAAGTTGGCTTGGTACAAGCCCTCTTGCTCGTCGGTGGTCTCATCTCTACAATTTGGGGTATCTGTGGCCTCTCGTTGCGCAGGAAGGGTACGGTGGCATCGTCTCTCAAACTTTTTGCATTACTGGGCGCCTTTATTGTAGCTTCAGGGTTTAGCCCATTCACTTGGGTCGCTGCATGCGCTACTGGCGCTTTGGGTATCAACTTGAGTGACCATAGAACGTTGATTGGCCATGGGCTATGTGGCTTCGCATTAGTGCTTTATACACTATTGTTTGATATAACAGAAGCTCTTTGGGCTATCCCGTGCCTAGCCTACTTGTTTTGGTGGAACAGTGAGCCAACTGTCCACTATGAAGCGCTCAGTGTACTTGGTGGTGGTGTCGGAATGCTTGCACTTAACTTTCTCTTGTTCTCAGCCCAGACGCCGCGAGCCTTTTTCTTAGCGACGATCACTACGTGCGCGGTGTTTGTGTTCCAATTTGCCCGGCACGATGTCGTGTACACACAGTACAATGCATTCTTGGCAGGCACACTTGCCTGTGGTGTTGCTGCCTTGCTAGGCAGATCAGAGATAGGTGCACTCGCTATTGTGTCTCTAAGCATGCTCATTCCCGAGTCAAGAAAGCAGATAAACCATGATAGCGTATACACCAGTAGCGCTGCTGGCACTACTACCTGGACTCTATCCCTGCTTGATAGTATTCTCGTACATGCAGATACTCGAAGTATCTTTTACTTTTTCCTACTGAACTTCTGCTTCATGCTGGTGCAACTACTCTACTCGATTCTGACACATTCGCTTGGTTTACTGAGTGATAGTATTCACATGTTTTTCGATTGTATTGCACTACTTGTTGGCCTTATTGCCTCAATCTTGAGTAAGTTTCCTCCGTCGCCAAGATTTCCGTATGGATTGGCAATGGTAGAAACTGTATCTGGTTTTGCAAATGGGTGTTTGTTATTGGCAATTTCAGTGGGCGTAGTTTCAGAGGCCATTGAGCGAATTTCACATCCAGTTGAACTCGAGAAAATGAATGAGCTCATTATAGTGAGTGTTGCAGGACTACTAGTCAACATCGTTGGTCTGTTCTCATTCAGTGGTGAGCATGGCGGTCACTCACACGGCCACTCGCACGGCCATTCACATGGTCATTCGCACGGTCACTCCCATGGTCACTCCCATGGCGGAGATGATTGCGATACCAGTCATAGCGAAAATCTCTATGGTATTTATTTGCACATCTTTGCAGATGCTCTTGGGTCTGTGGGCGTCGTTATTTCCTCGCTACTGACTTATTTCTTTGGGTGGCACGGGTTTGACGCTATTGCATCTATCTTGATTGCAATCGCGATCTTTGTTTCCGCCATCCCATTGGTAATGAGTAGTGCCAAAACTCTTCTCTTGAGCTTGAATAGTACTCAAGAATATGATCTCCGTGATGCCTTAAACGATATTTCTATCACATCAGGCGTCGCGTCATACAGTGTACCCAAATTCTGGGCAGATGGTGCGAGGGTCAGAGGTACCCTTCATGTTCAGTATGCTGATGGTGCCAACTCAACTGTCGTGCGAGACAAGGTTGCTGCGCGGTTACAGAGTAGCGGAGTAGACAGTATTACGATTCAAATGGAACCAGAAGGATCTAAATGCTGGTGCCAACGTGACAAGGTTGAGTAAAACGCAACTAGACGTATATTATTTCCGTATCTGAAACCTATTTATTCTATAAAAAGATGAGATTATCCCCTACCCAGTTTTGCGTTCTGCAGTTCCTTGGGAGTTTAACCTTAAAGCGAGCTTATTCAGCCTAGGGTACATTCCAAACAAACCACCCAAGCTTTTGCGACCCGCGCTTCCCTTCACGGCTCTTTTGCTCCCATTTGTACATTCGTTTTTTGAGCACTACTTCACTCTTTATCATAAATGGGGCTTTTGTCGTCATTGCTATCGTGCCTTGGGCGCAGCGATGGCGCATCTGTTCGGGCCCATGGCGGCCGCCATTCTCACGGCGCCTCCACGGGAGCCACTCAAGCACAGGGGAGTACTTCACCACCTCGTAAGAGTGATCATAGACACAGACGCAACGCATCGCATCACTCTCAGAAGAAGCAGCAGCGACCACCGGCCTCTCCCAGCAGGCAGTCATCTCGTCACAAGCTTGATTTACCACTAGAGTACTGCCAAGATCCTGATGATGATCCTGAGGACTCAATTATTATGGGCCGCAAAGCCTCGTATTCACTCGGTGATACCCAATCATCAAGCAGAGCCACCTCTCGCGCAAACTCTAGCTCGAACCTGCTGGGACTTGCAAACGATGCCGAGTCACTTCATACAGTTACTCCTGATCATTTTGATGGTCCAGAGATTCGTCTCCTTCACAAGCAACCACACAAACTCAAGGGTCGGAAAACTCTTGTTCTAGACCTTGATGAAACGCTGGTACATTCCAGTTTCAAGTACATGCCCGACGCAGACTTTATCATCCCAGTAGAAATTGAGGACCGTATTCATAGGGTGTATGTTGCAAAGAGGCCTGGAGTAGATGAATTCCTCGAGCGCGTTGGCGCCCTATTTGAAGTGGTTGTTTTCACTGCGTCAGTAGCCAAGTACGGCGATCCCTTACTTGATCATCTTGACGTTCACAAAGTGGTTCACCACCGTCTCTTTAGGGAATCCTGCTATAATCTCAATGGAAATTATATCAAGAATCTATCTCAACTAGGTCGGCCACTAAAAGATACCATTATCATCGACAATTCTCCTGCATCCTACGCTTTACAACCTCAGAACGCAGTTCCTGTAAGCAGCTGGTTCAGTGATGTCCATGATAATGAACTTCTGGCTATGCTGCCGTTTTTGTCGGCTTTAGCAAAACCAGCGGTCAACGATGTTTGCGTCGTTCTCGATGTCTATATCGGCGATGAACATGTGTAAAACCCAATAATCTGTAATATATAATAGCATGTAGCATCATATTCTAAATAATGAAACTAAAACACGCGGCTTGAAGGGTACCTGTCAGGATATACAGCGCGTCCCTGTCCTTTTGTCTCTGCACCCAAGTATCCCAAACAAGTGGAAAAAATCTCAGATTATTAGATACATAAATATTTACTTGTTTCCGGTTCCCAAAATGTGCTTCTCGCGTTCCTTGTCCCAGCCAACAGTTCCAGGCTTGGAATTGCGAACGCGGTTTGCATGACGACGCTTGAGGCTCTTTTCCTCCTCCTTTTTGATATTGCGAGCAATCTGCACAGCCTTGGGAATATGGCGGAACTTCTGGATCTTCCGAATTTCTGGCATGTGCTTGTAGCGCTCGCCCAGAGTAGCAGCGTATTCCAACTGAGTGCGCTGTTTGGAAGAGCGGATATTCGAACGGTCGTTTGCAACAGAACGCCAAAGACGGACATTACCATCGTCACTACCGCTAACAATGTATTTAGAATCCATTGAATAGCGCACAGAGAAAACTCTCTGCATACGTTTAGTGTGATAAATATCGCGAGAGTGGCCCTCTTGTAGTCTCCAAAGGCGGATAGTACGGTCATAAGAGCCAGACACAAGTTCCTGACCAGTTGGGCTGAAGTCTACATCCATTACGGCCGCAACGTGGTCTTTGTAAACATTAAGCGCACGCTTCATATTCCTCATGTCATACAAATAAATATTGTGGTCCTCGGATGCAGCGGCAAAATTGAATGCCTCCATAGGATTCCATGCGATTGAGTTATTGCTGAGAGCAGAGACCATTTTCTGTACTGGGGAAGAAGTGCGCAGGTCGTAAATGACAACTGAGCGATCATTGCCGGTCGATGCACAAATATTAGTTTCAGTCATATTGAAGCGTACATTGTTGATGTTATCGCATCCCCAAGACATTGATGAAACCGGCTTATTTCTGTTTGTATCCCACAGCTGGAGTTTCTCACCAGCAGTGATAAACTGTCCCTCATCGCGATGGTGATCGATTCCATTGAGACCACCCTCGGCCAAATAAGTCTGGAGCTCAGTTTTGGATGAACCGTCCCAGCGCTTAACAGTTCCATCTTGCGAACATGAAAGAATTTGACCACTTGGAGTGAAAGTAAGGCCGGAAACAATGCTAGTGTGAGCCTGCACGGCCCATGTTTCGTCCTGTGCGCCCAAGTTCCAAAGCTTCACGATACCATCACCGGAACCCGATGCCATTACAGAAAGGGATTTTGCGTATTTGGCAAGTGAGTAAACACCATCAATATGACCCTGTCCCATTTGAGCAAGGAATGGTGCAGCAAACATACGATCCATCTTTGCATTGTTCAAGGCACGGGTGTACTCTCTTGCTCGCTCAAAGGGATGGACCTCCGGATCCAAATTGCGTGGCTGGCGCATAGTTTCTTGATTTGATACAGGCACATAGTCGTCTGCGGACCTGCTAATAGTTTTGATCTTCATCGAGGGGGAAAAAAAATGATGTAAGCGATCGGGCTATTATCTCAAGGTCACGGGTTTGTTGGTGGGCAGATTGGAGTTAGTAGAAATATTTGTAGAGCCATATGTTCTTGATGCTTGCACTTCGGCTCTTTCGTTTGGTGGTAGGGTTTCATTTGCACACCCATATGCAGGACTTTGAATAATGCTGTCGACCACAATGTACTGAATCGCGTTCATGACTGTGGGGAAAACAAGCATAACAAACCCTATCTGAACGTGTGGGTCATAATAAGTCCATGAAATGAGCCAAGCGCCCCAGTCATCAAGCTCGGGCACACACCATAATACTAGATATAGCATAAACTTTGCCAAGAGTAATGCCACAGTATAGAGCCCCAACTGCTTGAAGAATGGCCTCGCGGTTGGCGGGTTCCCGTAATAGCCACTCATAACCTCGCTCATATGGAACCTATGTGCGAGATTATAGATCCACCATAGCGAGGCCCATAGCAACGGCACTCCAATGGTTGTGTCGAACAAAACATTGAGAAAATACCAGACACAAGGGTTATCGTCCATGTCAGGTTGATCATCGCTAAAGAGAATAGATGCTAGAACGTTGAGAAAATGCAACAAAAGGGCTCCGCACACTTGTTTGGAGACATCAAAGAACCACACCTTTATGGGCCGGCGGGGCCGCTCATACTTGCGCTTGAGCGCTAACGTACTCACAGCAATTGCTCCCAAAAAGCACTGAAGTGTCAATGAAACCGGTCCAAGCAGCTCACATGTAGGCGCTTCTCCGGATATCAGCAGCGTCCAGGCCCAGGCGTTCATGCTGACAAGAGAGTACTAGAGAGCTAGAGTTTGGGGTTGGCTATCCGGTACAAACACCCCTGCAGTTATACTATTTTCAACAGAGTTATGCTGCCATTGAAATTTAATGCGGGGTCACCGCATAGGTAGTGAAGTTAGATGGTTAGGTAGCTCTTTTGACACTCTTGGATCGGGAGTACATGGATGGTTCGCATACTGAACTGATTGAATCGTGAGTAATGGTATCGCTATGATCAGTTGCTTGCACACAATACAATATACCTCATTCACGGGGAATAATGGGGCCTCAGGCCGAAAGTTTCGACTTTCTTTCTTTTTCTCTTTAGCCCAACTACTAAATGCTTTGTAGCGTACATCTTTATTTTATTTCAGCTAAGAATATGGTATTATACCTATGCATCTTATAGTACATTTATTTCTTATAACCTCGTCCCATACAGCCGGTTCGCGACTTTAATTAATCATGCCTGAACGCGTCGCTTTGGCAGTAGAACTTACGCCTGCGCAAGTTCGCCCCATCGCATACCGTGTTCTTTCAAAAAAATATGGTCTTAATATGAAAAGTACAGCTCTTCAGGTTTTAGCTGATCACCTTGGTCACAAATTTGGCAGCGAGTGGAGGGGCGCAAAATCTGAACGGTTTCTGGATGAGGTGGCAAAACTTTGGCGTGATGAGGATAGAGGACTCTTTGTAGAAGGTGAACCTCTCAAAAAACTCATCAACGACCTCGAAAATGCCGTTGCATCGCAGCAGAACCCGGCCACTCGTACTGAGACGGTAGCCGATGCCAGTTTTACCAGTTTCAGCGGTAGTACAGGAGCAACTCGCCGAAAGTTTCAATGGAAAGACTATTACAAAGTGGTAAATGGCAATCATCAGCGGTGGTTTGTGTATAATACCCTGCACCACCGTTATGATCTGGGGCCTAGTGAATACGGGTCGTTGCTAGGCAGTGCAAGAGCAAGAGTCGAGCTTCTTCCAACTCGTTGGCAAATTCTGTTCGATCGCATACAGAGAACTGATGTGTTTAATGGCTCAACACGCTCCATTACTTCTATCAAAAACATGATCGGCCGTCAATCCAATCATTTTTTTATCTTTGGGCTTCTTTCGCGAGTTGAAGGACCTACTGGTGACATGTGGCTAGTGGATACTAGTGGCAGAGTCCCTCTTTCATTTGTTGACGAAACAGAAGTTATGCCCGATAATTATTATTGTGAAGGGTCTTTTGTTATTTGTGAGGGAGAACTCCATAATGGCAAATTCATTGTCGTCAATATGGGCCCCCCTTTACCAGAAACGCGTGAGAAATCTCGTGAAGTGTTTGGTAACATCGACTTCATGCAAATTACAGGTCTGTCGCGCAAAACCATTGAACGCATTGACTATAACTTTTTGAAGGTTCTTGAAGCTGAGGAACAAAAAAACACCCATCATCGCATAGCTGTTTTAGGGTGTGATTTGTATCTTGATGATGTTCAACACCTCGATGGTCTTCGTCACGTACTCACAAAGTTGGAAGAAACGCCTCCTATTGGTTTAGTCCTCATAGGTAGCTTCTGCTCCATCCCTTTCCAGGCAAATAACTCAATTGCAAAATATACTGAAGTGATGGCTTCACTCGCGCTTCTGTTGAAGGATTTTCCGCGACTCTGCAATGAGACTAAATTGATTTTGGTACCGGGCGACAACGACCCATGGTGTTCGGCAGACTCCCAGGGAGCCCCCGCATGGCCATTGAGACCATTAGCAGACCTGTTTACCAGACGCGTTTCCCTGGCTGCCTCTGATGTGACTTATGCCTCTAATCCTACTCGTGTTTGTTATCTTTCCCAGGAAATCGTCGTGTGCGGCGCAAGGTACGGAGAGCTATTCCGTAAGAGTAGTTTACCGTTCAACCAAGTAAACAACGATGATGCCATGGACGTGGCCCAAGATGCGCAGGAACAGCCGCAGGAAGATACCCTCGCTGATACCCTCGCTGACCTCGACATAGACGCCGATGAGGAAGGACGGCGATATGCTCTAAATGATCTTGCATCCGATGCATCGCGTCCAGTACCTAAAGCAACTTGGGGTTTCGGCACTCAGAACGAGCAAGCACGCAAAGTGGTATCGACAATTTTGAATCAAGCGCATCTTTTACCGTTTACTATGGAGACTAGACCAGTAGTTTGGGAAAACGAGCATGCTCTATCGCTTGCTCTATGGCCTGATGTGCTAATTATGGCCGATCCCACGACCCCTAGGTTCGCAATTGAGTACCAGGGCGTTAAGAGCTTTAACCCGGGCCGGTTTCTGCGGGCAGGAACGGTCCAATGGCTTGAGTATAGCACATTTGATCGCTCAGGTGTACTAATGAGTGAAAAACTATGATGCATTTAATTTAAGACCGTTAGTTAGTCTCTTGGGGAGGCAAAATGTGGGGTCAACTGGCTCAAGGTTATCGTACCCAAGTAAACTTAGTCCAGCAAGTCCAAAAACAGTGTGAAAAACGTCAGGAACGTCACCTTCTCTGTCGGCAATACCGCCCTCACTGTCTTGGGCCGCATAGATAAACTCTTTAAGCTTCTCGCCACTTATCCAGTCGAGACGATCTAGCATTGCCAGAGCACTGAGAACCCACCATGAATAACAAACATCTGGTAATTTCTCTGGGCGGCCATTTAATCCGCCTGACGGTGTTTGGCGTTCGCTAAGCCACCAAGCAGCTTTAGCGGTGTCGATGGCATCAAGGCGTCCAAGTATATCTAGAGCACCCACCACAACAAAAGCTTGCGCAGCGTGACTTTCAGAGTTAGGAACAAGTCCAAACCCTCCATCAAAATTCTGGCATGCTGCCAGCCACTCAATTGTTGCTGGCTTGATACGATCCAGTCTCTTTAAGATTGCCAGTGACTGAGTAGCTGTGTAGACAAACCGCGAATCAACTTCACCGTACTCATCACCCTGGAACGAGCCATCCGGGAGCTGCATTGAGATAATATATTCTGTAGTTTTGTCCTGGTCAATTCTATCAAGATGGCCAGTCATTAAAAGAATCTGTAGGGCACTAAGAGTGTAAAGCAAGTGTGGATCATGGCCTGGGTGTGCGCTAAAGCCGCCATTGTCATGTCTACACGAGAGGACGAATTCCGTGATATCACCTGCGTTGAGAGCATCAGGAGCCCCAAGAAGATGGAGAGCAGTGAGACCCCAGTAGAGACCACTCATCCTCAAGTGAGCACTATGCCAATAATGCAGCTCATCCTTGCGCATGTCCAGGCTTTTAATGTATTCCACGTGTAGATCTTTTTGCAGCATCCTCCGTGATTACTAGTGAGCAGTGTGTGGGGGCATGCAGGGCGGTGTCTTCTTTCAGTGGCCACTGGTTACTGAAATCTACATTGAGAATGAGCTGACCCAAGCTAGAGACCTCGCAATGGCTGAAAGAACGTTTCTTGCTACGTCAAAGCTGGCATTAGCGCTCGCAGGAAGCGCATGTGCCTTCTTCCAAAAGGGTACATCAAGTTTTGATTTATATATATCACTGGGTCTGGCTTTGAGTGCTTTATTTATACTGTGCGGTGGTTTGTGGTCGTATGCCCACAGTGTGAATGGCTATCACGACAACCGTATCTTTCATCAGCCGCGCTCGTTTATTTGGGCCGTTTCGCTACTCATGTTGCTTATCATGGTGATCAACATGTACCAATACATAAGGTTAGATGATATGTATTTTGGTGTATAATAGCTCTATGCGTCCGTTCGTATTTAAGGCGTCTAATACGCTCTACAGTTTATACAATGCATCCACAAATCCCTCTGCAAGTCGTGCAGCAAGCCCCGCGGTGCTAACAGAACCAGCTACACCATAAAATACTTTGGTGTCTCCGGAAGCCGGTGTAGTATCGCTCTGCTCTACTACTACAGTGCGAAGATCCGCGATCAGATCATCAATCACTGTGGTAGTCAGGCGAGTAACAGCGAGATGAATGCTAGGAGGATTCTGTAAAGCACCCAAGTGCCAGCCCTTTTTACTCAATGCGTCTCCAATATCATAGATATTCAAGGACTTGCTGCCAAAAGCCACCACAGGACCTTTGGGATCGCCAATCACTTTCAGGTGTTTGCTAATGGTTGGGTCCTCATCTATAGCCTTGCGGAACTTATGCGCAGTGCTGATAATAGATTTCGCAGATGCTTCATACCCACCTTTGCCCATATACAACAAGGTTGCCCAGCAGCCGGCCATCAAGGCACCAGGTCTTGAGCCGGCCAATGTTGGAGAGGCATACAACCCTCCACTCCAATCAACGCTAACAAAGTATTGGTATTTTCTTAAAGCGGGAGAACGGTACATAATAATCGAACTGCCCTTTGGGGCGAAACCATACTTGTGGGTATCGCAGGAAATCGAAGTCACACCGGGTACACGGAAATCAAATGGTGGAACATCCTCAGCAAATGGCATCACAAAAGATCCCAGACAGGCATCCACGTGTAAAGGAATGTCATATTTGAGTGCAAGGTCACTTAACCCTTGAATGTCATCTACGATACCGTGAGGGTAGTTGGGTGCCGAGCCAGCAAGTAAAACTGTGCGAGGGGAAATAAGTTTCTCAACTGCCTTGAGGTTAACCTGACCAGTCTTGGGGTCTATAGGTGCATGAATAAGGTCCATTCCAAAGTATGCGGCGGCTTTATCGAAGCCCGCATGAATAGTAATGGGTGCGACAATCTCCGGGTTTGTGATTCCCCGTTCAATGCGAGCCTTCTCGCGTGCAGCAAGGCATGTCAAAAGTAAAGATTCTGTGCCGCCACTTGTCGAAGTACCACAGCTACCTTCAGGACCATTGTATAAATCAAGAACCATGGAAACCACTTCAGCCTCCATCTGGCGGACATCTGGAAAGCAGTCTGGGTGCAATTGATTAGCCACAGCGTAGCGGTGGTAGACTTGCGACTGGAGCTCTATGAGTTCATCACCTCCGTGGTAGACCGCTCCAGTGCAACGACCATTAGGCCAGTCGGTACGGTCAAGCAACTTCATCTTATCCATTACATCCTTTAGTTGGTGAGGAGTAAGTCCTTTGGACGGGAGTGTGGCATGTGATGGAATAGTAGAGTCCCGTTTGATAACCATTTTCTCAATCCCGACAAGATGCTTGTTGATCTCTTTATCAATTGCAGACGAAACAAACGGAAGTCCATAAACAAATCTTGTTGTCTTTCTTGCAGCGCTTTTAAAGCCATGAATGGGTGCTCCAATGAGTCCGTATCTAATTACCTTGTGTTCAATGAAGGCAATGGTGCGTAGTACTAGAATAAAAAATGCGAAATCTCGGATAAGTTCATAAGTAGAAGCGGTTTGCACATATGCTTCGAGTTTGCTGCGATAACTAGGAATGCCCGATAACCAGCCGTCAATCATCGGAGCAGGTTGACTAAGTAAAGCCGTCGGCAATGCGGGTGCTGCAACGAGCCTAATGCATCCCACCAGCTTGCGCACACAAGGTTAGCTGACGCCACACCTGCAGGCTCAGTCCTCCGCCACACTAGGATGTCTGGACTGTTTAATGCATTAAAGACTCGAGCTCAGCGATTGTTCGAAGAACCAGATACAAACGGTTCTATTTATAATCGTAAATTGACTCGTGACGAGCTCTTTCGCATGAAATTCCGCTTGCCGGATCCTGAATCTCCATCTCATCAAGTCAATGCTCAGGTTGCGTTTCTCACCCCTGGAGAGACTGCCTCCTCAATAACTTATTTTGATGGAAGACTCTACATAAGTCAAAGCTTCCTGGTGTTTACTTGCGCATCTGATCCACGAGCAATGGCATTTACCATCCCCTTGTTTGCGATACACAGGGTCCAACGTCTCCCCAGTAAAAGCCATGTTTTTGCACTGCGGATTGTTCTATTTGGGGACAATTCCATTATTGCAAACCTAGAAAGTATGATTAGTTCTTGCGAAGAGTTCAGCGCTGGTTTCGCTGATAACTTACGAGCTAACATCTCCCTTGCTAAAAAAGTACGGCAGCAAGTCAATTACTTTTACTCTGAGTACCTAATGAAAGCAATTGATGCCCAGAAGAAGAAAATTGAATTTACTGAGCATGCTCCTCCTGGTGGTCTTGGAAAGGATTTCGGTTATCCTGGTGATGCCAAACAGCTTCGCGATAAGTCCAAGGTTAGGCTATGGGTGGAATACATGGCACAGCATGGACGAAATGTAACAATGGTAAGACAGCCTGGATTTTATAGATTGATTCGAGTTGGTCTCCCAAATAGACTTCGTGGCGAAATTTGGGAGTTGAGTGCAGGCTCTGTTCACAGTCGGCTCCAGAACCCGGGTGTTTATCAGGGTATTATTGAAGAGTATCAAGGCAAAACCTCCATTGCAATTGAAGAAATTGAAAAGGATCTCAACCGTTCACTTCCAGAGTATGCTGCATATCAAGATCCTGAGGGTATTGGCCGCCTGAGGCGTGTTTTGAGTTCATATGCCTGGAGACGACCAGAAGTAGGCTACTGTCAGGCTATGAACATTGTTGCTGCTGCACTACTTATCTTTCAGACGGAGGAGCAAGCATTTTGGACCCTCACTCACCTCTGCGATAAGCTGTTACCAGGTTACTACTCGAAAACCATGTATGGTACGCTGCTAGATCAAAAGGTACTTGAAAAGCTTTGTGAAAAGACAATGCCAGTGCTCTGGGATCACTTTGTGAAAACCAATGTTCCGCTAAGTGTTGTTTCCTTGCCTTGGTTTTTATCTCTGTTTATCAACTCAATGCCGCTAACTTATGCATTCAGAGTAATGGACATTTTCTTTCTTGAAGGCTCCAGGGCTCTATTCCAGATAGCTCTTGCAGTATTGAGGGTTAATGGTGAGCAATTGCTCCGCGCCGAGGATAACACCTCTGTGATTATGATCCTCAAGAGCTATTTCGATACTCTAGACCACAGTGCGCACCCCAAGGCAACCTCAGAGCGCGCTCGCAGTGTCACAAAGTTCCAGGAGCTCATGGTAGTAGCATTCAAAGAATTCAACGTCGTGACGAACGAGATGATCCATGAACATCGCGCTCGTTACGAGGGTCAAACTCTAAATGATATCGAGAGTTTTGCAAAACGTACTCAGCTGCGTAACATCACTAAACCGAAGAACCTCAGTCAAGACCAAATGGGGCTGCTCTATGACAAGTTTTACGTTGCACTGCAGGAACTACGTCCTGGTTTGGGCGGCCAGAGTAATGAACTTAGATTCCCCCAGTTCATCGTCTTTATGAGTGGAATTTTTGACTTCATGACACCCCAGTATGCTTCGCAGAGTACCCTGGAAAAGCATGATTTTGTGAAGCGACTATTCAACGCATGGGATACTCGAAACGAGAATTCATTAACACTGTCAGACTGTATACACGGCATTGACAAGCTCTACCAAACCGACATGCTTGAGCTTATGAATTATTTCTTCTCTCTATTTGAAGATTCCGAGCAGCAAGGTTACATCAACGAAGCGGGAATCGTTGCGCTTAGTGAAGCCTTACTGCTAGCGATGCACCCTTTCTCACAACAATCAGTAATACTTGATCGTATCTCTCAAAAAGAGCTAGGTCCAGAATACATGCCCGAGGACCTTGAGAAGGTAAAACAACAGCAGACCACTCGCTATCTCAACACTATGAGTATGTTTATGAGACAGGCTATGCAACACGAGGATATACCTGGCGGCGGAGTAAAATTCGCATCTCTGCGTATGGTTATTCTCGGTGATCCAACGCTAGAGCTATTTTTCTCGTCTAGTATGCATGACACTACTCACATCACTGAAAAAGGTACAGGAATCTTTGATAAGAAGGGTATCACCCTTCGCTCTGTAATTGACGGCATTATGGATAATGGTATACGTGTAGCCGGAGAGGTGCGTAGGCGTATCGATGACCTCGATAAGGGGGACGATGAAAGTGCTCACCCTGCTAATTTGAGCGTTGGCGACGATGATAGACAACTTCTCGTAGATATTTAACCAGCCAACACCTGAAATTGCATATTATAGTTATCATTTATTGTACTTGTTGAGTTGAAAAATTAAATCTATAAAAAGAGAGTAATGGCTAGTGTACAATTAAATATTTCATCGCTAAATGTGTTTGGAAAAGAGTCTTTTGAAAAATCCTGGTTTCTTGCCTGAACGTCCAGAGGAAGACTCTACATGACTGGGGATGGCAGGCAGCGCAGAAGGTGCATGCGCTGTGTCCTCATCATCTGAATCTTCAAAGCGAGACCGCCAGTTACGGTTCAGGTCAGGAGGAGGAGCACCTCTAAGAGAATATGTCCTGCCACCAGCGGGAGAAGAGATGCGGCTCATGCGCGAGCCACCAAACTGGCTGGAGGTGATACTAGGAGCACGACGTCCAGGAGGAGACATGTCAACACTTGACCGGAACTTTGACCGCGAAGCCGTTGTAGAGCGTTTCCAGCTACTCTCGCTATTAATGCTTCCTGCATCATCATTTTCAGCTTGAGCCATACTAGCAATAGTCATAGGCTCATGAGGTTCAGGAGAGAAAGCGCGAGCGCGAGAACGAGCTTTTTCAAGGATGTCATTTGTGCTGGCAATACGGTTGAAGCCATCGATTGACGGAGACTGCTGGAGCTGTCGCGGGCCATCGAATGAAGGAGGTGCTACAAAAGAGTCCCGATTGTTCGGAGATTGAGGACGGCGATTGTATTGATTTCCAACATTGGGTGGAAGAGACAAGCGGGTGGGGCGATAGTTATTGCCGCCGGCAGGGCCCTCAGATTGCTTACGAGCCTGCTGAGGTTGAGCATACTGCTGAGGCTGCTGAGTGCGCGGCTTCTGCATTTGTGGATGCTGCTGCTTGGCGTATGTTGGCTGGCGCTGGACCTGAACCTGACCTTTCTGAGCCTGAGAATAGCCTTGCTGCTGACGAGCAATAGGCTGTGAACGATAGGTCTGATTAGGCGTATTCTGGTTTGAGGCTCTTCGCTGTGTGCCAGGCCCAGGCCCAGGCCCAGACCCAGACCTGGTGCCAGCTGTGGCGCTATTAGGGCCGTAATTAAGAGGTTGCACGCCACCATTAGCTGTACCACCATTGGGGACCTGGCGAGGAGCCTGGCGAGAGGACTGACTGGGCACAGTACCTTGGGTGGCTGGGCCCTGAGGAACCCGTGCCTGGGACTTAGCGGGTGCCTGCGGACGCCTAGCGCTGTTAGCAACAGGCTGTTTTTGAGGAGCACTCTCTGCAGCAACCTCCTGGACTTCCTGCGATTTGGGAACATCACGAGGAATGGGATTACCGTTCTCATCTCTCTTGATGGGCGAAACCTCTGCCCTGGCCAAGCTGGGAAGATGTGAGAAACCAGTAGGAGTCAAAGGTCCGCTTTGATTGTTTTCATTGTCAGGAATAGTGACAGTAAGTGGCCGTTTTACTTCAGCTTCATCTTCATCTTCAGAAGGTGAGTAGCTCTCATGAATGAACTGATTGTTATTAGTGTTGTGCTGGACCTCATCAAAATTTTCCAGTTCAGTGTCGGGTGAGTGGTCATTATCTCCTTCTTCATCGGAATGGTCAAAATGCGACTTTGCAGTAACCGTACTAAGCTCAGACATGGCAGATAGAGGGCGGTTCTTTTGGCTCTCAGTCTCCTCCTCGTCTTCATAGATAGGTTCCGGTCCATCGAAATTGCTGTAATTAATAGGAGACGCATCAACATGTTGAACATAGCTCTTCTTGAGCGCACTCTTCATTGGTGAACGCGGCTTGGGGTTGTGGGTTGGGGCAGCTGGCTTGAGATGACGCTGAGGACCTACTGCCGCCGCAGCTGCAAGCGCATTGGACTCAGTATTATCGTAGGCCTCATAATGGAACTCTGCGGTATCATCCAAAAACGACACACGGCTTCTGTTACCGCGATCTTGGCGATCTTGACGAGATTGCATGTGATGATGCTCCAACTCAGGCTCTTCTGCAAAAGAATCAAGAGAATAAATGCTCTCGGGAGGTGGAGGGCCTCGTCCGGGCCGGCGAACTGCAGTCTGCTCCTCTTTGACGAGCTCGAATGAGCCCATCTGGCGAATCGTCGTTCTGGTCAAAGACATTGCTCTTCCATACTGATCACGATTAACATGCGATGTCGTACGCAGAGAATTACGACGAGTCATAGAGTTTGCGCGGCCTGATTGGGACGTGATACTATTGCGTCTAAAGTTTGCTACCATTTGAGCACCCTGCGCGTCGAGGGAGTGACGACGAAGAGCTTCAGCTGCGGCACCAGCAGCCAAATTCGCGCTGTTTTGATTGGGTACTTGTTGATTGAAGCTAGTCATTGCAGCAGCAGCCGCTGGACTCAACCCAGAGTACCGCTGCTGTGAATTCCTCAAGGAGTTGCGCCGATTGTACATGGGCTGATGTAATGATTGGATTGCTACAGGGGGGATGATGGGTGATCATTCAGAAGAAAAAAAATAATTAAACTAAAATACTGCTGAGCCTAAAAAATCGCATCGCCACCGTGGCGGCGAGCGTAAATGAGTAGCACGTAGATTTTGTAGAGGAAAATAACAAAACCAAGAAAAAAAAAGAGCTCTCGTGCTCGCTATAAATAAGATTATCTCCGGGGTGTGACCTGCTGTTTAGCTAGCCGCCTGACGCGTCTACTTCGTACACTGATATCGCCGCTGGAATTACGGTAGCTGTCGACGGCTCTCTGAATTAGCCCTCTCCTATTGCGCAGGTCTGGATTGAGCCATGCTAACCGCCATCCCAAGTGATTGCATTCTGTTTCATATTTCTGGCGATGACCAGTATACTCTTCAGGCGGCACCATGGCCTTGGGGTAAATACAATTGTCTTGCTTAAATTCGGGTGTCAGGCACTCCTGCTCATTGACCCGTTCGACATCGCACCGCACACGGTAGAGCCACTTGACCCGATTTCTAGTGTACTCAAACTTGATCCACACAGTTCCATCGGGGTCTGTGTCAACTAGCACCTGAGACGCAGTTGCACTAGGGCGACGCCCAGCTGATCGTATGGGACCTGATTGTTGTGCCACAATAGGGTAAGGTGCACTGCCTTGGGGCAGCGGTGGTGGGGCGCGATGGTAAAAGGATCGCGGGTGGTGCTGAGAAGCAAGTGGACGCTCCTGGTTTTCGTTTAAATCATTTGTTGGTGGACTTTCGTAGCCCGTAGAGCTGGAGGCAGCGGCTGCCATGCCAGCTCCTGGTACCACATGAGGAGGCATCTCGTCGGTGGGCCCACCGATGGGCTGGCCCAGGAACTCATAGTCTGGATAGTGTTGGGTGAATTGTCCCTCAAGTTCAGGAGGGTAGTAGTATTGTGGAACAAATTGTTGGTGTTGAGGTGTATGTTGTGTGGTATGATGGCTTAAAAGCGGGTGGTGGGGGACTCTGGTAGTATAATCTGCTATCTCCATCTTTCTGTCCTTGCCTTCTTGATCTTCGCTATGCTCTATGGCCATCAGTTTTCATCGACGGTAGGCTTGTACTCCGAGACCACAGACGACAGCGCTTTTAACCACCAATTTTCATCTCGGCTTGGCATTTATATATGCAGAGATCTACCAGTTTGATATCTTCCGGTTACGTTAGCTTTGCATATCCACATGCAATGTGGCCCCCGCTACGGCCAAGCTAAAGGCCCCGTAACTAGGGTCCTAGTCTAGAATTATCATGTACATCTGAATCATTGAAGTCTCAGAAATGTCAGTGTATACTACTCTCGGTAACACCTAACCCGGCGCTACTTTGGCCATTATTTTTGTCGAGGCAATGTAACTTTTATCGGTTCAGTCTCGCGATTTAGCATCGAGCCATATAAAGCTCTCTCGATGAGGCAAAAACATAATTACCCCGGCTTTCTTCGTCTAAAAAATGAGTTTTTCGCATAAGATTTCTTTGCAAGAGCTCGTTCTCAAGTGAAATTAGGACCACTGTGAATCATACCCTTGTCGAACTTGATACACAATGCGCGCTCTCTGCATGCAAGGTTACACGCTAAAACTATAATGCTAAATACATCTCCCGACATAAGCAATGTATGCACGGAGGCTGATTTTTACTGATTTTAACGGGGCGCCCAGGCCAAGAATACATCCAGGGGAGCCCTGAATATAATATTACCCTTCCTATTCTTGAAACTTGATTAAAGCCGGTGGGTAAACACGCGAACGTATATGCGATTAGTAAGATCGGCTGCGGGCGCGAGCGTTTTAGGTTGCGAGTTATAATTCATATCGCCGCTGTAACAAGGTATGTTTCACCTTGCTGGATCTACATAGAGACGAATCTCGCTTAATATCTGATACTGCTTTTCGGTAACATATTGCTATTTTAGTACTGCTTTCGCTAAATATAAGCGTTGTTACATGGCGCGCTAAGAGGGTACACTGACAGCTTATACTAATTTTTTCATAGACACACAGGAAGAATTTTTTATCTGGGCATCGGAGGTGCTGCACCCTCATTTGCTTCCTTGGCTTTAACAGTTTGATCAATACTAAGGATCAAATTTGCCGCTTCGGTAGCCGATTCGAGCGCGTTACGCTTAACAAGGGCAGGCTCCCAAACACCGCGATCTACATTATCACCCACGGAGCCAGTGCTAAAATCAACCCCGGCTGTGGTGTCACCCTTAAAATGCTTCATACGTAACAAGTTAAGCACATCTGTAGCATCGAAACCTGCGTTTTCGCAAAGTTGTCGAGGGATAACTTCAAGAGCCTTAGCGAATGCAGCTACGATAAGTTGCTCCTTACCGGCAATCGAGCGAGATACCTCGCGAAGATATTTAGATGTGCTCATTTCACAAGCACCACCTCCGGCAACCACCTGAGGGTATTTGAGAGTTCTCTTGACAACCATGAGAGCATCATGCAGGGAGCGATCTACCTCCGAGATAAACTGTTCAGAGCCACCGCGCAACACAAGAGTAGCAGTGGCACTTGCTGGACAACCAGTAAAAAGGTTATAGCGTTCGGAACCCACTTGACGCTCCTCAAATTTCTCACATGTGCCGAGGTGCTCGTCACGAAGATCGCTAGTGGTGCTCTGAATTTGTGCACCAACGGCGGCAATAACACGATTCATATCCTCTGTGGTAACTCTGCCAGCGCAGAAGATGTTGCGATCGGCGAAAAACTGTGTGGCTACGTCACCAATGGGCAACTTTGAAAGCACTACTTGGGCGCCTGTTGCTTCAACAGCCTCCAATTTGTTCATGATAATTTTCCACTCGGCGTCAACAATAGACTGATAGTCCTGCACCTTGTCAACTCTGACCTCTGCGTTATCCTTTTCGGCCTTGAGCTCTAGTTCAACATCAAGACAAATGATCTTGGGGTTCTCAAACGACTTAGGTTGCTGTTCAAAGCCAGCATAGCTGAATGTCTTTTTAAATGCACAACCTGCAACCAAAAATGAGTCTTCAATTGCACCGCCGGGTACTTTCTTGATACCCGCGAGAGCAGGGTCAAAGTCGGGACCCAAAATACGGGCCATATTGACAATCAAATCAGTAAAGAAGCGTGAGTTTTGTGCAACAATCTTGGAGCTCATTGCGGTTCTAGCACACTTGCGGATAGCTTCATCGTCGGTAATCTTTACTTCAGTAGAGACCTGCTTGATGTGCTCAAGGGCATCGCGAAGAGCGCGTTTGTAACCGCGCTGAATTACACGAGTGCTAACGCCATCTTGAACAAAAGCTTTGGCTTCCTTGAGAAGCTCAGCTGCGAGTAAAGTCACGGAAGTGGTACCGTCACCAACCTCAGCATCCTGAGACTTGGAAATATCTACAAGCATTTGCGCTGCAGGATGCACGACTTCCAACAAATTGAGAATAGTGGCGCCATCGTTGGAGATGGTAGCGTTCTTACGGTGATCGACTACCAGCACATCGCTTCCCATAGGTCCTAAAGTGGACCGCAAAGTATCTGCAACGGCAATACAAGCGTTAATATTTGTGATTGTGTGTCCTTTACCTTGGGCATTATCAGTTCCTTCCTTGAGAACGACAATCGTCGGGGTCTGTCCGCCAAAGCTCATTGTGAAGGTGGTAGGGGGTGCAGAATCTTTTCGAAGGTGCTACTCTAAAAAACGAGTTTACCACTATAGAGGCGAGAGTATTAGTAGTAGCTAGATTAGAATCATCTATATTGATGCTAAATGGATAGGTTTCATTCTTTTGGTACAGGGCTCTCCTTTCACACTTGGTTTTTACTGGGATTTAGTAGCCACTTCGACGGCCCGCTGGGAGAAGGCTTGAATCATTTTTTTGGCTACAAGAGAGCCAGCCTGCCCAGCAACGGTATTATAAAGTGGGTTTGAGAATTTAAATTCCAAGTCAAGGTTCGCGTTGCACTTATCACTTGAAACTGGCAACACGGTCCAAGTACATGAGAGCTTGTCAAAGAGCGTGCTATTCTCGGCTGCTGAAGCCATCACAGAGTTGTCTGTGTATTTTAAAAGGCTCTCGAAACTATCACTGAGCCCGTTCCATCCCACACACATCTTTGCCCTAGAAGGGACATTATTTACATGCTGCGTGACTATGGACTCGGTACAATATGGAACAAACTCGTGATATTTCGCCACATCCCCCACTACGTTTAGCATCACCTTATGCGGAACTTTAAGGACACGCTTAATGCGGAAAATATTTGGTGCCATGGTGGTATATTATGACTCTGGAATAGCGGAATGCTAGACGATGTCTTATTGGGGTGGGCACCCCCGATGACCCCCGTCAGAGATACGGAATAATGGTCAGGAGATAGTTGTTAGTTTGCATTCCATTTGAGACTTTCTCGGTCCGAGATGCTGATACACTATACATGGGTGTACAACTGATTTGCGGTCATTTTGCAGGATTCGATAATTGCCTGATGATCATCTACTGGTCTAAAAACAGGGTGAGACATGCACCCATGACGCATTATTGGATTGTTCACCATGTAAATATTGAAACGAAAGTTAATTAATGAGATCGCCTTATGTAGTTAATGTAACAGAATATTAGAGCTCTTAAACATTTTATGGACGCATTAACTATTTCCCCTCAATCTATATTTTTTGCTCAGGCAGCCTCTAGCGGTGTTAAACCAATAGCACCCCCTTGACTGTTTTCGCATCTCTAATCGTCGACTCCATGGACGCGACCCCTACAAACAAGAGGGATAGTGGGGGCGAGTTGACGCCCTTGCTGCGTACCCCCTCAGCTGTCGGCTATTCTGAGATCGATCTAAGCCCAAGCTTCCAAAATCTCCACTCGAGGCTAGGTACACTGAGAGGAGTTCGCGAGAATATATCGATATCGACACCAACAAACAGGCACGCGTCCCCTATACTGAAACGGGCCCGATTTAGCTCTCCTGGATCGCCTCCCGATATAAGCAGTGATTTTTTAACTCGCAAGCTCCGCGAAGCAAATAATCAGGGCCAGAAGCAGCAGCACCCAAAACAGCCGACCCCGCCCCCTTCGTCTTCAGCTTCAGATGGACTAGATGGAGTTTTGATTGCCAAACAATCGGAAATCAATGAACTTAATGCACAGATCCGGCGTCTGGAGCAGCAATCCTATAAAAAGCTGGAGGAGTCGCGTCGTCAGTTGCAAGAGGAGCGTCAATACAGCCAGAAGCGCATAAGTGAACTTGAATCCAAGCTGTCTGCTGCTGAAAAGGACGCACATTCTTCTTCGAAGCGCAGTGAAGCCGAACTGGGTCGACTCAAGACTGAGGTACATACACTGAAATCTCACCTTGCAGAATACGAGATCAGGGTTGTCGACCTAACCGAGGAGCGCGACACCGAGATGCTCAACAATACTAAAACTCAAGACAAACTGAATGCTGCTATCGCAAGAGCTGCACGATTGGAAACGAGGGCAAATGAGCTTGAGGCTGCACTACGAACCGCGAGAACCGGTGCAGAAGCCGCAGAAGATAAGGCTAATAGTGCTTTGTTGCGCTGTGATGAAGCACAAAGCATGAAAAATGGACTTTTGCAGCAAATCACCAACTTGGAGACCAAACTCGATAACCTTGAAGAAGATCACCAAAAAGTTCTAGATGAAAAGCAAACGGAAATCAACCAATGGAGAATCAAGCTAAGTGAACGAGAAAAGGATCTCAAGAATGCTAAGGATGCTTTGTCGCTATTCAAAGCAGCTGAGGAACGGATAAGCCACGAAAACGATGATCTGCACAAGCTTATTGCTGATGAGAAAGTGCGCCTATCACGCGCAGACGAGAAGTTGAGGCTAGCCAAGGGTGAAATAGCTGAGCTAAAGGAGCAAATTCAGAGCAACTCGGCTGTATGTGACCTACGTCGTAAACTTGAGGGCCATCAGGCAGACCTTGAGCGGGCTGCTGGTATTTTGGAAGAGCGTGACCAGCGTATCAAACGCCTTGAGCAAGAATTGAGCGAAGCAGGAAGATCTGCGGAGTTTTCTCGTATGAATACTGCGCTCCATGAGCGTACACAAGTCATTCAGAATCTAAACAAGACAATTTCTGAGCTCAAGAGTAAGATAAGAGAGTACTCGATCACTGAAACAAGCGTCAAAAGTGAAATCGAGAATTTTAAAGAGGAAATACGGACTCGAGATCAAGCTCTCGCCGATGCGCAGCGCGCTCTCAGTGACATGCAGATGAACGCTGAAAGCACTGCCAAGCATGCGCGCAATATCAAGGCTGAGTATGACAAGCTGGATCAGAACTATAAACAAATTTATTCAGAGTACCTTGCCGAGATCGAGAAGATACGTGAGCAGGCTCACACCGAAATACAGCGTTTAGAGCTGGCTAAAGCGGAAGCAAATACTAAGCACGCAAGGGAACTTGAGGAAGTGTATCGCCAGAAGGATCAAGTCGTACTTGCCCAACAGCAAGAACTTGAGCAGAAGTTCTATCAGTTGTCCACACAATCAGGAAACTCACTCGCAGAGGCTCTTCGCGCTCAACGTGAAGAGCTTGAACAGAGCTATAATCAGCAGCTGCAGCGAATAGATCAGAGTACTGAAGAGCGCATCAACCAGTTAAGAGAGCTAGCCCAGCTCGAGGTAAACGAATACAAACGAGAACTGGAATCTCGGTATAACACCCATACCGGTAAGCTCGAGGAGCTCGAAGAAGAGTGCTCTATTTTGCGTCACAAGCTTTCCACAACACTTAAGGCATTCAAATTAGTGTTTGAATACTACACCATATCTAAGGCTCGCGACGATTCCATCAAGGAAGATCTCATATTTATCAAGAGAATCGCCACTGAGTGCCTCGATCAGATTGAAGAGGATGATTACCGTCGTTTGGCAGCACTCGGGATCACACCCACGCGCCCGCGTACTTTTGCGGGTGTAGCAACATTTATTTTGGCAGTCGGTCGCTTGCACCGCCTGTCTCGGCCCCAAGTGCCCGAGAAGCTCAAGAATGACTTTGAACACTTTATGGAGACAAAGAAACTCGACTAAGCAACGTTTTTGTTGTTTATCATCGTCAGTTTCCTGCTGCTCAGTCTTCGTCCTCTTGGCTCGTCGAGTCGACTATTGGCTACGAGTAATGAGCGCTCAGGGACGGATTCACGCTGGGTTTGCCGAATATTTATTTTATAATGTATCATATATACCCCTATTTCAAGTTTACTACTATTTTATGATGATACAAAAAGGCTCGTCTAATTGTCCTCGAGGAAATCCGTCAGCCACCCTAAGTCAGTTCATCCGAGTATGAGTAGGCTGATTGTGGACCCTAAAGTCACGACTTGGGTGTTATTCCCCATTTTAGCTATGATGATCTGTGTTGGTGTGATCCGGTTCTACGTCCTTGCGCACATGCAAACCCAGCCGCTCGTGCAAACGAGTAAAGAGCATACTGAACAATCATATGTCAAATTCTCTGAGTCACTGATCGCCAATGGCTCTATTCTTGGCAGTGACTACACTAATACCGCGTCAAAAACTGCCTCGATACTTCGATCGGGCTCTGTACTTTCTAGACCTGAGTTTTCTGGGCTTGTAGGACTATTCAATCCCCTAGCGCTTGATCGGGCTGTTTCCCAATTTCGACTGCAGGCATTTACTTATCTACCACAAACAGTAATTCTCAAGTGGATTGGAGTGTACTTTGCTGGTATAGTAGTTCTCAAACTTCCATTTCCACTCACCCCACAGTTCAAAGACCTGCTACAGAGCGGCTTGGGTACTCAGGACCTTGATGTGAGGTGGGTGACGTCTTCGTCCTGGTATTTTATTTTATTTCTCGGCGTAGGATCTATTCTGTCGCTCATTCTTCCGCCGTCACTACCACAGCTCAAACAGCCGGTAACGATGGACCTGTTCAAGACTCTTGCCGACCAATTGACACCAAAAGACGACGAATATCTCGAAGGAATCGAAGATAAAATACTCAATACTAGCCTTTAACTACCAATAATTATAATATTCAAGCATAGATACCCTCCTCCAAGGACGTGGGGGCATCATTACCGTAAAATTTGGACCAGCTAGTAGGTTTCACAAGTGGTTTCTTGTCGAGCCCTAGCTTTTCAATGATTGCATTTGCAACATCGATCGCGTTTTCGACATTATCACCCTCGTATGTGTATAGCACCAAGCCTTCTGAGCAGTTGTACTGGGTCATTGCGTTGGAGAAAGTACCTGCTTCATAGAGATCTTTAGGTAAAGACTCTGCGCTACACCAAACGAGTTTGGGAGAATCTAAACTTGCAGTGCGCATTCCAGCATTTGCGGATCCCACTACAAGGAACGGTCCTTGAAGCTCATCTTGTATCTCGCTTAGAAACTTCTTTTGACAATTGGGTAGCGGTGGTGATCTAAGTTGTACGAGTCTAAATTTTTCATGCTTGTACACCTGAATCGGGGTTGAGATCCCTAAACGACGGGTGTCTGCATAATCTTGGGGTCCAGCAATTGGGTACATAAATTCGTCATTGCAGGTCTTTTCGAGTTCCATGTTGTACGTGTGGATTAATAAATCCATTGCAAGTTGTGGCACATTGCCGATACTGACACTTGGAAATAAGATCATTGAGGATGCTGACAATACCCTTCCCCTGATCCTCACCGTTCGTCATTTTATGGGTGGCTCTATATGTGGCGTGTAGCAACGAGCAACTTGGCAACCCCGGAGCGAAAAGACATATTTTTCATTATATTTTCATTCTGATTCTATCAAATATTCAATTAATATATTTAAATATCATAGCCGAGGCCTAATTGGCGCAGCCTCGGTAAATTTCAAATCTGTATAATTATTTAAGCCCATATATATAGAGGCCCACTGGGAGAGCCTACATATCCAATGTCTTTGTGGAGCACTGTTGAAACCACCCCTGCTGAGAAGCCTGTACAGCTCACCACTAATACCGGTGATTCTATCACTCTCGAGAAGCTCTGCAACTCAATAGAGCCGCTCAAAGATGGATACTACTACTATCAGAAACTCCCGCTGATCAATGGTCATCTGCAGACTTTTGCCGCTTCTGCCAAGAACTTTGGAGCTAATGTACAGCACTACGGTAGAAGAATTTTTGATTGGGGTAACGGTTTGATCTCCGTCGATTATGCCGTCCCTGAAAAAAAGGATGCCGACAATGCATACAGTCCTATTGACAACGTCCCACGGCCGTTCCCCCTGAATACTCGGTACTTGACCCCCGATGAGATTGTAAAGCTTGATGATCCCACCAATACCAAGCCACTTTTGATCACTGTCCATGGTTTGGCAGGCGGTGCAGTTGAGCCCTATATCAGAGCTACGATTTGCGAAATGAGACGTGTTGCACCTGAGTTTGAGCACTGTGTGATCACATCTCGTGGTTGCAACCGCAGTGTGTTGACTACACCCCAGTTCTTCAATGCATGCTGGACTGAGGACTTGAGGTACCTTGTGAATCATGTGCATAAGGTCCAGCCCAAGCGTCCTATTTATTTGGTTGGTTATTCACTTGGTGCTGGTATTGTCGCCAACTACTTGGGTCAAGAGGCAGACACAACCAAAATCACTGCTGCATGCATTGTATCCGCACCATGGGATCTTAATCTCTCAAGCTATATTTTGAACACTAGCTTCATGGGTAGAACTGTCTATACTCGGGTAATGGGTGCCAACTTGTCTCGTTTGACGCGTTATCATGCCGATGTACTTAAAGATACCTACCCCTACAACGCAAACTGGGGTAATATCTATACAAAGACCATCGAGGATTATGATCAGAATTTTACTTCCTTGGCTTTTGGCTTTGATTCTGCGCAAGACTACTACCGCAATGGCTCCCCAGTCAATCGCCTGCGTAACATTCGCACCCCCAGTCTTGTGCTTAACGCTAAAGATGACCCCATTTGCTCTGACCCTTGTGTTCCTTACCGCGAGCTTGCAAGAAACGGATTCACTCACACTGTTAGCACTACCAGCGGTGGTCATTTGGGATGGTTCCAATCCAACGGTAAACAATGGTTTGCCAACGCAATTGCTGAATACTTTAAGACATTCAATGATCAGATTGACGTTTTGAGCCCTCCTCACCGCGATCCTCCTACCGAGCGGTGGTTCCAGGGTGATCGGTTTGTTCAAAAACAAGTTTCTTCTAATGACGCCAAGCACTTTTAAAAGAGTTTGGTGCACCGGTTATAGAGTGTAAATAATCCATATAGATCAATAGACGTGTCTAATCTACTTTCTTTTTTGCAATCATACTTTGACAGGAATTTATTAAGAATCCCAGGATTGACCGATCCAAAATTTGTCATGGTTGCGACAATTCTGTGTGTGGGTATGGCCGGTAGCGGCAAGACTACATTCATGCAACGCTTGAATAGTGATCTCCACGCCTCTGGCAAACCTCCGTATGTTATTAACCTAGACCCAGCCGTTCACGAGATCCCATATGGAGCAAACATCGACATTAGAGATTCAATCAACTACAAAAAAGTTATGAAGGATTACAACTTGGGGCCCAATGGTTCTATTATGACCTGTCTCAATCTCTTTGCTACCAAAATTGACCAGGTTATTGCACTGACAGAGAAAAGAGCTCCCGAGTACGACTATATGATTGTGGACACCCCCGGTCAAATTGAAGCGTTTGTGTGGAGTGCTTCAGGACAGATTATTACCGACTCATTTGCTTCCGTATTCCCCACAATGATTGCATACGTTGTTGATACACCCAGGTGTACCTCACCGGCAACGTTTATGTCCAATATGCTCTATGCATGCTCGATTCTCTACAAAACCAAGCTTCCAATGATTATTGTGTTCAACAAGAGTGATGTTGAAGACCCTAAATTCGCTATGGATTGGATGCAAGATTTTGAAGCTTTCCAGCAAGCTCTCAAGCTGGACGACGATGAAAATGGCACTGGTTACATGGGTTCTCTCATGTCTTCCATGAGTCTTATGCTAGAAGAATTTTACAAAACGCTCGACTTTTGTGCGGTTTCTTCAATGACGGGTAAGGGAATCAAAGAGTTCACCGAACTTGTAGACAAAAAGGCAGAGGAGTTCAAGGTCGAGTACGCTGCCGAAAAAGAGCGTGTAAAGAAAGTCAAAGAGGCACGCGCTAAAGAACGCAAGGTTAAAGATCTTGAGCGGGTACTCAATGATATCCCCAAGGAAGATGGTGCACTCAGTGACTTTGAAGACGATGATGATCAGTTCGTGGACCCTGATGATTATGAGGACGAGCCCAGGGACGAGAGATCACTTCAAGAAAAATACAAAGAAGCCCTTGATAAGTAAACGCAATCTGCAAGTTGCCTTCTGTGTGTGTTTATGAGACTCTTGTCTTATCGCTTCGCTCTTCAATGACCAGCGTGGTTTGCCATATTTAGATCGATAAATTCTATTTAGTTTCTCACCTGTAAGCGAAACCTATATATCTTTCAAAACGTTTGCTAATTCACCGCAAATTTTTATGCGTTCAGCCCTCAATCCATCATTAAACCCAGTTTCGAGGGCGGCTATCTGACCGCATGTCTTAGTTGACAGTCATTTTAGACAAATCATCCTTAATTCGGTGGCGTGCCGACCCACAATTTACAGGCGGGCTGACGTGCTGCATGAAACGGTAGCGTGGCGACGCTAAGGCTGCATGATGATTTCAAACCTCGTCAAAACCCAGCAACCAGTAACTTTGCAGCAGTCAGGTGTGGTCATTAAGAGCATATTTAAACGGAATCTACTGGAGTTATTACTCATCTAATAGTTTTAGAAGGCAGCCTAGTCTAAGTCCACAAGAGTGCCGTATAGTGATAAGCACATGTCGCCTATATGGGTAAGAGGGGGGTACGTAGAGCTTACTCACAAGCACCTCCACCTTTATGGCAGATAGTACTCCACAGGAAACTTTACTCCCAAAAATTCCGCAGGATTTGTTGGAAGCAATCAATGCTGCACCAAGGGATCTCTACGAAAAGGTGCATCAACGAGAGTTGCTTCTCATTGAGCAAATAAGGCACTTTGCTCACATTAGAGTCGAGGAACTAGCAAACTATAGTCGCAACCTGCTCAAGCAGAGACAAACTGAGCAAGAGCAGGAGCACAGACGCTCATCATCGTCAAACGCACCCCCGGCCCTCAAGAGCATTGTCAAAAGAGAGCCTAGTTCATCGGGAAAGAAGGTCTCATTCAGTGAACTCCCACCTGAAGTGGAGGAGTTTTGCTCGAATGAGGATGATTTATATGACTCGGATGACTCGGACAAGCGGTACGACCACAAGACTATCGACACATCGAGCGAAGATGAGGAGTCGGATACCAGTTCCTACAATCCGCCAGTGGAAGACCCTAAAGTTGAGCATGATGACGAGAATACTAATCACAAAGAACTAATTGTTGCAAAATGTCCCTCTCCTAATTATGAACTGTGTACAGATGATCACCGTCCCGTGTACGCTACGGTGGCCGTCCCTACCCTACCACAAACGCCGGCCAGCCCTAATACAGCCTCAAGGTCGCATACAGAATCGCCGGTTTACACACCGCCAAGGCTGGATTTGAAGCATTTTGACTGGACACCTTCCGAATCTGAACCGATCATGAGCTTTGAGGATGCCTACGGCAGTCCAGAGTTGGGCTCCGACCATGATTTGCCCGACTTTGAGAAAGAAACGCAGATCCCTGAGTCACCTCCACAGAAACCTGCAGGATTCGTAGGAAGTGCACCAATTAATATTGGTATGGATACGCTTATTTTAGACAACCTTACTACTGCAGTCAAGGTTGGTCAGATTTCCGATACCTCTCTCGAGGCCCCTGAAGCTCTGAATCCGGAGAACATGAGTTTTAGCCAACGCATGGCTTGGGAAGAGAGGCCTCATGTCTAGCCTCTCAATTATTTATCAATCCCTACTTGTTAAAGTCTGTACTTTTATCGATAAGAGCATCTACTAGCCTAATCCATGGTCGACTGATTTCATTAAATCAGTGGATATATTAGCAAATTAAGTATCGAATTCACTATATTTTTGGCTATATTTCCAGCAAAGTAGAAATATTATTTACATGTACAAGACTATGCACATATGTGGCGTCGGATATTCCTGCTGTGGCAAATGCATACGTAAATACGCAGGACCCTGCGTCAACATACATTATACATAATTATCAGGTGATGTTTTTCTATATCGGCGAAATGAGGATGATCTCGGTGAAGGCATCTAAGCAAAATTGAATATCAAGCTTATATATATTACCTGCTACTCTAATAGCACTGCAAGAAGTATTTTCATGTCTAACAAAGCTGTCAAAAGATAGCATTAGATTTTCAGCACCTGAAACGCAGGGACCGTCTAGCAAGATTGCATACAACCCCCAGTTATGCATATATTGGGGGATGCATGTAAGGTGAAGGGGAGGGATTAATGCAAAAAAAAAGGCACCGAAGGAATGATATGCTTCAGGTGAATAAAACTTAAATTGTAAAAGTGGTAATAATAAATATCTATAGTCGGAAACCCTGTAACTTGTCAAACATCTCATCAGTTAATTGTTCGCGGGTTTTGACCCTGACAAAAATCTCGGGATTTTCTCTGGGCTCGCATTTGTTCTTTTGTTCGTGTCTGGTGAGTCCATCCAAACGTTTGAATTCCTTCCAGCAACGCTGGCACTTGATTGTGTGGCCTTCATGTACAGTGCCGATATGCCGACATAGCGACGGCTTTGAGCTTAAGCCCAGAATTCCCCATGGACAGCCATCGTATGGGCAGAGATAGTCTTTGTTTTTATCCTTCTCGTCGTGGTCGTCAAAGTGAAACACCGCATCGCGGACTTTTTGGAATATACGACCGCACCCGCGTGCAGGGCAACGTACAGTTAATCTTCGGCAGAGCATCGGATTGTTACGGCAGGCAGGGTCATTAATGAATTTACTTTTGAAAGGAGTCATTGGTACACTTTGGAGGGCCATTTTGAGCTCGCGCTCACTGTGTAGAAACTCTGGAATTTCACATTCCAGTCTGTCTGGGGTATCCTCGCTGCCTGAGTTGGTCAAACCAGGTACTATATCCTCCATTGTATCATCATAAAGATTTTGTACTGTCTGATCAAGGTCAAAATATTGCAATGGAGCGCCAGCCTCAGTTGTTAGCGGATCAATAGAAAAAAGAGGAAGTTTTTCATTGCCTTGGTCAGTGGCAAACGTGTCGAAAATTAAGGGGTCGTGGAGATACTCCTCCATAGTTACCTAACTAACCTCGCTGATAGTACTTGTAGTCTGTAGATATAGTGAGTGCATGCATGCATGCATCATGTGTGTAGCTTATCGAGTGCCGCGAGTTGAAGCGGCTTGATATGCATTTAGTCATATTGCTTCTCAAAATCTAAATTCCTAACCAAGATAATATTTACTTTGATGCTGGCGTACACTCGTGACCTTGGCTTCTATATAACTACACGTTCAAATTAGCCTCCAAGACACCCTTGTTGGGTTTGGACTCTGCATTTGTAGATCTTGCATTGGCAGTCTGCCGTTACTCGAGATAGCGGCAAGTGAAATCCAATTTCCTGTTATGTGTCATTGTACATTAAAATTCGAGCAGTAGCGAGCAATGAATCTCGATTCGCCAGTAGGCTGAACGCAGTTGCTGCATAAGTCTCACCGTTTCATCTTCGTACTTTTGCAGCTGTGCAGTGATCTGTTGAGAAGCCATCATAAAAGCTTGTTGAACCGTCTAGCGAGATCAAGTTGGGGTCCTGTTACTCGTTGGTTTAGCTCTACCCAACCAACCCAATCACTTTGCCTCGCTATTTGCTATGGTCAACAACCTGCAGCATAACGCGTCGCCAGAAGCGAGAGAAAAAAGCTACGCAACTGCATACTGCACTTCACGAATGGGTCCGCATGATTTCATAGCAATCAACCGAGACCCATAAAAATACAACACCTACTTGAAATTAAGCTTATTTGATTCGTTTCCCAAATATTTGGGTCAATTTTAGCGTTTGGGACTATCAGGCTGAACCCACGTTATAACAAAGTCCGCTAACAAGCAATATCAACCTTCCCATATTTATGGACGCGAAATATGGGCACCTAAGCGCCATTCCTGCTGTACTTCACCCCACCGCAGCAGCCCAAATCATGCAGAGCGTCGATCCTAGCATATGCACTCTAACCCTATAACCATGAGCAGACCCCTTTTGAGTCAATGTAGTTTGGAAAGTAGCCACCAAAAGCGCCAATAGCTTATAGTTGGGAAAAATTAAGTCGTAAAGGTCTCTAAACCGGCTTGGCCGGCCTAATCGAGCTCTATATGACTAGTTCCTTGGCTCCGTCCACATATGTAGGCTTAAAAAGCTACCAGTTGAGTAGTGGGCAGGGGGAGCGTATATAATATTCCACTACGCGTGTTCTACACAACAAATTAAAAATCATTTATCTTCCCTGCAACTATTAACATTCGCGCCTGTTTAGTATATCGCTTCATTCCATATCACAATCTTTGCTGGGAGATTCTGCAAGTTAACATCATGGCTTGAACCATGGGGATATCCTCTCCTGAATATTAGTGCTTTGTCATATTAGAATGTCTATCACCTTTTCCCACCCCCTTTACACCCCTACGCTCTCTAATCAAAACAAATCGCCAACTCCCAGCAATTTACACGAATGAATTTACAGACACCGCGGCGGGAGCGACCAGTTGCAGGACTAAATAGAACTGATTCGCGTCGAAACAGTGATAGAGCCGGGCCCGGTCCGATTACCCCGCGTAATTCCCACACTCCCTTGCATTCAGGCGATGTGTCTGGTCTTTTTACGCCTGGGCGCGAACGTGTGCGTATTGAAGACAGTGGAGTTGATATGAAAGAGCTGATTGAAGAGGCATCCGTCCCCCAGAAAAATCGCAAAACCTCGAAAGATGTGTGGAACCTCCAACTCATTGAGTACTTTGAGATCCAGCGGTTCTGCAACAAGTCAGGACGCATTGACTATACTAAAGCGGCGACTGCCCTCAAAGCTACTACGAGTATCTACAAAAATCGTGTCGAAGACCTCAAGGAGAAAACCAATAAGTTCGCCAGTAACATGGGCGGCGACGCTGATGATGGCGAGAATGTCCCGGAGCTCACCAAGGAAAATATGACCCTCAAAAGAAAACGTAAAACTAACAAGGAGGATCAGCCAATCCTAGTCGATCCCAAAAAGATCCAACTCAAGTTGAACTCCAACATTAATAGCATTGATCCATTGTTTCGGAAAACACAGGTGGAGTATGATAAAGGCAATTACAGAACCCTGTTACTCTCTTCCATGGTTCCCGATATTCAAGGACGAGTCTCCTTTGAAGATACTACTGTGAGATCCCAAATTGAGGACAAACAGCTCTTGAACCTAGACCACGACTATATTGAAGAAGATATTGACGATTTCAAAGATATTTTCCCCGATGATTGGAAGACTAAAAGTCTTATACCCAATTTAGCAGAGCTAAAAAGCTATATGGATATGGACAGCAGCGATTTTCAAGAACTTGACCAGACCATGGACCAAACACACATGGATACATTGGCAGATCACTCTTATATGGTTTCGCAGATGAACGGTGATTATGATGATGCTGGAAATGTTCTTGATGATGATGATGATGATGATAATTTCATGGTGGGGATATTAGATCCTGACAATGACAATATGGACGAGAGTCCCTCTAGCAACTTGTCTTATCAAATGGATAGAGACGAGGTCCTAGCTCACATGAGCATCTGCGATAGCCGAAGGTCCATTACATATGGGCAACGCAAAAACATCCACGAACGGCAGGTTGATACTCAGGCTTTGCCCAAGCCCAAGAAGCCACGAGCGCGAGTCGGCATCAACTACAACGTTGACCTTAAGCTTTTACACAAAAAGGTGTTTGTCAAGGGAGACGAAGCCAAAATGCAGTTGGCACCAGTGCAGTTTCAACGTCGTGTCCAGCTTCTTGAATCGATTGACTTGCGTGAATTCTTGCGTCTGAACATCCGCCCTGATATCAAGCCTAACACCATGTGGCGCACCATAGAACGAGGTAAGCCCAAGAACGACGGAACGACGGGGAGCGGTAGTCGGAGGCGTGCTGATCAGAACGATGATGATATTGCTTTCAACATGGATCAAGATAATGACCTGGTTTACGAAAGAGAGGCGCCAGAAGACAATATCTCCGATGTAGCTACTCATCATCTGGATATGGTTGAACGCGACGGAGAAGATAACGTACAAACTTTCGATGAAGTACCGACTGATATTGAGGAATACGCACCAGAACCCGAAGACGACGATTTCCAACCTAATATATATTTGCAGCGTAACGTTGACGCAGCCAAATTCAAGGAGAAGATTTGGGAAAATATTGAAGAATTACAGCATGATAAAGGTCCAGAAACTAAAGAAGAAGGGGTAACCATGAGTGGTATCATGGCGCAAACGATTGAAAAGTACAAGCAGCGTGTTTCACCAGAGGTCAATGACTTGGTAGGCCCCTTGTTCTTCCTGAACTTATTGCATTTGGCTAACGAAAAGGGAATCACATTTGGCCACAGAGGAGACTACACACAAGATAATATTGTTATTTATCCCCCTACCAATGAAGAGCAACGGCCACCATTATCACTTATGGATGATGGTGAATCGCTACCCACTCAAACACCTACAAAAAAGCGGAAAACACGAAAGAATTAGATCTTCAACGATGGCATGCTTAATATTTATTGCTTATAAAACCGAAGTTTGGCTTTAGTGTAGCTATGTGAACTCAGCCACGATGTAGTTTAGAGCCCCCAATTATTCTTACATTGTTCACTTTTAAGGGTGATGATATGTATTCGTAGTATTATATAGCTGTTGGAAAGGTTCGCAGAGCTTTGAAACCAAAACTACCGCATACTCGTTATAGTTGTTTCCCAACTCACGTGGATTCTGGGCAATCTCCAGCCGCTAGGGTTAGTCAGCGCTCCAGTATGGATCCTCCGAGCCTACGAGAGCTGGCACTGCAGCAATGCATGCGACTTTCGGGATATATTTATGATCTCGGGGAAACACGTTATGAACTCATTGAGCCAGCGCTTTCACGGCTAAATCCTCGTCAGCTACGAGCAGTGGAAGAACGAAACCCGCATATATGCGATAAGAGCGACATTCTCTGGAAAGCCCTCTCGCAAAAAGAATTTCCCGAAGCTCCCGTTCCTTATAATAACTTCAGGAATTACTATTTCACATTACAGGCGGAGAAGGACAGACACTTGGGTGCCGCGCGTGAGCGGCTTATAAAAAATCAAAAGCAAGCCGCAAAAGCGAGGGCGCACTCCTCAATATCAATAACGGATCCCGTGCGTCCGGTACATTCTGCCCCGTGGCGCTCTTCCACAATGCAACAGATCGCCAAGCAAAGTTCTCTTGCATCGAGGGGACGTCTCTTTCCCAGACAATCAGCTAGTCCGCCGCTGTGGTCGCCGGTACACTCCCCGACACAGGGCTCCCCTTCTCCGCCCATACAAAGGAGTCCGGCTCCTCCCGCCAATGTTGTGAAGCGGCCGCTAGGTCGTGCTCCTGATTCTGAGAGAAAACGCAATGCTAGAGGAGGATTATTTATTAGACGGTAATCGCAGGCGATACATAGTCACCAATTATCTTAAAGTTCAATACTAATTCAGTCCAAGAATCTCAGATGATGGTTTAGCACCTCTATTTGTTTGAGACAGTTGTTTTTGCTCAGGCTCGTTATGTGCGTACGCACTGACGTTGAATACCACCAAAACTGGAAAAACTGATACACTTTTTTGCTGTAATAATGGCTGTTAGATGCGTTTACCAAAGCGTGGCTGCTTTCAAGGCCATTCAATTGATCCCCCTCATATAACCCCAAACTGTCATGTATAATTTGCAAATTCAAAACAGGTAAAATATTGACAATGGCCTAGGCCATATGTTTTCAAGTCTAAATAAATAGCTACAATTAGTTGAGCTTCTCAATTGCCTCATCACACTGAGCAAGTTGCTTGACGTGCTCTGCTAGCTGAGTTTCAATCTGAGAAACTCTGTCCTGAAGCTGACGACGAACAGCAAGTAAGTACTCTTTTTTAGAATCACCCGATAAATACTCTAATAGAGAGAGCGGTTGATAACTCGGAACCTCACTCCGCAAGGTGTTTCTCTGAGATCTTCCGGGCTCTTCAGTGGTGAAATCGACCGGCATAGCCTGGACTCCAAAGTTTGGCTGAGCAGGAGCAGGTTGTATAAAATGCATTGAACGTTGACCATCTTGAGACATGTAGGGAGCACCAACATGAGCGTTCTGTGCCACTGGAAACTGTTTTCGTGATTGCGAAGGTGCAGGAGCATCATTTTCTGGAGATGATTTCACATCGTCCCCTTCCGCTGTTCGTTTTCGGCGTTTGATGGTGTTCTTGACCATTTTCACTGGACGATGCTCATGATGCATTCGTAAATACAAACCGCATGCATTGCAAATAGTATTGCCTTCCCGATCCCTGCGCCAAAGTGGAGTGGTGACAGTACCGCAGTTTTGGCAAGATATGAGAACCTGCTCATGAGTGCGCTGTACCACCTTAGCACGCGCTGCTCTATTGTTAAAGGTCGGGCATTCCGAACAGGCTTGAGCTCCACCCGTGCCATTACATCTGCCACCTCCAGGACACGTACCGGGCGCATTCTCTTCACTTTGAGGGACCGTCTTGGTACGTGGGCTACGTTTGAGCTTCACAGGGCGTGAGATGCGACGCGATTTGACATAAAGCCCACAGGCATTACACATAATCTCGCCGCGCAATCCTCGACGCCATAGTGGAGTGTCAGTTACTCCGCAATTACTACAGACATGATCCGAGGAGTGTGGAATAGGCGCATAGGAAGCGTCTGGCGACTCAGAAGCACCCTGATTCGGTTTGGATGGAGGGGTGGCAACTGCGGTAGCAGTAACAGTTTTTGCCGAAGCTGAAGCTGGCATAGAGGGTGAATGTGTTGGTGCAACTGGCGCTGGAATTATATGAGGGGCCACAGATGGTGCAGGTGCTGGCAGAGGTAGCATGCCCGGTGAAGCTATAGGTGCGAGCGAAGGTCCAGTATTTGCTTGAGGTGTCGATAACTGTGGTGAAGGTACTGCAGCTGGGGTGGCCACCACGCGCTCTGGCCTATGGCTTTCCTGAGATATGGCCGGCTCCACGGGTCGCGGCTGTTCTTTGGGATTTAAGATTGTGATTTTCCCAGGCCCAAGGCTCTGATCTGACTTAGATTTTGGTAGATTAGAGGCCGTCATCACTTCTAGCATAGTCAAATTGAAACTACACTCAGATGTTTGGAAATCGAACGATCCTGATCCTCCCCACCGATATCCGCTTGATTGATATTAAGCAAATCTGTCAGCCAATGAAATCCCTCTTGATTTGTTGCTGTAAGTGCATGTGTAATCAAACAGAGATATCTAAATCACAACGATGCTATTGGCTGGCGTTGGCCGTTATTCCGTTATAGTACCTATACGCTGCGCTAGTCTCTATAGAAAAAATCGTAAAATACTTAGGTACACAGTATAAGTACATAAACTACCGAAATTGCACATTTAGGCCATGTACAAATTGCGGCATCGGGTCTAGAACATGAGCAAATTAGAAAGCAGATGCCCAAATAAGACGAATAATACCATTGTGGTTAACCACATCAAACTATTTAAGAACATTGTGCGAATAACTTATTCTTATGCACGTTTATATGTCCCTCATGCAGTCTTGAAAAACAGAATATGCAGTGTACGCATGCAATGTGCACATGTGAAGCAGTATCATCGGATTCGTCCGGTTCCCACGGGCCTGAATATTAATTATAGAATACTAAGAATGATACTGATCCGTAGTGCTGAATTATTCAATCCTCAGAAGGTGTTGAGTTGAGGGATAACACTATGAGCGCATGTGTAACGTGATCGCAACAACCTGCCCTTGAATAGATTAAGTCCTCAGCCATGACTTCCTGATTTCTTTTGAAAGTTATCTTTGTCACCACGATAAAAGTGCGTTAAAAACTTCTCTACAGGGAAAGTGCATCGGCCCGATACGTGTCATCCTTCTGGAAGCTCAACGAGACCCACTCAGGCCTTGCAGGAAAATAATACCCAGCACCTCGAGAGATTATTCCTTTTCAAATCTGGCTTGTTCATCTGTGTATAACTTGATGCCTGATCAAGCTATTAAGATGATCAAATCTCAGAGATGATCTATAGATGAGATAAACCTTCTTACGCTTTTGCCAAGACAAATCAAATTCACACCAGCTCAGGCTGAAAAAATATGACTCTTAATCTATTAGACTGTAGTGTCTGGTAGGTTCTTAACTAATCTAATCTACATAGCACCCCTCATGTTCCCACAATAATATAAGATTGGCTTGGAATCGTATTTTTTTGTAGCTGTGCTTTGAGCGTTGGGTCATATACATGATTAGCTGTATGAGCTAGAGTAAAAAGTCAGGCGAGTAAACGATATACAAACTAGTTATTAGGTACTTTCTCTGTATCTATTCTATATCATAATGGCTACGTTTGAAATGGAAAGATGATAAGTGGGAGAAAAAGACATTAACAAGCAGAGGGTCGCTAAGCCCGTAAGCATGAGGCTGAAATCATGTATATTATGGTAAAGCAAGAAGCCCGACGCTATGACGAATAATAAATAGCGGAGGTACCCTCCGAGCACGCTCACAATTGTGAAGCCTGCATGCAAGTAGGCACTAATGTGCAATTATAACTAAAGGTTGATGTGGCAAGCGATCTACATTTAGGCACTAGTTTCGCTGCTCTTCGCACTCAGAGAGTGCGCAATCAATACTAGTAGCCACTATTAATATATATCTATGGCAATGCCAAATTTTTTCACTAGGAGCGAAAAGATTACTCTTCCTCCTCCTCCTCAGCACCGTCGCTCTTCTTAGCGTTACGACGAGCGACACGACCAGGGCGGCCACCACCGTAAGGAGAGTTAGGAGAGAAGTCAATGTGCTTCTGAGAGTCAAGACGGACAAGGAAGCTGGGGACGTTGACGACCTGCTTACCGACGGCAATGTGGCGCTGCTTGATCAAGACACGAGCGTGGTGGATAGAGCGGGCAAGACCAAGCTTGAAGACCTGGGTCTGGAGACGACGCTCAAGGAAATCCTCGATGGAAAGGGCAAGGACATAATCAAGCTTCATTCTGTCCTCAGAGAGAATACCAGTGCGCACAAGACGACGGATAAGAGCGTTACCCTCGAAAAGACGCTTGGGGTCCTTCTCGTCAAGGGTCAAAAGGTCACGGGCAGCACGACGGATCTTGGACAACTGAAGACCAATGCGGTAGATTTCACGCTTGTTGCGGAGACCGTACTCACCACAGAGCTTAAGCTCAGCATCGAGACGGGCAGAGTCGTAAGGCTGCTTAGGGACAGTGTATGTCTTTGAGTAGTTGCGGGGAGCGGAGGGCATTCTGGTGAAATTTCGCCTGCGTGGGTTTGATGTGAGTACAGCGAGTTGAGTGGGTTGTCAGCCCTATGTTGCTGAGTCATCCAGCATGTAGTAGGAGTCCTCATGGCACTGAATTAAGTTGAAATAAAGTACCTGAAAAACTAATTACTGAAATGGTAAACTTCATGTACCAGTGTAACTTGCACCAGACACAATAGCTCTGAGTAAAAGCACAGTGCCTTTGTAGGGTAGTCACGTTAGCATTCCCTCAAATAGAGCGATAAAAAAGCATCCATAGCTCTATCTATACAGATTTGCCCATGTATCTTTAGATATTGTTCACTATATTCCAGTTGATAGTCTAATATGCACTATCATGCAGGGCAGTTATAATCTTAACTAGGACACAATGTGAAAATACACAGTAATTTGTTATTTGTACTGTAATATGGGTCGTAATTTCTTGAAGCCTGATTTTGGGAGCCGTACATATACAATCTAAATAGCCCAAGCTACACAAAACAGTCACCGGCGAGCGAGTGCAATTGCACGCACCGGTATCAAGTCAAGTAGGCAATGGCTTAATAGCAATGGTCTTATTTACATTTATGTATCTTATTTTGTAATTTTTTCACACAAACATACAAGTACAGTACGGAGACTGATCTTAGGGCTGTATATCATGACGATGACTAATACACTAAGGGCTTATAACTTTTCACTCCACATACAATCCACTCACACACTCGAGAACTCTCACAATATCAAATGGGTAAATCTCGTGGATACCGCTCCGGCACCCGTTACGCATTCAGCCGTGATTTCCGCAAGCATGGTACTATTCCCATGAGCACCTACCTCAAGACCTACCGTGTCGGTGACATCGTCGACATCAAGGCCAACGGTTCCATCCAGAAGGGTATGCCTCACAAATTCTACCACGGTAAGACCGGTATCGTTTTCAATGTTACCAAGTCCTCCGTTGGTGTAATTGTTTACAAGGTTGTTGGTAACCGTTACATTGAGAAGCGTGTCAACCTCCGTGTTGAGCACGTCAACCACTCCAAGTGTCGTCAGGAGTTCATTGAGCGTGCCAAGAGAACTGCTGAGCTCAAGCGTGAGGCCCGTGCTAACGGTACCCGCTACCAGCTCAAGCGTCTTCCTGCTCAGCCCCGTGAAGCCCGCACCATCTCTTTGAAGAACGGTACTGAGACCGTCACCCCTGTGCCCTACGAGACTTACATCTAAGCTTAATGCACATAAGTTAAATATAGTAATGCATGTATTGCTGAATTATTTTAGAATGCTTTTCTTATGCTTTTCGATCTTTATGCAGTTGATTTACCCGAGGGCAGCTTAAGTGGATCATCACGTGAGAAGTCAGAAGTTTTTTTCCAAGTTCATACTATAATGTCGGCTCAGTTACTGAAAGACCATCTTACTTCAGACGAGGAATCCGCAGAGATCAGTCCAATAGAAACGATAGCAACGCACAAGTCACCTCCAGTTTCCCCATGGACTCACTTCTATGCTGGAGGTATTGCGGGTATGATGGGTGCTTTATTCACTGCTCCTTTAGACGTGGTGAAGACACGACTACAGTCTGACATATACAGGGAGCTTTCTGCAGCACACAGGCAAGGTAATATCCTGAAGAAAGGCTATTACCATGTGGCAGACACTTTTAACATTATTGGCCAGATTTATTCGCAAGAAGGTTTCAGGTCCTTATTTAAAGGTTTGGGCCCTAATCTTGCAGGCGTTGTACCAGCTCGTAGCGTCAATTTTTTCACGTATGGACTCGTTAAGGATACACTGTCATCGCACGGGTTCTCATCAGACAATAGTCTCACACATCTAGGCTCGGGAGTTTGCGCTGGTCTCGTCACTTCAACTGTAACTAATCCAATCTGGCTAGTCAAAACTCGGCTCCAATTAGACAAGCAAGTCTCGAGGGAATATAACGGAAGTCTCGACTGCACAAAGAAAATCATTCAAAGAGAGGGCTTTCGAGCCTTGTATCGAGGTCTTTCCGCCTCTTACCTTGGAACTATAGAGAGTTCTATCCAATGGGTTCTTTATGAGCAGATGAAGATGTTTATATCACGCGCAGAAAAGCGTCGACTCGAATTGGGCCACGAGATACAAGCATCAGACAAGGTGCTCAACTGGTGCGCCACTTCAGGTGCCGCCGGTGCTGCAAAATTTGCTGCGTCTTTGTTGACTTATCCCCACGAGGTCGTGCGCACACGTCTAAGACAGGCGCCAAATACCGCCGATGGCACACCAAAGTATCGTGGTCTTTTGCATTGTTTCAAACTTATCATCAAGGAAGAGGGCTTTGCTGCCTTGTATGGTGGTCTGACTCCCCACTTACTGCGAACAGTACCTAATAGCATTATTATGTTTGGAACGTGGGATCTCATCGTTCGACTGGTGCAAAACTGGCAGAGCTCATAAGGGCATAACTTGTACATAGAAAAAAATTAATGGGTTCTTTTTGCTACATGATAATGGACCTTCACAAGGGCATCAATAGTGAACGGCGTCGTTTTGAAGCGCGTCGTTCTGAGTGATATGACTTGCGTTTAAGATCTGAGCTGTCAGCCATCACGTTGATAAACGATGTTCGTGATGAGAGAGCTTTTGGTTCCAGTAAATCATTATTATTAGACTCCTTGAGGATATCATCATACAAGTCGCGAAGCTGGCGGCTCTGTGGTAAGAATCCGGAGCCTTCATGAGAGTTTACCTGAGCCTGAGCGCGATTGTAGCTCGACTTTACCTCTTCAATAGTGGCTTCTTTGACGTAGTATAGCTGTAAGAGACACATAGTTCTGATCACAAGGGCATCTATGAGGAGACGTGGGCGTTGTGCTGAATGCGCTTGGGGAATACACTCGTCGCAGAGTTCAATGCCTTTGCGCAACTCTGAAAGTGTTTCTGAGTGAGCATGAGCGAGAGCCCGGATTATCTTAGCCTCGATATTAATGGGGATAGAGTTGCAGCTCTGACACTTGCGCGCAACCTCAAGAGCCTCGATACGTCGCACCTTCATAGATGACTCTGAGAAGCAAAAGAGTGAGCGCGCAGCATAAAGGAGATATTTAGCATCAGATGAGGCGTTAAAAAACTTCATGCTTTCCTCGTAAGCCTCCGCGTTGTGACCTTGGGCAAGTAGGAGTTCGATTGCGGCATAATTCACTGCATCCTGATACATTTTGCATTGTCGAGACGGTATCGACTTGAGGATGGCGAGAACTGTTGAGGCTTCATGGAACTTTGAGCTTTTGGTTAGTGAAATCACGTTAAGGACTAATTTTGTGTGTTTGAAAAGCTGGAGTCTGCCAATATTGTCCTCTGGTTTTAGAGCTTCAAGCTTGGACAGAGCTTTATCAGCGTCACCTTCGAACCCTTCCTCTAGCAGAGCACAAGTTTGAAAAAGATACGACGCGGGAGTAGCATCTGGTGTCTCACGCTTTCTCAATTGCTCAACTATATCATAGTGACACTGTGCCAAATTCGCCTTCCCGTACAGTGACCAAACCATACAACTTTCGCGATGAAATGCTGCTGCTGCCTCTTCGTCCAAATCCATTGAACTATACAAACGCATCAAACTAGTAAGTTTTTTCGCTAGTATTTCAAGACCCATACCCGTTTCGCGTAAATAGGTTATCTCAAAAACGGCGATCTTGAATCTCAATGAATATGACAATTGATTTGATATTGTGAGTAGATAGTCCATAATACGTTTCATGCTTCCAATACCTTTTGGAACATTGGCATCGGGGAATAAGTGCAGCGTCTCCCATATCCTCATTACGACACTTACAATAGTATCCATATCATGTACGGTACGCGCTGAAACTATTGCTTCTTCTGCAACTTGGAGAGACTTGTCAATATGAGAATGGTGTGCTAGTACACAAAAAACCAGTACTAAAGCTTCAGCTGGTCTCGCGATTGAACTTTCATCGTAAACCCGGTGGATTTCACTGATCGCTCCATGTAGATCCAAACTATGAGTAGCCTTCAATACTTCATCAAAAGATGGGCTACCGGGGGTATCTTCTGTATCAGAGACATCTATTTGTGGGGTCTCTGAGAATATTGATGAAGTAGATGTGATCTGACTGACTCCAAATACTTTTTGTCGGCGCAATTTGAAATTTTCCCAGACTCTTGCACGCTGGTTAAAATCTAGACTTTCAAAATATACAGCCATGTCCCGTACGAATCCACCAACTACTGAATCTGCTCGTAGTGGTCTTGCATATGCGTTTTGTGCTTCTTCGGTTGTTTGCATCTTTAGGGTGTCGAAAAAGCAGTGAAAACTATCCAGGTTCTCTAATCCCCAAAGGGAAGATTTATAAAGAGCGCGTATATCTGTGTGAAGATTCAGGAGCGCGTCTTCGACTGGGTAGTCCACTTTATCGGGGCGCTTGTCATCGAAGTGGCGAATATAAGAAATGGCTATGCTCATTGTTTCAATTAAATGCTCATTGGGAACTATTCCGCGACAATAGAGATCCACCAATACTAGAATAAACAAATTCTGGGGCGCGCCGTACATGTCAGCTTGTAACAACAACCTTCAGCAGCCATGCGACAATTTGAGAGCATTGCAACATCTCTGGGAGAAACAAAGCAGCAGTCTTTCGAGGAGTTGTATGGGGCACCCGAAAACTTCTTAGAAGTGGAGGTAGTGAACCCCCAGACACATGGGACGAGCCGAAACATGTACACTGACTATGAGGTTATCTGCCGCACCAATATTCCGACTTTCAGGTACAAAGAATCCTCTGTAAGGCGGAGATATTCAGATTTTGATGCCTTCAAAGACTACCTTGATCGTGAGATCGGTGTGACGCTACCTGACTTGCCCGGTAAGGTATTCTCCAATCGGTTCTCAGAGGAGATCATTGAACAAAGACGTGTAGGTCTCGAAAAGTTTATAACTGTGGTTGCAAGTCATCCCCTCATTCAAACTCGCGCCACACGCCAATTAACATCTTTCATGCAAGATCAGCAATGGGACAAGGCTATCTGCTACTAGATACTAATAAATAAAAGAAAATGAACTAGAATTTTAAGCGCTCGATGAAATCTTGGGCTTTTCGTGTTGCTATTGAGAGTTCTTTGAGTTCCCCTCGTGCTCGTTCACGATCATAGTATACAGCACAATCTTGAGACACACAAAACCGACTACCGAGCTCACCACTACAATCAATGCACTTTCTAATGGAGTTCTCAAGAGAGAGTCTCTCGAAATTCTCCCGTAGCTGTAAAATGTAAAGGCTTTCGACATTGTTTGCCTGGCAGGAAACACATAAAGGAGCGGCATCGCTGCGGCCGTGACAAACGCTACACTGCGCTTTGTACGAAGATTGGTTCGATCTATTAGATTTTGGCATATCAGTGTACCAACTTTTAACATCTGCGCCGAAAATGTTAAAGAGCCTCTCTAGTGGAGGTATAATATTCTTCAGAATATAGTATTGTGAGTCAATTGTCATATGCGGATCTTGAATTATTTCTTCCGGTGAAACGGCCCGCTCATTGATATTTCCTAATCCATTCTTTATGATGTAGGACACACGCTCGTTGTACTGAGGAATCGACCCCTTATCAACGGCGGCTCTTTTCAGGCTAACAACAGCACCTGGAGGTAAGTTGGATGCATTTGCACGATAGTGACCCAGTTTCACCTGCTGTGAAAAGCAAAATTCTTTCAGGTTTACGCTACCATCGATTATTCTCCGCCACTCTTCTTGTAAATAGCTCTTTACTTTTGATAGATCTCCGTCGTTAAAGAGCCTATCTAGCGCGCCCTTCTCTAGTCTTGACTCAATTGGGGTACCATCCCTTCTAATCGTCTCTGTTCCCTTAGCATCGAACTTTGCTTCAGCAGTTGGAGACTCATAGCTCAGCCCCACATATCTTTTCTTGGTCAGTAGGATGCATGGTTGATATACCTTCTCCATTTCGAGTTCAATTGGTGAGGGAAATGCTGCTGTGACAATTCTTGCGAGCTCATTCCCTATTGTAAAGGCTTGGTCCTTCGACACACCCGGCAGACGTACGAATAAACTGTCTGTATCTCCATACACCACTTTGGGCTGTATTCCCCATTGTGATTGTGATTCTATAATTGCAATACTTTGGATAAGGAGCTCTCTACCTGTTGACACAATAGTATCTGCAATTTCTGCACAGGGCATTCGGCCACTAAACGAAGCAGACACGTAGCCATATGTAACGTTCGCAATAAATTTGAGAGCGTTTTGCTTGCCGTTCATATTTCTTTGGTATCTAATGTCAGACTTCTTGTGTTTCATGCTGCTTTTGATCATGAAGCGCGACTCAAGTATCTCCTTGAGCATTGTAGCCAATATCGATCGCCTCACGTAGGGCTTCACGTATCCGATTCCGTTAGGTCCAATAAATATGTCTTCTTTACTGAACCCGGGTGGTATTTTAAGGTCTGAAAGAACCCCGAGTTTGTTTCTACCTTTCCAAGGCTGCAGCCTACCAATGCAAGTACTATAACAAAGGTTGAACGCAATAATAATAGACGGGTACAATGATCGAAAGTCAAGCACGCATACAGGATCTGTGTATAAATTTGATTCAGGTTCCATAACCAGCGGAATTCTCTCTAGAGCGACTTGTTGGCCAACCTGGTGGCGGCTTGGAGATAATAGGCGAAATCCCCTTCGTTTGCTCAGCCGGCAAAGTACCGATTCCACTTTGAACTGAGAGCCACGCGTCATACACGAGTAAAAATCTATACCTATTATACGTGCCTGCTCAGAAAACTTCGAAATCAGTTCCAAGTGGTCAATCAGTAGAAGAGTTAGCCTGACCCTTGTGGCAAAATAGTTCACAACTTCCTCAGGTTTATTGTTCCACAACTCATACAATGTATCGAAGCTGTAGTGAGGCGTTGGATGATGGAACGCATGCTGGATTGCGGTCTCAAAAGTATATTTCGGTAAATTGATTTCATGTCGTAAGATATACCATAGATTTATCAAATACCTCCCAGGGTGCAAAATAGGATTAATCCTAGTGAAGGAGTTACCAGGCTTTAGGCGACCAACATCAAGAATATCGTCCGTGAGCTCTGTAAACCGTTCGGCTACGTAGCCCCACGAGAACGATTCAGTTTCATAACCAGTAAGTAGATCAGGGTCCAGTTTCTTCACTAATTCAACAAGTTTTGCAATCAACTCTAGTTCAGAATCCACCACAATCGCGTTTTCTAAGCTTTTAGTTGATATCACGCCCGACTTCTCGCCCATCTGCCAAATGACAGCCTCGAGAGGATCAGTTTCTGCTATTGGTGTCTGAGACTTACGAACGCTTGTGAAAACCTCTAGGCACATTAGACTGAGCTCATCAGATGATGCAACAGTAGGTAGCGATGGCATGGCATAAACAGAACCTGTTGACTTCTGTGTTTTAGCTTTTTTATGCCACTCCAAGACCTCGCTGCGACTAGGAGGAAGCGCGCCCAACTGAAAAATAGTTTCCGGCCTTGCAGGTTTATCGTCGTACTCATTGAGAAACGCTTGAAGGGTATTACCAGTGGACTCTGTACTAAATTTGAAAGATGGTAAGTCCTCTGGTTGGTGACTCTTAAGTTTGAGCTCCTTGCCGCCGTATGTGAAGGGAAAAAAAGGAGCATCATCTGGGTTGCTATAAAAAGGTTTCATACCTACCTCAGTGCCGACTGTACTGGCAACCTCTGCAGTCGATGGCGCGGGTACTATCAATATCTGATAGTATCGACCGTCAATCTCTGTATCGCATGCGTCTGAAACAGTTCGAGCAGCACCGAGTGGTAGTATATTTTCAGATTTCTTGAGTCGTTCAGACGCTCTACGATAGCTGTCCTTATCATACTCTTGATTGATGTCTTTTGCAGTCAAAGTCAGCTCCTGCACAAACGATCTGGTAGGGGCATCGGGCTTTTTCAAGGGTTTGAGCTGTAAACTTTCTTGGGAATGCTCGATGCTGAGCCTAGGCCTTGAAGAAATCAAGGACGGTTCTGGCCTGCTAATTTGACACACTGGTAGAGAGCCTGGAGTTGCAGAAACCTCCTCAAGGCGCAGCTCAAGATCAGCCTCCATCTTCTCGTAATTCTCCCATTTGAGCGTCATGTCCTGGGGCTCACCAAGAGTCATGGTATATAGATCGATACCCAAGTCACGCCGGGTATTTGCATCTTGTATTTGTAGTTCCCTCAAGCTGTCTATATTCAACTGGCTAGCTTCGCTTTCCGAACTCAATATATCAGAGCAATGTATATCAACATCTCTTAGCTCGCTAATACTGCTGGTCTGCTCATACTTATCAAAGTGTATCCAGCCGCAGCCGTTTAGGTTGAAATCAGCCATAAAATGCAATAAATATGGGATATGAGATTCAAATGGCTGTAATTTCTCCATTACATGGCCATTGATAAGCAAATCCGCAAGTTTATGAACAAACACATGATTCATGAGCTCGATCTTGAGAAATGTTTGAGGCTTATCATGAAATCCATAAATTGAGGTACCTTCAGTAGGTGTAACAGCATGCACAAATGGGACTTGGCGCTTGAATGCGATAGCTAGTGCACTATCTATAGCATTGTGTAACTTTTGGCAGTACTCTTCCGCTGAGCACATGCTGGTATCGTAAAGAACATAGAAATAGGGATAGAAACCATGCACATGTACGCATGTTGCAATTCCGTCTTCATCTTTACCATATATTCGTATAACAGGGAAATTTCTAGCTTGATAGCTATCTATATTGTGAATTCGTACTTTGATGGTGCTCGAATCTGGGGGTGCTCAGCAGTTTGTCATCGGTGTCAGCATATGAGGTATGAAGTATTGCATATGGGGAATCTCAAAGATCTGCAAGAGTTGAATAATTGCAGTCTTCCAATGTCCTATGACTACCAGTTCTATTCTGAGTTGCTAAGGGATCAACGCTCACACATAACTTTGATAGGATTTTTTGGTGATTCCGCGGTAGCGGCAATTTGTATCATGCAAATCAACGAAAATCTTTATGTCAAAACAATATCAGTCTCACCCCTCTATAGAGGTAGAGGTTTAGGCTCACAGATCCTTCAAAAGGGCGTCGAGGTCGCCCAGCCATCCTCAAATGCCCCAATTTACCTACACGTTTGGGTGAAAAATATCATTGCCTGTCAATTTTATACCAATTTGGGCTTTGAAATTGTAAAATTAGAGCCTTCCTACTATTCACGGCTCTCCCCTGCAGGTGCTTGGGAGCTGAAAAGTACCGTGGAAAAACTTAGGCACCGTACCCGTGAAAAACTAATGCGCTGTTCAGTTAAAAACAATAATAATCAGAGCGCTTTGGTGTCTTCTGCTACTTTACCAGACTTTGTCAGACATGGTATTTGGGGGCAAACATCAGGAGACCCACCCTATGCCTAGACAGACCCGCTTGTCCAATGTTTTGGTTTATAAAAGACGTCCCACCATCACTTGACTGTAATCATCATGATATCTCTGCGTGGCGAATATGATGATCAGCAAACGCCCTTTCTTTGTTTAAAAGGGCGACTCTCTCAAGCTTGGATGGAAAAGACCATTTGCGTTTTCGTACTGTACATTGTGAAGCTTGTGCTACTTCGTCAGTTTCTTGACCTTAGTCTAAATACCATAAGAGATTCCACATTATCCTCGTGCTCTTCATTTGAAATGGCAATGAACACCATGATCAATGCCAAGAGAGAGGCAGCCCTCGTAGCCGGTGAAATCGTTCAGAACTCGGTGAACTCCGCGGCGAGAGCTATATTCACGCTGTGTGATTTATTGCTTTTGGCTTCAGAGAAGCTCATTCTTTTCGCCATCGAGATCACCATGGGCACTTGGACTTGTTTGACGGTCTCGCTGTTCAACATCGCAGCCACAGAATCTTTGGATATAGCCGAGTCTGCTGTGAAATCAGTAAACGATACAGTGGTCTCTGCTGCAAATGATATTGCCGACTTTGTAGAAAAAATCGAAGATCTCATAAACGATGCAACAGGTTTGATCAATGAAATCACGAAGTTTGTTACCGGTCAGGAAGAGCTTATCAAGGGCGTAAATGCGAGTCTGGACTCATTGAGAAGTATTTCTATTCCATCTGATGTCACAGACTCAATCGAAAACCTGAAATCGCACGTCCCCACTTATGACGACGCTCAAAAGGCCATTTCAGAGGTGATCAGCGTCCCCTTTGATGCTCTTCGAAAGGAGGTGGCCTCTATTCAGAATGACACAAAGTTTTCAATCTCAGAAAATTCATTTAATGTCCCTCCTATCCGTTCAGTTTCTATCTGTGATCGATCTCAGGTGAATGGTAGTTTTGATACAGTAATGAAAGACATTTCAAAATGCATCAACATTATGATTGGTATGTGTGCAGTGGGTATCCTAGCGGCGTTACTGTGGAGACTGTACGCTACATACCGTAGGTGGTGTCGTCTCACGTCCATTGCCCAGAACCTCGACACTGTTGTAGGGCGCACAGCGAAGCTGCAATCCGCGGCTAACATGAGCGCCATTTCTTTTGCAACAATGACAGGTCTTGGAAGCACCCTTAGTATGCTCTGTATGCGATTCCACAGCTCTAAACCCATCTACCTTTGGTTTATCCAATATGTGTTCAGCGAGAGTGCCTTGGCAATCCTCTATTTAGGACTTGCTGGAGCCTTAATTTCCCTCATTGAATATGGTGTGTATGTTGCCTTCATGAAAGCATCTCACGAGATCAAAGCTGTTGTTATGGAGCCTATATCGAATGCAACTACTACGGCTGCACTCGACTGGGTCTTGTGGCGCTCAAGTGTGAACTCAGAGATTGCTAGAATTGAGTCCAGCATCAACAAACAGGTACTTGGATGGGCTCGCTCGGGAAGCATGGCCGTCAACAATACGTTGTCATCTTTTATGGATGAAATCAATAAGGAAATCAACCAAACTCTGGGAGACACGCCTCTATATTCTACAGTAAATGCTGTCATCACTTGCGTTGTTGGTAACAAGGTCAACAATGTGGAAAAAGGCTTGACATGGGTTCACAGCCATGCTCAAGTAAGTTTCCCGTCGATTGGTTACGGTAATACCACTGCTTTAATGCAAGTAAGTAACGGGACTGAATCATTTATTCAACAGAAACTTGATGCTCTTTCACATACTTTTTACAAACAGATTGTGACTCAATCAATCGTTTCTGGATCATTCATAGCAGCCTGGTTGCTAACTGCGCTTATCGGTGCATGCTATGTCATTTATCAATCTCAGCCGGAGACGCTTCCACCTTGGTCGGCACATTCAGAAAAAACATTTGACTTTGCCATAAGCCCCGTGGGCGGAGCACGTGCCACCAGATTCTTTGAAGGACCCGAAAGACGAGTACAAACACGAACTAAAATCGTAGACCTTGCGCACGTGAGCACCAGTTTATAATCTTTGAGGTATCGGCTAATGCATGTAAGACTGCTCCTCTATAAAGACTGAATTGGTCAATTGAATAATATTGCGGCGGTGCTCGAGCGAGCAGAATTATGTGCAAATCGTTGAGCTTGTCCTGCGTAATCGCATAGACGTTACTGGCCCTGGATAGAGTTGATATTACCACTATCACGTAGAATCTAACGGATATTAGTACTGTTTTTTGATAAATCGTTTATTTTGTAGCATAATATCATCGTTAATAACCCTTCAATGTAATGAATACAATGGTTACTCTTTGTGAGATTAATAGACGCCTGAGACTACGCTTCGAGGCACATAGTACGTACATATGCCAAATGCTAAGCTAGAGTGAAATGTGAAGGCTTTGGGTACTACGTTGACAATACGAACTGGTGATCATCTTGGAAGTCCTCTGAGCCGCAGTAGACATTTAAGTTGGATGAAGTCATATCGTCGTACTATTATAATTCAGCAGTTTATATGGAGCCCACATTGCTCTAAGATCTGCCACCGAAGTGTATTGTCGGTACAATAGGCCACCCCCAAGAAACATAATGAGTATCGCTATACTATCACAGCAAAGACGTTTTACATCAAGTTTTAGCTGTTTAATTACATGTAAAACTCTTTAAAAGACCAATTATTTCTATTTTATGGAATAATAGCGAACATTTTGATTAGCGCTCCCTGGAAACTGTTTCCTGGGATATTTATGCATACAGTGAGAACTTTCGGACACTAACAGAATATCTATGGGTTATATGTGTCAATTATGGCCGGAACGCGCTGTTTCAATCTACTTTATACCCCTTAGATCGCCCGCCGAATTTTTTGAACGCGTGGGTCTCAGCTAACTCTCGAGTAAATCGACGCGTACGGTCATATCATCGGCAAAGCAAGGCTTCCCGTCCGATCAGCCATATTTAAGCCCAATAGAGCCTTATTCAGTATTGCAGTCGGAGACTATGCGAGAACGGAAGGTACTGTACGTCGAATGCTTTTTGAACGATTCAGCTCTGATATTTTTGCCGAGCAGGTAGACTGAGAATGCTGAATACCGTTGGGTATCGGTCTTATATCGTACATTTGGGTAATATTAATACCTTGAAGCAGTTTTTTTGTCTATATCTAACGCTTTTTATCTAGTATCTCTGCTCTGGAAGATCTTTATTCACAAGCCACTCTATAAACGAGCCAAATTTGACAGCCGATGACATTTTCTTTTGATTCATGAATACTCTGAAAGTCTTATTTATGCGTGATCAATGCTTGCTACCTAGACAAGTGCTGCCCAAGGAAGATACTCACATGCTTGAGGGATGTCGTGTGAGCAGATGGGCACTTACTGCCACTAATTAGGAGGAAACTAGTCACATAAAACTGTATCTGTACTCCGTTAATATGCCGCTTCTAACACTTATTGATTGCTATCCATTTCTGCTAGTATTTATGCACTTAAAGCCAAAACTTCTCTTTACTTTCCTGAAATCCGGTGGTTTTTTCGATCTGTGCCGTTAGTTATATTTTCAACCATGATTTCATAATAATACGGCATTTTGGCCGAGCGGTCTAAGGCGCCAGCTTCAGGTGCTGGTCTCTACGGAGGCGAGGGTTCGAATCCCTCAGATGTCATTATTTTTTGGTCTCTAGATAGAGAAACATCCCTTTTTTCCAGCTAGTACCACACAGTTTCCATATTCGGTAGTCTGAAAGTAGCTATGTTCCCTTTTCTTACATTCTATAACCCACAAATCTTAACAGAAGTTGTTTTATCATGTTTGTGAGCCGTCAAATCGTACATGATCAAACGCGCCAATGATTGATAATTTTTGTGACGCTGATGGTGTAGCTTACCCCTTCTATATGATATTTCCTTCTGATATGTGTTGTGTACTATTGTAACGACGGCCGTATCGGCTATATGTAGCCTCTACAAGCATTAGGATCTTGCAAGTACTGGATTCAAATTGAGGAGTAAAAGAATTTCAGATAGGTATACTCCAACAAATAAATCAAAATGAATACTGAATACGACCCTTGAATAAAAAAAAAGGCGGTAAACTACATACTGAGAACATTGTCTTTTGCTAAAACACTGAAAATGCTGCGTTCAAAGAGCATTCGAATATTTTGTGTAATAGAATTGTATAAAATGACTTATATATACTAACTTCTGGATACGCCTAAATGATTTCCACGTATCCGCAGTACTTGAGTGCTAATTGAATATCCTGACATTTATCTGGGATATTATGGGTCCTAGTTTATGGTCATAATCTAGAAAGATGGAATAGCGAGCAAAATGTTCCGTGGTAAATACCAGCGATATATATAGATAGATATCTAGCTAGTGAAATTGTTTTGACACAGAAATCTAGTTGTATATATATGAACGCGTGTTTGAAGTTGAATAGTGCATCTTAGCCACAACGGAAAGTACCACGAGAGATTTCACCCCATATTGTCTGATTTCCAGCCTTTTTTTTGCCAAAGTAGATAGAGTTTAAGCTAAATCAAGCTCAATTGAGTGGGTACCCCGTCCTAGACTTGGACACACCCATTTGTCAGCTTTCACATCTCACAAGTCATGGACGAGCGTCCACGTCGGTCACAATTCGCCATGGTAGTGGTATTAGCGCCGCTGAATGGCACATTTGAAAAAAAGTCATTGGTTGTACCATTTGCACCCGATGTTCTCAAACTTGGGCGCCAAACAAACTCCAAGACGACGGCTAGCCCTGACAATGGTTTTTTCGATTCAAGAGTCCTATCAAGGCAGCATGCAGAGCTCTGGGCTGAGAAAGAGTCTGGGAAGGTATGGCTTAAAGATTGCAAATCCAGCAACGGTACATATATCAATCGCCAGAGGTTGAGCGCTGAAAACACTGAGAGCGAGCCTTTTGAGCTCAAGAAAAACGATCTGATAGATTTGGGAATAGATATCAGCTGTGAAGATAACTCTATGCTGGTTTATAAGAAGATAAGCGCGCGTGTGGACCGCATTTCCATGATGCCTCTGCATGTGGTCCCGGTCAGTCAACCTCCTGTACAAGGTAAACCAAGTAGGAGCCCTTCTATCAGCACCTTAAAGGGTAGAGATGATGATTATATTGCATCAATTTTTGGTGTACAGAATGCTTCACTGGAGTCTATGACACTAAATCATTCCAAAAACAGCGCTAGTGGACTATCACTACGGCATGATATTGTAGGCTCTCTCGAATTTGAGCTTGCTGCTAAACAGTTGGCTGCAGAAGTAAGGAGCGTACGTACAGACTTGGCCAAAATCAATTCGATCAAGAATCTTTTGCATGACATCAAGCACCGACAGAGTCAGAGTACAAGCGTCTCATTTGCGGCATTGCGAGCCGAGAATGACAGACTTAGGAGTGAGAATCATACACTTAATGCACAATTGGCTGAATTTCGCAAGTCAGCAGCCCCAAAAGCCCGCAGAGAGAAGATTCTCCGCCCCAGTGATGTGAATAACGTTGCCCTCCTAATTGTTACAAATGTCGTGATGGTTGTCACTGGACTCGGGGTTATGGCGCTTTTCAACCCACCAACATGGTGAGAGATTGTCATCATCATCACCACCACCATTAATTTATTTATTTAATACCTTGCATACTATCGTATTTTGACATGAGCAGGAATTGGATCATACGTAGCATTAATGATAATTACGGGATTTAAATTAGCCAAAAAGCCTGATACCTCTTACTTGTTGGACGATAATTGTGGGTAAAGCTGTGGGTATAGCCAGAACTGCGGCTAGTGCTGCCAATAGCATGATGCATGCAACTGCAGACTTGATAGCTAGATGCTTCTGTTGACGAGCCTGTTTTATTGGTACTGGTAAAGGTTGTGAGGGTGAGAGCCACAAAAGAAACATCGAATGACAGTCGTCGATTTTTGGGATGACAACTATAGGGATGTGACAGCCCACTACAAAATGGATAATGAGAAAATCAAGAGAGAATAGCCCACATTCAGCTGTCTTGCAGAGTAGTTCATCGAGTGGGGCAACCCAGTATTTCCAGCCACGCTTCATTACCCCCCAGTGACCCGTCCACCAGGCTTCATTCGCATCTTCAGAAGCCAATTGCCGACCAACTATAACTGTGGATAGTTTAATAAGTAGCCTTTCAATATGTGCTACTGCCAACACACCTAGAATAGTATCAGGGAAGTTTCTCTTGTTTAGCATAAAGAGAAGATAGTACACGCCAATGTGCATGAGAAGGGCCAAGCCATGAGAAATGGAAGATAATACCCGCATGGGCAGATCTCTTTCATTTAGGAAAAAGACTACGGGGGACCCAAGAAGACCCAGGACTACTGCCACGAGGTTACAGCCATAGCTGGCACCACCCAATACTAAAATCTGTAGTATAGGGTTACGAGTGGGAATTTTTTGGAACCTCGCCAACCTTTGTGAGCCAATATAAATATAGGGAATGCAATGAAATATCGCTGAGAGTATAGGGCATAGCACTTCCGATAACATAAGTTTCCAATATGAGGGCTTTATGGGGTCACCATTGCTCCTGATGTAGTGACCAGTTATCTTGGCTCGCTTTTGTCGAGTAAACTTCACCCAACCACCATCGTAGAACCATTGAAGTGTATTTTTGTAGTCAAGAAAGAACTCTACTGAGTTGAACTGGTGCGGATTGAATATAGTAGGACTCAATGTTAGCGCGAAAATTGTTAGCCAGAACCACAAAAGTGCAGGGTGCCAGAAAGATACAGTGATATAGGTTAACACAAGAAACGAGCGAGCACCAAAGTATATTGACTGAGAGGAATAACCTTCGAATAGCACGTGTAGTGGTGTTCTAGTTGTTGCAAACCCTCGGCCGGTACTAATGTATTTGGCACCACCTAGAGCTAAGTCCTCCGAGAAAGACGATGCATATATTTGGCACACGAATATTTCAAAGAGCATCGAAAGTGATAAGAAGTGTTTCAATATACGCGTCACTGACTTGGTTAAACCTTTTTCTGACAGCTCCTGAATGAAAAGTGGCAGCTGAGCGATAACGAAGACAAGTGCGATAGAACCCACGCATCTACTTACCCACTCTTTCAGTGGATCTAGGCTTGTACAGCCTGGTGGAAGTCTTACCTGTGTCCTGGGGTGATCGGGCTGTAGATGACAGGCCTTTGTAGTGCTCTTGATAACCGCAAGCCATGTAAGTATTGTGAGGAATAGCTCAATAGAAGCGACAATGCAGACATTATTGAGATGGAATCCTGGATGGCCATAGTAAAAGCTCATGAACCGATCAAATGGAAGTTTTGTACCAAGCCAGAAGTATTCGCGACTAAGGATCTGCTCACCCATACCAGCACCGACTTTAGTGGTAAAATTCAAGATGGAAACAAAGCCGAGATCACGGCCCTTACCGCATTGTATGTATTCTGTGTGCTTGATTCTGCCACCACGACAGAGACTCATCATACCAGCGTAGATGTCCTCGTTGAGGTGAAGTCCCTTTTGAGCTTTTGAAACTCCGCCTCTTGTTGTCATAAATATAGCATTCAGAAAATCTGGATGTCCATAATGGAGCTTTCCTCCAATTCTTGCCAGTGTACGAGCAAATAATGTACCGAATGTCTGCTCTTTTCCTGCAGCGACATCACCAAGCACACCAATATTCTCAGAGAAGATATACTCGCGCGCACCAACAATAGCCACTTTCCCTTGTGGTATCTCGTCATAGGGGTGTGCATTTATCTGGATTTCTTCAAACTCTGCTAGGACATTGCGTATCTTGAGGCATTCCTCTAGATAGTTGTCTTGGTTGGAATCGATCAGCTGAAGATACTCGCCTCTGTAGAAAATTAGTGCATGATTTTGATTATCCGACTTTCCATCACCGAGTATAGGATTTCCTGAGATCTTGATGCGGTATTTGGGCTTCCTCCTATTTTCACAAACTTCACAGGAGCTATCAATAAGGCTGGAGTAGTAGGTTTTCTTGCCGCTCTCGTCGTCCTCCACATCAACATAAACAATTTTTATATCAGGATATAAGCTCAAAAGCAGCTCTGTATCCTCTAGTTGGCTTGGGCTGAAAGTGGCATATTTTTGCATTGCAATAATGAGTCTGAACTTCCGGTTCACTAGATCATCAACACCACTAATAAGCTTCAAATCAGGAGTATGAAATTGATCAGTTTCAGAATAGTGTAGCAGCTTGATTGCGTTGGCATAGTTCATGAATCCAGATACAGTGCGATAGAGGGTTTGCGCGCGGGCAGAGCACCAGAGCCTTGTTTTATTAGTTTCCTGAGGTTTTGAAGATGAGAAACCAAGGATATTAACCAGCATTTCATTTTGTTGCGTGAAGGTATCATAACTCTGAACGCTCACAATTCGTGCACTTCTTTTGCTCTCTTCCACAAAATGCTGCCATTCAGAGGGATACAGCTTTTGGAGATACTCCAGAATTGTCACCTTTCCATGTCCATTATTATGCTTAATTGTATCCTTTAGCGAGAGCGCAATTTTTTCTGTGTAGTGAGGTATCAATACAGTAAAACCTGGCATTTGGTCAGTGCGCATAGGCTCAGGGATGGGCTGAGCAAGAGATTGAGCAAAAAATGAGACACGCCTCTGGGCATCTTTGTTAGGTAGAGCCTGAGATCCATCTTCCTCAGCAGTGAAGAAGATAGGTTCAACAATTGTGTGCGATTCGATCTGGGAGTCGTATTTTTTCGTATACATGAGCTCCCTAGCTTGATCGCGAGAGATGAAATAATTGTGCGCCATATCTTGAATGATAGCATTCCATATTATTTTAATTGCAACAGACTTCTTATCAGTCAGTAGTTTTGAGGAGATTCTTTTTGGAAGGCCAATGTAGATATTTCGCCAAGGAGTCCAGATCGACGCACCCAGGTAGAATGATATGACCACAGAAATAGCTGCATTGATAATAACGTACCACAGGTAAGTATCGAGAAAGAACAAGATCATCTCGAGGAGGAGAACAGCAACCAGCACTAACTTTGGGAATACGACACAAAGCCCAGAGCCCAACCACACGTCTCCTAGGCAGTTTTCAGTGAGGTTCATTATCGAAAGCTCATAGTTTGGATCTCTTACACTCAATGCGAGGAAGAAGTAAGACTCTGTGAGCTTTGCCACAAGAATCATAAGGCTCATAAACCAAGAAAGATAAGTGTCATACTCAGGAAGAGGCTGGAAATTGTTTGTAAAGAACTTGTTTGCCAGAAATTTGCGGTCATCCGTATTTACCAATCCAAAAATGCTACTGAGTGGTTGAACAGAGAAGTACACCGTCGATATTATTGAGACAGCTAGTTGGATTCCGGCAATTACTAGCGCGATCTGATCCTGATTTTCCCATGAAGTCATCATATAGACATAAATAGTGGGTGACATGACTATACAGAGTATCGCGACAAGTATAGCCAAGCGAGGAACCACCGCCTGAGCACCAGGAAATGAACGAGGCACAAACCACAGCTCACCTAAAAGAGCCAGTATAGTCACAATAGGACCAATAGTACCACCAAGAGCAACAGTGGTTATCTGTATATGAGGCATCGGTGATTTATCTGTGCGATAGTTGTAACCCTTGGTATAGAGAGTAGGAACGTTGAAAGCAGTGTAATACCAGAAAGCACTCCCATGTAGGATTATTATCCGGGAGAAATTTGTAACAATATGAGCCCATGATCTCGTCTCATAATATGTCTTCTTGATGGAGTCTTTCCATTCAACATTGCCAAGCTCAAGGTAGCGGTCACCCGCAGGGAGGTTGACAAGCATTTGGTTCTTTAGTTTGAGACTTTTGATACCATCGAGATACCAGAAGAGCTGGTTTATATCATCATAGCCAATTGTATTGCGATGATCGTTTTCTTTTTTAAGCATGGTACCATTTACCATCTCATAATTGTAGTCCAGATAGCATTGATATAATGGCGTAATTACCTCATTGAGATAGAACTCTGGTGGACACTTGAAGTCCAGTAAATGCGTTTGCACCTTTGTATAGAAATCCCGCGCGCACTTGTATATGAAAGCTAGACATTCTGGCATGTATCGGACTTGGTTTGCTTCGCACCAGCACAGTAGATAAATCACGAGGTCATCAATCATATCCTCGCTTGTGAGGTCGTGAAGTCTAAGCTGCCAAATTACCTGCGCCTCGGCTAGAGTACAGCTTTCATAGTCTTCGCTGATCTTGGTGTTATCCAAGGTATCCATCTGCGAGGCAAAGTACCATTTACGATAGTTTGCATGGGGAGCGGCAATGTAATCTGCATGTAGGCTCTTGAGCGCGAGCTCTGGTGAACTACGGGAGGCGCGTGAATCAAGCTGGCTCATAAGCAATTCAAAAACATTCACGCTCGCATCATATTGAAATCCAAGCGTTTTTTGAATTCTTGTGATAACAGACGCGATATATCTCACAGAAGTACTTTCGCTCGTCCACGCTGGATATGATGCCGTGGTCCAGTGTTTACCCATACATAGTCCCTCGTCGTTTTTAGATACACTCAAGAATTGGGGAGTTTTGTCTATGGATTCGGCACTAGAGTCGCAAACCCACACCTGCTCCTCTTCGTCGTCCATGGTGGTATGTATGATGGGGAGATGTTGTATTGTGACCCAGCTCAATTTTGGGAAGATGGTGTTTCAGGTGCTAATAATGGAATTATGAATACTGCATATCTATGCAATGCTAATTCGACAGCTCTATAGTAGACTTATCATTCGGCATGCAAGCTTATGCATAAGCGCTACCTCAATATGCATTGATATTCTCTTCATACAATAAAACAGCCTCAGCTGAGAAAATAACTGCGTTTCTGATTCAACCAGATAGTTGTGTGTGAGATATAGAGGTCTTGGGAGCTTTTGTTTATACGACCTTGCTATCGCCCTCTCAAGCCCCATTGGTCGTGGCGAATTATTGTCAAAACCTAATGCAGAGATATCCAGGCCATGTACCGCTGAATGCCTTCCAGCGCTTGTTTTTGTTCACAACAAGCGGTATCGCAGCGCTAGTAAACCCCAGACGTGCTGATTTGATCGCCACGTTTGGCGAAATGACGATGCAGCCCTATTTCGCTAATCGTTTGCGCAAAGAAATGCTGAGCGATCCTGTTGGTAGACAAATACTACGCGAAAGACCAAGGATTACATCCACTTCACTGAATATCGAAAAATTACGGCAGTATCCCAAGAATACTCTGGGAAAAGTGTATACAGAGTGGCTAGATGTTGAGCATGTGAGCCCCGACACCCGCTTGAACGTCCGGTTCATTGATGATCCCGAATGCGCATATGTTGCCCAAAGATACCGTGAGTGCCATGATTTCTACCATGCAATCACTGGTCTTCCTGTGTTTATGGAAGGAGAAGTCGCAGTCAAAGCGTTTGAGTTTGCAAACTTGGGCATCCCCATGACAGGATTAGCTGCTATTTCAGAACCCTTTAAGCTTAACGCAAAAGCTCAAGAGAGGTTCAAGAGTACGTATCTACCGTGGGCTATTCAAAACGGTACCAGAGCTAAGTGCCTATTAAATGTGTATTGGGAAAAAGAACTCGAGCGTGATGTTGATGAGTTACGGGAGGAGCTCGGAATTGAAAAACCACCAAATATGCGTGAACTACGTAAATCTGCAAAGAAGCCCACAACTGTGGCATGCTAAACATGTCTATAAATCTATAAGTGAAGGCTAACGGCTTGCTTCAACTCGGTGTATGCTTTACTTTGCGCTCTTTACGATCCATAAATTTCAGAACCGCAGGAACATCTTTTGCAAGGGTGCCTGGGAGTGTCCAGCGCTGGATAAATTGGGGAATTCCACCTGCATCAGCACTCGTCCCCATGGTCCACTCCACGCCCTCTGAAGTGTGTTTGATCGTTTCGACCGATATATATCGCCCTCTGTAGTTTTTGTTATCCGAAGTACGAGGGAGAGTCAAAATAAAATACTCATTATCTGATACTTCATGCACTAGGATCCATATCACAAACGTCCTTTTACCAAATGGAAATGGGAGGGTGTATTCCAACTCGTAGCTTTCCCATGGTTCTGGTGCATCCAATTGACGGCAATTGGTTATTATATGCATGTACTGTGCCTCATTGCGTGTGTGGTTTTTGCACAATGCCGACTTGAACTTTTCGTATGAAGGAGATTTATGTACGCTGCCGCGTGCTCCCCAAAAGTTTCCATCAATCCATTCGGTATAAGTTTGAACAGAGCCGTACTTTTTCGCTTTTTTCCACCTTGGAATACTTTGAGATAACTTTAGGAACTCATATATATCACTCGGCGGTTCGTCATAATCCTCAAGCATAGAAGAGATCAGCAAGTGCTGACTCGCCTATATATAGTGTGTTTGAAATGATGCGAAACCTGTCTCAAGTGTGAGGCGGGACTTTATGCGATCTGCCTCATATGCCCTTGTGTACACGGTGCAACAAGAGAGAGAAATTGGTCGCGAAACAGATGATGAGGGTCCCAACACAATGTACCTTCTTCACCAAACACTTAGAGAGAGGGGCTGCTGGCGAGTTTCAACTTTTATTAGCCGAAATCCTTATTCCCAGCCAGGCACCCCCACCATACTCAGAATTTGTTTTACCTCGAGACAGTGTGGACCACTCACACTTCTAATGTCAAATTATATGTATTTGCTCTAGTGCATCTAGTATCCCCACGGGCATGGCATTTATTCAATGCTCAAGATACAACCCAAAAGGTTATATCTATAACTTGAATTGATCGCCACTAGAGCCTAGCTAGGCCACCAAATTACAAGTTCTACCGAATTTATGCTGCAGGTAGATTGCACCGCTTGCATGCAATTGATAAGTGACATAATCAAGCCCCAATATTTCTATACGCAGCTTCCCTGATCGTCATCGCCATGCGTAACTATTGGTACATTTAGAGGAAAAACAAACCGCACAACTTGAAGTAGATATGTATCATAGCCGATAATTTTAGGACGGGAACGCTCAAATTGACATGGAACCATTAATATCGCATTACTAGCTAGCGTGCATGTTTTGGTTCACCCCTCTGCATATGCACCGGGGCCACTCCGCGTTTACGCGACGATTTCGTAAACTTATTACTCGACACTTGTTCAATTTGTATGCAAGCATTGTTAAGCGAAGCAGCAATCGAGGAGCTTAAACAAGCCACCAATAAGGCCAAGGACTTTAGCTATTCTCCGTACTCACAATTTCGGGTTGGTGCTGCGATTATGCTCAAGGATGGCAGCGTGATAAAGGGGGCCAACGTGGAGAATGCCAGCTATCCCGCAGGTATTTGTGCCGAGAGATCAGCGATTCTAACCGCTAAGATGACGGGCCACGAGCTGAATATTGTAGCTATCGGGGTTACCTCTGATAGTGATATGATCTGCAGCCCCTGTGGCATATGCAGGCAGTTTATAAGAGAATTTGCGTCGTTGGATCTACCGATTTACATGTGGACAAGTAAAGGAGAGCTCACTGTGCGTTCATTAGATGAATTATTGCCCCTGAGCTTTGGCCCAGAGAATCTTGGAAAGTAACCCCCACAGTCCCTGCAGCGGGTTCGCATTTGAGCTCATGCGATAAATTCATTGATGTTTTGTTGTTTATACTATTTTTCTCGGGGAAGGAGCCAAGTACATATTGTCTGGGGTAAACGCAAGATAGGAGCACGCTTTACTGCACATTGTGTGCCAGAAGCAGATGTCATGATCCATATAATTATACTGGCATTGAGTTTACAACAGCTATAGTTCTATGTATGCGCTTGTTTACATATTTTTATAGACGACTCCATGTTTGAGACAAAAGGGGCAGCCACCTTGTTATAATACCATGAATATAGTTGTAATTTATATGCTGCATTACACCAGATTCAAAGAATTCTACTCCCCAAGATCAGCCAACTGCCAACTAAAGGAGGTACTGGTTATGCTAGCTGGAAATTTTACAGACCGTGACTTGGATGGAAAGATTGCTGTAGTACAATGATTTGGAGTTTTAGTTTTGTACATAAATATCTTTCTATGCTGCTTGAGCTTGGGGCTTCTGCTGAGCTGCTGCCAACTCTTCCTGCATCCTTTGGATCTCGGCTTGCTTCTTCTGCAAATCTGCCTGGGCCGACTTCATCTTATCGTCAATGGACTTGACCTGCTTTTGGATAAACTCGAGACGCTTGTTGACGTTTGCATCAGCTTCGGATTTTTCCTGGGGTACCAGCACTGGCCCAATCATTTTGAACACTTTTGCGTCGTCTTTGAGCTGGTCAAACTCCTGCTTAACGATCTTTGACTCTTGGAGTTGGGTTTCCAGCTTTTGACGCTCAATTAACAACTTTTGGAGCTCTTGCTGGCCTGTTTGGAGCTCCTTGATCACTTTCTCGGCCTTGTCCATTAGTCAAGATTCAGTATGCTTGTCAAGTCGGGCATTGACCACAAGTCGAGATGGAATCTGGACGACTATGAGGGAGATGATGAAAACATTCACATTGAGAACCATGTGGATATACCGGAAGTAGTGGCTAATTTTCTCAAAGCACAAGAGGTCTCCTACTGTCTTCATTCAAAGCTGGTACCGATTGCCAAAGATATTCCAAAGCAAATCATTGGTACGATTAAAGTTTCACAAACGACGACCGTAAAGCCTGCTCAATTCAAAGAATTTGACGGTACGGACCACGTTCCTGAACCAGAGACCCACACAATTAGCTATGATGTGAAGGTTTACCAGGTGAAATACGCTGCGCTGCTAGAATTATCATCAATCGATGTCGAGTTGTGCGGAACTTTTGCAAAGCATGTTGTACCGCTTCTCAATGTCTCCACGATCTACTCTCCTGGGCAAGTGTACGGCGACAGCAATCTATGTGCCATGTACTGTAACGTAGACAACACTATTCACACTCTTCCCACTGCTGAGCCTCCCAGTCACATACAAGGTGCTACTGCTGCTCTGTTGAGCTCCGCACAAAGACTAGGCAAACACTTTACTGCCGTTGTTGTCCAGGCTGATGGCCCAGCTGGGCATGAGGCTATCCAGCAGGTATATTTGAACATGGTACAAGATATGTTCCTGAAAAATTTGGGACTTAAACAAACTAGCATACAACCGGATATGTCCGCTCTTTATTTGTAAATACATAAATTAGTTCTTCTTGGACTTCTTCTTCTTGGGAGACTCGTCAGACTCAGACTTGCGCTTCTTTGACTTGTCCTTTTTGTCTTTCTTCTCCTTCTTCTCCTTCTTCTCTTTCTTTTCCTTCTTCTCCTTCTTGGGCTTCTCCTCCTCCTCGTCAGACATGTCGGCATCCTCGTCGTCAATCTTGACAGTGATCTGACCGAGGGCCTCATTCATGGCATCAGTGTTCTTCATGGGGGGCTTACCAGTCTCGAAAAATTGAAGACGCTCCTCGATCTGCTGCTTGAGAACCTTACCGAAAACGTTGGTGGGGTTCTCACTAAAAGAGTCGAGACGAGATGCAATGGAACACTTGTTAGCAAGGAAACGGGAGATACGACCCTTGTTCTTAGCACCAGCCTTGCCGATAAAAGAAGAGTGGTAGATCAAACCGTACTTGGGGGTATTACCCTTGGTCTTGAGGGCACGGAAAAGTGCCTTCTCAGCACCCAAAATCTGAACAGTGGAGGCAGGGTACTTGGACAAGTTGGTCAAGGAACCAGCATGAGAGATAAGACGAGCACCAACCATCTCACCGATCAATTCACTAAGATTAGGAGCAATGGTGTGCATTTTCTCGGCAAGGTAAGCGTAAAGCTCTGCGCGGAACTCGGTGATCTCGACAACACGGTCGGCAAACTCAACGACGGTTTCCATGTCAGTCTCACTCAAGTCCTGACCCATGGAAATCTTAGCAGCATCAATAATGTGCTCGGCAACAGCCTCGTCATCCTTGACAATTGCGGCAATGTCGCGCTTCTTCTCATCGTCGAGAGTGCTCTTGTCTCCAATGAGACGCACAAGAGCAGCATAGTCGTGGTTGTCACTAACAATTGCCTTGAGCTCGGGGAAATGCCAAGAGTACCACTCCTTAACACGCATAGCGTAAACGTTGATGTCCTTGTCAAGCTGGTCAAGAAGGGCAATAGCCTGGATGATGTGATTATCGTTCTTGTTGATGTTAAACTTAACCTTGGAGCGAGAGTAGGCGTGGGACAAACCGAGCTGTGCACGCTCAAGGTCACCATCCTCGAGACCGTTGAGCAGCTTGGCACCGAAAAGACGAACACCACGAAGCAAGTCCTGAACAGCCTCGTTAGAAACAGTCTCAACACCAGGAATAGCATCCTTGATGGACTGACCCAAATTTTTATCACTAATACCAAGGGCGATCTTGGACTTCTTGGAGGCCTTGGGAAGGTTTGCTTCAAGGAAAGTCTTGAGGTAGTCATTGACAATACCCTCAGAGATATCGTGGGCGTTCTCAAGAGCCTGAGCAGCTCCCTTGAAGGGGCTGAAAGACACGAGCTCTACCATCTTACCAAACTTGCCAAGGTCAGTGGCAGCGGACTGGACCTCCTTCAACTTAGTTCCAATTTCTTCGGGCTTGATGCCTACTTTGAATAGTGCGTAGCCAGTAGGCTCCTCAAAAAGCACATAGTCGGCCATCTTGAACTATAAGATTACGATGGGATGAAATTTTCTCTTTTTTGGGTCTGCAGAGTCACGTGATTAGTAACTGGACGGGACATTTTGACAAAAGAAAAAAATAGTCGTGTAGTTTTTATCAAGCTATCATTATCAATATTAAAATGAAGTGCTATGGTGATGATTGTAAAAACGAGGCAGGTGACCTCAAATGCCCCATCTGCCTTAAACACGGTCTTGAGGCCGCTTATTGCTCTCAAGCATGCTTCAAGCGTAATTGGGCCCTCCACAAGGTCACTCATCCTTCAGAAAACGGCGAAGTTTACGACCCTTTTCCTAAGCAAGTGTATACTGGCACTCTGAGAGCTCAGTACCCTCTTGCTCCACGTCGTAAAGTTAAGGAGGGTATTGTGAAGCCCGACTATGCCCCTGATGGAACCCCTCTCAGTGAGCTCAAGGAGCGCCAGACACAGATTCGTATTCTCGATGCCGAGGCCATTGAAAAAATGCGTGAGGTGAGCCGTCTTGCTCGTGAAGTTATCGATATCGCTGGCAGGGCTATCAAGCCTGGCGTGACCACAGAGGAGATTGATCGTCTTGTTCACGAGGCCTGCATGGAGCGTAATGCTTACCCTTCCCCTCTTAATTATTACAACTTCCCTTGCAGCGTTTGTACAAGCGTAAATGAAGTTATTTGCCACGGTATTCCTGACAAGCGTCCTCTTGAAGATGGCGATATTGTGAACATCGATGTCACTCTGTACAAAAACGGATACCACAGCGATATGAACCACACATACTATGTTGGAGACAAGGCTCGTCAGGACCCGGATACTGTTCGTCTTGTTGAGGGTACTCGTCAGGCCCTTGATGCTGCTATTGCAATCGTCAAACCCGGCCTCCTGTTTAGAGATATCGGTGCTGAGATTGAAAAGGTGGCAAACCAGTACAAGCTATCTGTTGTGCGCTCCTACACCGGCCATGGTGTGCACGAGCTTTTCCACGGTCCACCAAATGTTCCGCATTATGCTAAAAACAAGGCTATTGGGATTGCCAAGCCTGGTATGACTTTCACAATTGAACCCATGCTTTGTCTTGGTACTTATCACGATAAGAGATGGCCCGATAACTGGACAGCCGTCACTGCTGATGGCAAAAAGAGCGCCCAATTTGAGCACACACTACTTGTTACCGAAGATGGCTGTGAAGTCTTGACCAGAAAGAACAAAAAGAGCCCTGGCGGCCCTATCACTATTCCTAAAAAGGCTCTTGAGGGTCTCTAAGGTGTACATTAAAGTAGTTACATAGGTTTATCAAGTCTAAAATTAACTATACTATGTACAAGGTAAAAACAACTGTCAAGTGCTAATGTTTAGCAACTAAATTGAAGGGGAGATTGAGGGGAATAACTGAAAGGAAAAATAAATACTAATAAGTGGCCTCTGGAGCCATTGTTTGATGGGCCAAGCCCATAAATAGAGAGGTATTATTGAGGGAATGAGCAGCGAGTAGGACCTGCTCAAAGGAAGCTTCACGGTTTTGTGCGGCATAAGGAGCAATCAAGCTCCAGGCAGCACGGACTTTCTTTGAGGTGAACTTCTCGTTGTCCCAGCTTCTGGCGTGATCCTCATGACGGAAGCTATACAACCGCTTGACTTCGTCTTCTGTCAATGTAGGAGCTACGGGCTCATCTAAAGAATCATAGTCAAAAAATTCCTCATCACTTGCACTCTCTGCCGGCTCTACAAGTTCCGGTACTGGTGTGGTTGGCGTCGTAGGCTCAGGAATTCTAGGCCTCGAGGTGAGAACACTAAATGTCAATGCTTTTTCCGGTTGTTCCAAGGGCCACCTCGGCGAGGGCTGAACAGTATCGGCGTTTGTGAACGGATTTTTGAGTTCGAGGTCGGAGGTGCCGGCATCGTCAACCCAATCTATCTCGACGTCAGATTCAGAGAAATCCAAGAATTCGGGGCAGTGGACCTTCATTGATGTATCGATATCGAAATCAGCAGGCATAGTACGCTTCAACGACGATGGGGCGTGCATCTCTAGGATGGTAAAGTGCGGTGGACTGTATTATGCACAAAAACATAAAGTCATGCATATGTATGCGGGTTAGGATGGTGGAGATCAGTGAGCAGAATGAGAATTAGCAAGGCTGGGCTGCAGCACAAAGTTATCAAGAATCACGGATATTTTAATAAATAAAATAAAAAGGCGTGATTGGATCTTACCCGGGTATTTCCCCGTAAATCAGCCAATTAAATCGGAGCCCATAAGAAAAATCTCACGTAAGTTAGTGCATGCTGCATAAGAGGTTAGGTTACCGTTTTGAAAAATATTATGTAATGGATACGTTAATCTTATTGGGAAACATTCGCAGCACAGATACTATTAGCTATTCAAAAAAATACGATAAATAAAATATTCTAGTGTAAACCCCTCAGTAAGACCATGTTGAAATCAATGTGAGAACTCATACAGTGTGTGTACAAAAAATACCATCACTGGGGTTTATCTATCTATGTGGCGTAAACATAGCACCAATAAACTGTGGACTGTAAGCTTAAAAAATGTCAGTAAAGACCATTCATCTCCGTCGCAGCGCCCCAGTGGTTGTACGGCCGCTGGTTAAAGGCACCTTGACATATGTCCGCCCGGTCGAAATACATCCTCATTCATTCTGTATGTTAGTCTTGCTCATATGGGGTTGCAATGAGATAGAACAATGTTTCTTCAGCAATATTCAGAAGTAACGATTGGTATTGGAAATTGGATAATCACCGCGAGACTTACTTTTAAGTTTACCTTCCCCAGCTTATGGGTGAAAAGTTTTACGCAAAGGTGAGGGATGCTGACTGCTCCTTTAAATAGTAGAGGTGGCGGCGAGGTGTTGTCGTGGTTACTTTGAACTCAAACACTAGTAGTGATTAAATTACATGACAAGATACTCAAATCACATCTCTTTATATATAAAAATATAATGGTGTTGAATTTTCCAAGGGGCTGGTACCCCACGTATATTAGCTAGCAGTCAACATACTTACACGCCACCCAGTCTGTACACACACTCCCCCTCGCCACTAGAGTATATGTCTGTGTGGAACTATATTGGGGCCTATGTGCTTGGAGGTGTAACACTTATACCGGGTGTTTTAATCATTGGCTACTACTTTGCGCCTCATACTCAGCCTGTTGTTATCAAAGATGCACTTCCGGAGCCGGATGAGCAATTCAGTGATCAATTCCTTGGCCCCGTGCAAGCAGCAACATATTTCTATCTTAGCCCTTATTTTGTGAATCTTGGTGAGCAAGACGACGAGTTTATCCTATCTCAGGTCAAGGCGCGCCAGCAGCTGAAAAACTCCCTTGACCCTGCCACCGGGATCAAGACGAGTTTGGCAAAGATCCCCAAGTATTATGGTACAGTACGGGGTGCAGCATTTCAGTTATGGACCGATGATACTTGCACGAAACTTGTTTCCACTATCAAGCTTAAGGACTTTGTCGTGACCTTGTGGCCCCGTGGTGCCGAGGACTTTGAGCTGTTCTACAAGAAGTTTCCCATTGTACTCATTTCTAAGGTTATACCAGGGGGCCTCGTATCTCTTGATATGCACCCTAACGAGCCACCACCTAATGCTCACTATCTCTATGTTGATAACCCTTGCGCAAAGGAGGATCTCTACTTCGCGCTTATCGCAGGTACTAGAGTAGAGGCGTCTGGTAGCTCAATGGGCCCCCGAGATCCCACAATCATGGCCAAACCAATTGATCTTGATCAAGAGGACGTTCATGAGCTCCTCAACAGAATTTATTCGAGTAATGAGGGCCCTCACACGCAATGGATTAACGCCCTTTTGGGCCGTATATTCTTGGCTGTAAAGTTCAGCCGCCAGCTTGACGACTATATTAAGCACAAAATCGTTTACAAGCTAACAAAAGTTAAGCCTAGCTTTATTGGCGATATAGAAGTCCATGATGTCAAAGTTGGCTCATCACTTCCATACTTCAATGATATCCACCTCAAGTCATTCGCTGTAGATGGAAATATGACACTAGAGGGTAATATTGTTTATTCTGGTGGGTTTTCACTCAATGTCGTATTCACATGCTTCATTAAGGTTCCCGGGCTCTCGCGTAAAGAGTTCAAGTGCGTATTAGCAGTAAAACTAGAGTCACTCAAGGGTACGCTTGTTGTTCGCGTGAAGCCCCCGCCCTCCAGCCATTTGTGGTATGGATTCAAAGAGATGCCCAAGATGGAGCTTAAGATTGAGCCAACTGTAGCTAATCGCCAGGTGAGCTACTCTTTTGTCACAAACGCTTTGAACTCAATGATCTGCGATGCGGTGAAGGAGTCAATGGTTCTGCCTTATATGGATGATATTCCATTCTGTGATACCAGCGACGAGTTCTATCGGGGTGGTATCTGGGACGCTTCTCAGCGCCCTACCAATGTATCCTGGCCCCAGGAGAAACGCGAGTCTCGTGCCTCGTTTGACTCTGATCACGGAGTCACATTCAAAGATGACGCAAGTATTTCGAGCGCCAAAAGTTCACACAGCGGTTTCACCGAAGATACAATTCAGAGTGAACCAACACACAGCCCAAAGCCAATCTCAAAGTTCTGGAATAACTTGATGAGACGCAAAGCCTCTAGCGAGGATATTGGGGCAATAGATCAGGCTATATCCACAGGAGCATCTACGGGAGTATCTGCCCCTGAGGTTGATGTTCACAGGAGCAAAAGCTCTGTTGCCACTTTCACCCCAACCGTTACACCATCTGTTGTTGCATCCCCGGAAGTCTCGCGTGGTCCGCCATCTTCTAGTGGTTCCTCTACAACTACTGCAGTGACCCCTGCCAGTGTCCATGGTGTGCAGACCAAAATGTACATGCCCCCTGAAACGTTTGCTACTCGTAAACCAGTTCCAGCCTCGGTGACTGCAACAAACGTAGACTTTGATCCTATTAAAGAGCCTAAGGAAACTGCACCAGCTGAGGCCAGTGATCGCAAAGTACCGCGTAAACCAGTTGGTACCGGTGAAGAGCCGCATCGTGGTCTCCGAGCATCACGATCACTTCAGCAGTTGAATAGGGTGGTTTCTCGCTCATCACAAACTGGCAGGCACTCCCCGACATCCTCGATTGCAGGTACCAGGCGGGGACATTCTCCAACCTCCTCCATATCATCAAGAATGAGTTCCGCGTCAAAGATGAGCAATTCGAGCACTAGACGCACAGTAAGACTCGAGAATATTGATCCTGAACCGGAATCTAAAAATTTTTAATTATATATACCCTTTTATTGTGCAACAATGGCTCTAACTACTAGTAACAACTTCACTCTTGGCTGATCATGAAAAGGGTGTGGCGAATATGGGGCAACACTTGCACTATACTTTTTTTCGAGCTTAAATGACAATTTCACAAAGTCTAGAAGCGTTGGTTAGTGAATCAAAAAATAATCCAAAACTACAGGGAAGAATATATGTGGGAGTGTCCCTAAAAGAAACCCCAAAGGCCTCGAAAACACCAATTTTGGTCCCAATGCCAAACAAATTCAAGAGAAAAGATGAACAACTGGTTTGTCTGGTAGTTAAAGATCCACAAACTCCATATGTGGAGGCTCTCGGAAAGTCTGAAATCACTGCTAATTTATTTGATGAGGTTATTGGGGTTGGCAAACTTCGTCGTCGGTTGCATGGATCTAACAAAGCTATTGGTGAATTCGCCAAGTCTTTTCCAATAATTATGTGCCAAGACAAAGTATTAGAGCCCCTTTTTGAAGTTTTGGGCCCTAGATACTTGAAGACGTGCCGTCATTTGCCCATCAGCGTGAACCTTGATGCACCAATTGACCTTCGGAAGCTCAAAGCCAGGCTCCGAGATATCTCAAAGAGCTCACAAATTGTTCTAAAGGAAGCGAACTTCTTTAGCATGCATGTTGGTCACACTTTGATGGACCAGAAAAAAGTTGAACAAAATATCCAGGCTGCAGTGACTTTTGTAAAGAAGAAATGGCCAAATGCTAAGATGAACATCAAGACTCCAGAAAGTGCTAGTCTCCCTGTATAGTGCTCTATAAGCTTGAAGCTTGTTATACTTTCTACTGTGTTTCCGACTGCTTAGAGCCATTGGCCATATTCCAAGTCAATAGAGAGACCAAATTGGAGAAAACTACTACATCGTTTCTATATAATATATATAATTTGCATAAACACGCTAGATGATGCAGTAGGATTGAATTGCGGGAAAAAATGCAAACTTAGTGTTTAGCTTAAAACACCACGGCGGCACCACCTGAATTAATGTTGTCAAGTTCTGCCTCGGAAAGAGCAGTGTAGCGGAAGCGAGACGGGAGGTCGCTGTTGGTTTGGAAGCTACCGTGTTCTACGGCCGAGAGGTTAGAGTCATTCTTAGAGCCAGAAGACTGGGAAGCTGATGGCAAAAGACCCTTTGGTGCCTCGGGGTGGGGTTTAACTGCGTTGTCAACCGCACTGTGAGTGCGCTTTCCTAGAAACTTGATCAGCGGAGTCCGCGAGAGAACCTGAGTAGAACGCATGTGGAAGGGAGTGGCTACTGTGGCTGACCCAAGCTGATTCGATGAGGATTGGTCGGGGGGAGCGAGTCGGAGAAAGACTGCAATGCGAATTCTTAAATATAGTGTAGATACTATGTACTTTCTGAATATATACAAGTTAGTATTGAACATGGTAACGTTTGCCTCTAAACGCGAACAAGCGTTGGTTTAATTGATAAACCTCGTGAGGATTCATGTCGTTGAACTCCCATTTCAAACTAGAGAAAATGTTTTTAGTGGGCTCCATAAGGACATCCATGTCCTGTTTGAAATTGACTTGGAGCCAGTCCCAGTCTTGCTGCTGGTCACGCTCATGGAAGCCAGTGGCGTAGATCGCGCACTTGGACTCCAACAATCCAGGAATAGATTTCTTCCAAGCCTCCATAGCCTCTGGGGCACCCAATCCAGGGTGGAATAAGAAGAAAACGTCCAAGTATGGATCATAGGGGAAGAAGTCCTTGGCTTCATCCAAGACATGGAAATAGTCTGTGTAGTATTTGAAGGTAATTTGATGGTCAATACGCTCGGTAACAGGTCTGTCAAGCTTGAGGTACTGCTGGCGACGACGGTCATAGTATGACTCGGGGCCAATAAACACCAACTCAAATTTGGTGTGGGGCAGCAAAAATCCAAGTTGTTTCCAGGCGTGGAAAGGAAGCTGTGATTCCATACGAGCACCAAGAATGAAGATACGAACAGGACGGTCTTGCCAACTCTTGGTCTGATCTTCAGGGAACAGAGTGTACCGGAGCGCAGCAACGCTCTTGAGACCTTCTAGTGTTAGCGGGCCCTTTGGAGCAAGTGCGTATGGACTATATTCATCCAAAACAGAAGCGATTGTCAAAGGGTATGTCAACATCTTGGTGACAACCGCCAGGTTGAACTCAGTGTCCATAGAGTAAAAATTACGGGTGTAGAAAAAAGTGTCCCAGTTCAAAAAGTTAATAACCTGGTCATCGTCTTGGTCTGCTGGGAACTCTAGTTCAGGGAAATTGCGGCCCGATCTGAGATCGTGCTCAAACACATTTGCCCATCTCAGTTTTTCCCAGATATGCTTGTGGTACTCGACGTCTGCCTCCCATGCTGCTTTATCGTGATGGGTTGGAATGCCAGATTTAGGACAAGTGAACTCGATTGGCTTTCCAGTTATCACACATTTTGCATTCTTTTTGATGAACTCTGCCCGACTGCGAAGGTCCTGGTCGGGTGAAGACTCGAAAGGATGGAATCTATTCTCAATGCTTGGTGCATTAGGATCAGTATGGCTTCCGAGACCCAATAACTCTTTGAAAAACCCTCTGCGAACTGAAGCAGTAGAAAATCTCCTGAGCATGTAAGCACTGGGGCCAAGCAGCAGGCCAAGCGGTTATAGCTTGATGCCAACCTGTTACAGGTGGTGGCCAATTTTTCTCTTTTATAGAGCTAAATATTTACACACACTCTCTCATATTTCAAGCTTTCGACTTTTAATTAATTACTTATGCATGTTACATTCCTGACATTTCCATAGCTAGGGAGTGTTGCCAGATTGTGTAGTAACGTGCTGGCTGCTGAGGTTACCACAATTCTTCGTAAGACTGTCAAGATGGAAGAACCAGTGGAGCCACCATTTACGCCGGTACACGCGCGTGGAAAAGAAGAAGGATCTAATGAGAAATTAATTCTCGAGATGCCCTTTAACAACGATATCACCTTCCCGATATCTATGGTAGCCGACGAGACTATTGGACACTTGCGTCGTCGCATTGCCACTACGATCGGCGTGGATCCTTCCCGTGTTATAGTTTCACAGACTAGCCCTGCGTTGCAATCAGACGTGTTGGTCAAGCAAGCTGCTGAGGATAACAAGCTCCAACTTGTGGTGCGATCCTCATTCGACTTTGAGAAATTACGACAGCTCATCGAAGCTGATCGCTATTCACCGATTCTTCCTCCCGAGGCTTCAAAAAAGGAAATGCCCTCGCCACTGTGTTCACCTGAGCTTGGCCATGGATTCCCGTGGAGGAACAGCGCATCGCTCGTTAGTCCCCGCCGTCCTCGTCCTCGTCGCGCTCTCAGAATAAAGATGGAAAATGGTACAGTCGTGGAGTTTGATTCGCCTGCGGAATTTCAGACGGTGGGCGATACAATGCTCATCTCGCCAGAGCTGCATACCAAGTTGAGACAGGTGGGTATCGATAAAGAGGTCTTGACCTTTCGGCAACAGGTCACCAGTCTGGCTGGCCAAGCATTTGCAAATACTCTGGGTTTTTACCGTGATATGCGCGCTAGAGGGTTACATCGGGTTGTAGCTTTTAGTGCATTTATGTGGATTATAATATCTGCAAGCACTGCCCCAAAATGGATGATTTATGCTCTCGTCGCGGCTATGGTTACCATTTTCCTCGTTACGCGATATTATGATTTTAATTGGGTTGTACTTGCTCGTTTGCCCGCTGTTTATACTGATTGCAGCACCCCTCGTGATTTAATTCCCAAAATTCCTTCAGAATACAAAGACAATGAGGATACAAGTGAGCAAATGGTAAAGGAGATCGCTGATTCAATGCGGATTCGGTGTGGCTGGTTTGGCGTCATGAAGGTACTTTTCATATCTTTATTCCCTTCCATATATGAATCGTGGGTTCAACAAGTTACTACCCGCGAAGACGCACATCACGCCGCAATCCGCATAGCAGCAGAGATGAATACCAAAAATCGCGAACAGCTTGAAGAAGAGAAGAAATTGGCCCATAATTCTTCGGAGGATTCGCGCACTCCCACCCCATCATCATTATCGGACGCATCTGATCCGGATATGCATCCCACTATGGGCTCACCACCACATCGCAATGCTCCGGTTCTTGTGCATCGCTCAAACGCAAACCCGCAAATTCCACAATCGCATATTAACACTGACACTGAAACCGCCATTAGTTCTGGCTCTCAGGAACGGGTCCCAGATCATAATCCATTCGCTAGGCAAACCTCAAGCGAGGGAGATGAGTTTTAATGAATTATTCCGTGCAAGTACTATTAAACTGCATGATACCAAGCAGAATTTTATATATTTTATCCTTTTCTTTAAAATTTAGAGTTGAGACTATGCAGACGTGCTGCCCCAACATAACTTAGCCCTCTCTACGCCAGCACTCTAGAACGAATACTGCACGGTTTTGTGATATGTAATACGCTGTAGAACTTCTCTGGGTGGCGCACAACAATCCGGGATCATTTGATCCGCGCCGACCTATCCCGTACATGCTATTGCTGCACAATATTGTCGATTTTCTCCACTACCCCACAATTCTTTGACTGCATTTGGGTCTGCATGAGCATGTGGCATGCTTACTCATATTTTAATTCTCCGAAACGTTGAAGACCCGTGGCAAGGCGTGGCAAATCAACTCGAGAGAGTTGTAAACCATCCGTCCACGTGATCATGATGCTACTCGTTGAGGAGAAACATATGCGTGTATCAGATTCTTTAGTCTTTATACGGTTATTAATGTATCAAATAAACTTTTTATATTGCTATTACTTGTAAATCCGTCCCTACAATGCTACATCATGCATCGCATCAAGTATTACTCCGAATAGTCTCTCCGCATAGTGGGCCAAAATCACCCCGCTCCAAAACGCTATAAGAACTGATGGTCCCCCACATGCAATAAAGATAGTAAAATGTCTCCAGAACAAGTAAAGCAATGGTTCCTAGATCAATCTTGGGGTATGAAACTAGTTGCAATATTCTTTGGTTGGTTTATTTTCGGCAATTTGCTGGAAGTGCTGGTCAATGTGAATTGGGCGCTGAAGGCTAAAAAGCGTAACATGCACAAGCCTAAAGCGTACACAGGAATACCCAATATTATTCCTTATGGTGTACTTACGACGTTAGCTGCAGCTGGCGCATTTGTCTTCCGCGTCGAAACCCACATGATCCAGTTCTTTATTAAACGCAAAGGGCACAATACAATTTTTACCTACTTGACTGGCCGCCCACTTTTGGTAACCATCGAGCCTGAAAATGTCAAGGCCATTCTCGCTACGAACTTCAAGGATTTCAGTTTAGGCACCCGCTACGAAATGTTTTACAAACTTCTTGGCAACGGAATCTTCACGTTGAGCGGTGAAGGCTGGAAGCATTCGCGTACCTTGTTACGGCCTCAGTTTGCTCGTGATCAGATCTCCCACTTGACTTCTATCATTGAGCATGTGGATGTAATGATGGCTCGTTTCGATGAGGCGTCTGCTAAAGGGGAGTATGTTGATCTCCAAGATTTGATGCATTGCCTTACTCTTGACACTGCCACCGAATTCTTGTTTGGTGAGTCCACTGATACTCTTGGCCGCACTCAGGTCCTACGTGGTGGAATCACCGGTGCCGAGTTTGCTGAAAGCTTTGGTCATGCTCAGGAGGTTTTGGCTTACCGGTTTATTTCTGGCTCTATTTGGCGCTTGATTGATTCTTTCAGCTTCCGCAAACACTGCAACCGCTGCAAGAGCTTCGTCTCGCACTTTGTTAACAAGGCTCTCGAGAACCCCATGGAGAAAGACCAAGTCGCTGATAAGTACGTGTTTATCAATGAACTTACCAAGGAGACTCGTGACCCCATTGTTATTCGGGATCAGGCTATCAACATTTTGCTCGCTGGTCGTGACACCACTGCTTCCACCATGTCATTTATGGCTACCTATCTCGCACGTTATCCCGAGGTCTACAGCAAAATGCGTGCTGCTGTTCTTGAAGATTTTGGTACTGATATCTCCAACATTAGCTTTGAGACGCTCAAGCGTTGTAAGTACCTCAACAACGTCATTAACGAGATTCTTCGCCTGCATCCTATCGTAGCCATCAACTTCCGCGTGTCTATTCGTGATACCTGGCTTCCCCGCGGTGGTGGTAAGAACGATGATGAGAAGGTGTTTGTTCCAAAGGGTACCACTATTCTCTACTCTCCTTGGATCACCCAGCATGACACCCAATTCTGGGGTCCTGATGCAGAGAAATTCAATCCCGATCGTTGGAATGAGCTCAAGGGCCACAACTGGGAATTTTTGCCATTCAATGGTGGTCCTCGTATTTGCCTTGGCCAACAGTTTGCCCTCACAGAGATTGCTTGCACATGGGTCCGCCTTTGTCAAAGATACGAGAGCATTGAGCTGGATCCCAAATGCTACGTAGCCAATGCAAAAGATATCGCCAGGCAAAGACAGCACCAGAGATTGACCATTAGTGTCGATGGTGGTGTACCTTGCAAACTCCATAGAGCTTCTGTTGTTTGAGCGGCACTATGCACTATTTAAACCCGCTGAGGCATATATTTATGTACTTTATAAATTTACTAGCACTTTGATATTTACTCCTTGTCTTGGGGTTACATGTTACTTATTGTAGCTCATCGACGGACGATAGTGTACCCGCCCATGCTGGTAAAAGACCTATTTCATAACCATTTTTGTCTCAATTTGCGTAAACGCGTTACATAAAAATGAGCTTATCTCGCCTGATATCCTACTAGACGGGGGGTGGGTTATAAAAAAATGAAGATTATACATCACCACCAACAAAACCCATCACATTCCAACCTGATCGCTACTATTTGCTTTTGCTAAACCTAGATGGACTCAAATGAGACCATAGATTATCAAATAGAAAGCCAGAGAGGCCTATTCATTTGTGGGGTTCCTGTATTCACGGCGGGCTGGCTATTACCATGGGATCCGTATCCATACACCGACCTCGAGGGTCGAGCCACCGGACTGGAGCTGCGACAAAAGCAAGTCCCCAATCCTGAATGGGAATGGACCTGGCCAAATTGGGTTGTTGATATGACAGATCAGGTGGACTACCACGGATGGAGCTATAATTTTTGCTTTCAAGAAAAACACTGGCACGATGGCAGCGCGATAGGGAGATGCTTTGTGAGGCAAAGGCGATGGATGAGGCAACGAAGAAAGATAGTCAAGGAGGAAACTCAAAGTGATGATATGCTTGATGCACTTGGCTTGCTTTCAGATTGTCGCAATGACCGAGAACGCACAGAAGCGCTCGTGCGCTACATAAATGATGATACGGTCGATGGAGTGATTGATTGCAATGCGCTAATCATCGAGCAATATCAGTTTCCGCAAAGCATTGAAAAGCTAAAAGAAAAATTAAGCCAAACTGCTGCAGGACAGCGGTTTATCGACTCCCTTCATATTTAAATTTGCTAAACTACTGGCTATAGACTAATGATTTCCCTACCCTTCAATCTCCCTGCAAAAATTAAATGTAAATCAATTAAATAAATCTTTTTTTCGCTTTTTTCATTCAACGAGCCTCAAATTGAATGATTCTGCGACTGCGTTCTTTGTAGAGCACACGGTGACCACATTCCTTGCAACGCACAGGCTCACCCTTTGCGAGGGAGACATGGCTGGCGCAGTTTGAGCATAAATAGCGCACGCCAAAGTTTTTGTGAGCAGCTGTTCCTTGAGCAGCTGCTGCTAGGCTCGAAGAACTAGTGGGAGGCACAAAAGTATCTTTATTAGAGCTCATGGTAAAATTTGCTTATGCAATTTTCAATGTATAGACTAGCTCCCCACTACCAAATCGAAATGAAGACATAAATCAGTGATTTTCAATACAACGGCATTGCTTTTAGTATTTTGGTTTTGTATTCGTTAAATGTACACGCGGTTAAAGTGAGTGCGCACTATTGCTCATTTCAACAGTCGTTTGTCGCTACTACCTACTCTTTCAGCACCAACAGAGTAGATTGAGGTTGACCAATTCATCACTCTGGGTGTTCTTCACCAGATAATTCGGCACGTGGGGTTGAGAAATTGCGTAAATCACGACAAGCCACTGCATCAGGTATTAGTCGTGAATAACCTGTGTAGGATTCAATTCATTACACAGATTTACATGGTATGAAATCGCTCAGCTTTGTGGATCTTTTCTGGTGTTTGTTTGAAACACAAGACGCGTCTAGGCTGCAAAGGGAAAAGATATCCACTCTACATGCATAGGAGAGCCTCACTTCGAAAGCGATGGCATGCTTATATAAGTGACTATCAACTGTATCAAGTAACCATGGAAACACCTTGATTCCCTTTCACACAGGAGTTACAAAGTTTTTGACAAAAGTAGCTCGATGTAATTAGCAATTTTATTACAACTGCTCTTCAGCTAGAAAGCTAGCTTCTCTTCACAAGGAGTCTACACACTGCTCTGGGGCCTGGGACAAATTAGGGCTTTCACTATTGTTAGTCAGCATACATAGGGCTTCCCTCTAACCACTCTACACATACCCACTCACCCTAAAGTTTCACTCTACAAATGGCATTGAACGAATACCAGGTGATTGGCCGCCACTTGCCCACTGAGAATGCTCCCGAGCCTACTATCTACCGTATGCGCATCTTTGCTTCCAATGAGGTCGTTGCCAAGTCCCGTTTCTGGTACTTTTTGGCCCGTCTCCGTCGTGTAAAGAAGACCAACGGTGAGATTGTCAGCATCAACCAGATCTTTGAGAAGCGCCCTACCAAGGTCAAGAACTTTGGTGTCTGGCTCCGCTACGACTCTCGCTCCGGTACTCACAACATGTACAAGGAGTTCCGTGGCTTGACCCGCGCTGACGCCATCAACCAGCTCTACCAGGACATGGCTGCTCGCCACCGCACCCGTTTCCGCTCCATCCACATCCTTAAGGTCGTTGAGCTCCAGAAGGTCGACGACGTTAAGCGTCCTTACATCAAGCAGTTGGTCGCCAAGAACCTCAAGTTCCCCATCCCCCACCGCGTGCAGAAGTCCAACAAGTTGTACGCCTACAAGCGCCCCAGCACTTTCTACTAAGTACTTAAATAATGTAAAGAGTATCTATTCTCAATGATTGAGCGTCAGCTCCTGATTAGAAAATATTCCTGTTTATGCGATTTCCGTTGATGTGTGCATCGTAAACAAGGACGATAGTATGATTATTGTGTCAACGTCTGCGACCGTATTCCTATTTGTCTATTCTAATATCTATATTTAAATTACAAAATATACTTGCCAATGCCGTACATGGCTATGCTGCTCACAATGGGAATGCTCAAATTATCGTCGATAACAGGAAACAGTTCTGCTATAGCTCCAGCGAGACCACTCAGGGTACAAAACATAACAAGCTTTGAGCCTGTTTCTGTAAAAAATAAATCACCAGGATAATTATACTGCGCGTTTGCTGGGATCAAGTACGCGTACCAGACAAGACCTGCGATGGTGCCGGCAGCCCATGCAGCTAAACTACCACTGAGGCTCTTGTATCCAATAAGTTTAGGACCACCCACGGCTCTGCCAACGGTTGATGCAGCGAGGTCTGCCCATGAAAGCAAAAATACAGAGTACACTGCGATATCTTTGGGGAAGATGCTAAAAACGATAATGATGCCCACGAGGTACCAAATGACGCCATTTACTCGACCGTGGCACTCGCTTGGTCTCATAAATGCCCCCACTACCTTGATGTATAGGTCATTTACTGCGGGGATGGTCAACCGAACAACCTCAATGCTGGCAATTGGAATCAGCATCTTCACCAGCACGGGAGTGACCTGATTCATTTGTACGCCGGCGCAATATAATGCCGCGGTTATAAATCCAATTGAGCCATGTAGGATTTTCCGCGGAATTTCATTTCGCGTCATAAATGAGCTCATGGTTATTTGGCAGCATGTGGCCGTGGTTCTCTTTATATATGATAATCACCCGCGCATCTCGTAGCAAAAGGATATGATCGGAGAAGAACTTTTTTGTAAATAGATATGTTTACAATAATGCCGTCGGTTGAAGGTATTTTAAGTAATATTGATTTGAAAAAAGAGTATTTGTATGCGCCTTATTGGCGGACACAAGTCCAACTTTAATGCAACGCCGATGCAGCGAGATGCAACGCTGGCGTGTATCAACTTTATTAGAGTAGATTCATAGCTCTCATTTGCTTTTGTTATTACTTATGTTTTCTATGCGTAAATCCTCTAACCACCTACAGCACATGATTTGATATAGGTGACCATGGTCTACCTTTTCAACCCTAGGCTGACAAATTGAAATTTTCAATGAGCCTCTGCCTGAAATCAGTTTTGGCTCCTTCGCTGTCACTCCCTGGTATTTGGGGACAGCTCGGACGCTTTTTTGGTTTTCCTAGTCCTGATATCTCAGACGGAATCTGGTTAGCAGCACCCAAAAAGCGCACCTCACACCAAAAGAAGCGCCAAAGACAACTCGCAGGCAACAACCAACAAAAGCCACTCCGTAACTTGGGACGCTGCCCTGCTTGCGGTCATTTCAAGCGTGCTCACACTCTTTGCATGAACTGTGTCAAGGAAATTCAAGGTATGTGGAGATCCAAGTCCCGCCCTGAAACCCCAGACTACGGTCTCAGTCCCGAGGACGAAGCGTTCAACTATCCTAAACGCCTTACTCGCCCCACAGAATATCAAGAGAAACTTGACAAGAAGGACTATATTCTACGTCGTCCGGACCCATTGCCTGTACCTGAGAAAAAAGAAAAGCAGCCTAAGTTGCCTCAAGCACTCAGAAAGCCTCGCGAATAATTTGTATATAAAAATGTGTCGATTTAAAGAACCTACATACTGCCTGAGCTGCCTACGCTGGAGCTGCCTACCTCTGATGAGCGAGAAGCGGTCTCAGAGTCCTTGATAATGACTTTGTTGAAGCCACCTACGCGAACGACGTTCTCGGTAAAAGTACCAACAGCGATTCCTGGGTCTTCTGTGTTATCATCGTAGCTGTCGTGAGTTTTACGGTGATCATCGGTGGTGTATTTCGAGGGTATGTTAGCAGATTGGACAGACAAGTTTTGGTGCTCCAAGTTAACTACCATTGCTTCGTTTTCTGTCATCAGATCACCATTGGCTGCAGGGCTTCCAGAACGGCTAGCACTTGCACTAGCTGTACGGCTTGCAGGAAGACTTGAGCTGGGGCGACTCTGTTTGATAGTGATCTTAGTGTTAGTTGTCCTCTTGGGGTTAGAAGCACGGTTCGAGGGAATGAGCTTTGCGCCAGGAGAGCTAAAGCGAGAAACAGACTGCATAAGACCTCTCATAGGAGCAGGAGTCTGACGACGGATGGCTTTCTGAACGTCAACAAAAACATCAGATTCGTCAACAATCTCTTCGCCAATGAGCTCTTCAATGACGTCCTCAAGAGTAACTACACCGATAGCACCATGAACATCTCCCGGATTGGTCGAGACGCACACCATATGACTCTTGCCCTCCTGGAAGTAATTGAGGATATTGAGGCATGATGTTTCGGGGTGAGTCTCTGGCAAAGTAGCTAATGCAAAGTTTGAAATGGGCAAGCAATCTTCAGGATCGTATGTGATAAGAATGCGCACCAAAAGCATGCCAATGAAGTTCTGAGGCTGGCGAGGAGCATGAATGGGAATGCGGTTAAATCCAGTCAAGAAAATCTTTTCTACCATAGCCTCATCCAGAATAGTATCTGAAGATAGAACAAAAACGTCCTTTATCGGGGTCATGATGTTGCCGATAGGTTTATCCTTGAGATCTAAAACAGCGCTGATGATTGTAACCTCATCCTCATTGAGACGCTCTACTCCCATGGTGCGATGCAATGTGACGAGTGTTTTGAGGCCTGCTTTTTTGTATACAGTACCGTGGTCCTCACCCAAGATATAGTCAAGCAATTTAGCTGTGGGGTAGGCAATAGGGTACATGACGTACATGAGTGCGAGCACATAAGGGCTAAAGAAAGCACCAAGGGCCAGACCATAACGCACACAGATACTCTGGGGAATGACTTCACCAAAGATAACGATAGCGGCGGTGGATCCCACGACCGCAGGCCAACCTCCACCAAGGAAGGAATCAAGAACAATAGGAAGCGTTTCGTTGGTGATAACATTTGAAAGCAGCAATGTCACAAGAACCCAGTGTTTACCCTTGGATAAAAGTTTGAGAACCTTGCGTGCATGCTTTCTTTCGCGAGCCTCACCACTCTCGGAGATTACCTGCAGATACACTTCGTCCTGGCCCATTAATCCGATAGTAAGACCTGCAAATACACCACCAAGTAAAACTAGGGTAATACTACACATGATCATAAAGAACATATCATTTCCAGGCTCCTCGGGCTCTCGAATAAGGCCGGGCTCGCTCTCACTTAGAGAAGCGGAGATTAGTTGACGGAAAACTTGTGCTATCGGAGCAGCACGGGCTAAACTGAGAAATAACGGGGCTCGTATATGCGTTTTCATTCAAGGTTATGTGAAGATGGATACCCACGTGCGAGTCTTAGCGGGTGTAACGACTAATACTTGAGGATGCGTACAGAATAAGAAAAAAAAAAGAGCCAACTTGTCGAAAATAAAGAAATGTCCTATAAACATTTATTAATATCGTTTTAACAGTTAGTTGTACGATCTGATAAGCCAGGAGATTAGCAACGTTTAGCCAGTGCTACTCACCCCTGCATACGAAGCATGGTGTTGGTAATTTTAATTTTTATACAGTGTCCGGTTTTTACGCAGAATTATAGTAAATATCGACGCCAATTTTGACGCTAGTAGACAACACTTGCCTGTCATTATCCGAGCCATGTGACCGCTTCGTTGTCCCCTAACCACATGAGTAGCGTTCCTTGGCAACAGCTGCATCAGGATGGCCTATTTTGGCAGAATCTAAAAACTCAAATATTAGAAGCACGTAGTGACTTTTTTTGATATTTTATTTACATATTTATAGGATTTCCCCTTTTATTGTGATTCTGTCTAATATTATTTGGGTGATATTGTCTATGCTAATATTTGGTTTAACTAGACTATATAGTTAGTGGCCATAATGTCGTGGATGCTATATAACTAAACTGGCATAGGGGATGTGTAAATAATTGAATATGATTTGTGTAAAGAATTCCATAGCACAAGATGTACTATGAATTCCTAATTTTGTTGGCAAAGTCGCCTTGACTTGACATCGAGTTCCGCCACCCACTGGTCTAGTTCTTTGAGAACTTTATCGAGATAGTCGGCATATTCTTCGGTTTGGTCGAGCGATTCAATCAGTTTGGAGTATAATTCCTTACTCTCATTGAGTTTTTTAGCCGCCACAGCCGTTGGTTCTAGCTGGTCACTGACAGATTGATATTTGAGGGTCGTGGCGATATTTGAGCGCTCTAAAAGCTCTACTTGAGATACCGCTACATCGGTATCTACCTCGATATTGTTTTGTAGCGTTTCGAATACCTTTAGCATGCCTAAACGTACGAAAAGCTTCCAAGGTCCACCTTACGAGATATGTAGACTTGCGGGTCTAAGGGAACTACGAGGGGTGGCTGAAACTAAAACTAGATATACATCAATGCTTAAAATAAACGGGACTTCGCTAATAATTTGTGTGTCAAATGAAAGAGGTAATTGAATTAACGCAAGACACCTTTGGTGCTAGGAATATCATCGTTACCTGAGCTTGAAGCGGCCATCTTGAGCGCTAAAGCCAAACTCTTGAAAGCCGACTCGGCTCTGTGGTGATCATTGAATCCTCTAAGACAATCAACGTGCATAGTGATCCGAGCTTCGGTGGCAAAGGATTCGAGAACGTGGGGGATCATTTCGCAGCTCAAAGCACCAATTTTTTCTCTCTTGAGGCCAAGATCAACAAATGCAAATGGACGGTTACTCAAATCAACGACGGAACGACTCAAAGCTTCATCTAAGGGTGCGTAGGCGTGGCCGAATCGCTTTACGCCTCTAAGTTCACCGAGTGCTTCTTTGTAGGCCATTCCTAAAGCTATGGCGACATCCTCGGCTGTGTGGTGGTCATCAATGTGCAGATCACCTTTACATTCCAATACCAAGCTCCATCCACCGTGCTTGGCAAGGGCGTGGAGCATGTGATCCAGGAAACCAATTCCAGTGTTGACGGAGATTGTCTGGCCACCGGTGTTTTGCGTGGCATGTTCAGACGATTCAGCGCCTTCTAACTGGACGTGACCTCCATCAAGGCTCAATGCGAGCTTAATTTTGGTTTCATTTGTGTTGCGGACCAATGATGATGTTCTCATTATGAATCAAGGAATCGACTAGATTTTGGGTGAAATAGTCATTCAGGCAAGTTTGCCTCAAACTGGCGCCACAACACTTCTCTCTTATCACCTAAGCCAAAATGAAGCCAGTGGTTGGTAGTGCAGCAGCATGGTTCTGCACCATTCTTAGTGTTTTTGCAGTGGTTATTTTGTCTGCAATTGCACTTTTGTTCAAGGCAAACCACGAAAGCATGATGGGCTCCATTAATGACCCAGAGGACGGTGCCCAAGTCGCAAAGACAGTATTTGGCGCTGTCATTGTCTATATTGTATTTTTCGTGTTCTGTGGATCCCAGATTTACGCAAATAATACCCAGAACCGGGTCAGGCTCTGAAAGGCGGCCTCAGCTTATACACATAAACATCAATAATAATATCCTCAGACTATAACTAACTCTGGTTCCGGACTGAGCGTCTTTTCGGTAAGATCCTCGGAAATGTCTACCAACTCCCCCTCATTAAATGCAAGGTCTAATTCATGAGCAACTTTGACAAGCTCTCGTTGAAGTTCTCGAGGTAGCTCCATCATCTCGTCTAAGGGCGTCAACACAGCAAAGAGCATAAGGTCAACTAACTTTATACCTTTACGAGAGCCAACAAGATCATTGAGACAATTGAGAGCAATCTCTAACTCTTTAGGGGTTGTTCTGAAGTACCCCACACTTGCCTCTGCCTCCACTGCAGTCTGCTTGTAGATTGTGCCATTCAAGGGCCAGAGACGCTTCCTATCTTTGTCACTGAGGTAGTTTGTATAGTCATTATTGTGTTCAAGAAGAGCGTAATAGGCATTTTTAACCTTTTCAAGCACTGCCATATATACTGGCTCCTGTTGATCCTCGTAGGGCACAAACTCAGTGATCATTTGATCAATGTTGTAAGCTTTTTTATTTTTGTAGAAAACAGGTAATTTTGTACTGGGCGTGATGTAGGCGCTGGCGCCTCGTATCTCATGGGGAATCTTATAACGAGCCAGAATCGCTCTCGCTAAAAGGCAGTCTGGGTCACGAGTATCCGGTGAATAGAGATAGAGAATATCTTTACCATTGGATGTATCTGCCTCTGTGAATGTGTACAGAGGAAAGTACTCGTAGAATTTGCGAACCGGGCCTGGCACTTTCATAAGCGATGGATGGACAGAAGAAATCCAGCCAGAGACTTTATATATGAAGACAATAACCTTGTAAAGAGACTTTGAAAAAAAGAGAAAACAACAAAGTCAATTGAAACGACGAGAAATAAATCGTACCGTTCGTGTCCCCCTAGCTGAGTGATTTAGTGATGATAGCTATGTATTGTGACCCCCGGACAATCGCTTGAGCGGTAGAACCGTGGATATACAGGCAATGTACTCATTTTTGTGAAAAACTAGATAATAAAGACCATTAGATCGAGTATATTAAGCTATGCTTTTAAGTTACTGGGCAGCAGCCTCAGGCTCATCAGCAATGCGGTGCTGGATGACCATAGGCTCACCAACGGGCTTCTCAGCCTTAGGCTCGAGGATGTGAATGTAGTCGGGCAAGGAGCTCTTGGGGGTACCGGGCTTACCGTTGGCAGCAGGGTCACGCATAATCTTGACCTTGATACCGAGGACACCCTGACGGAGGAGAACGTGACGGGTGGCGACGTCAATGAAGTCGCGGACGGGCTGACCGGAGTGGATCATGAAACCCTCACCGAACTTCATGGACTTGGCACGGGCAGCACGGAGCTTACCAGAAACAACAACCTCAACACCCTTGGCACCGGACTCCATAACGAAGCGGACGACACCGTAGGCAGCACGACGAATGGCCAAACCGTTAAGCAACTTGTAGCGCAAGGACTCGCACTGAGCGACGGCAGAAAGACCACGCTGGGAGACACGCTCAGCGTAGAGGGAGAGCTGACCGGGCTGGAGACGGAAACGCTTCTCGAGAAGGCTGGTCAACTCACGGATACGGCGACCGTTCTCACCGAGAACAGCCTGAGTGTGGGCAGCACGGACAACAATTTCGGTCTTGCTGCTGGTCTTGCGGATCTCAACACCAGAGTATCCCTCCTCAGCAAGCTCGCGCTGGAAGAACTCGTTAATCTCAGCGAAGAAAACACCGTCAGCAACGTGCTTGCGCTTTTGCGAAATATTGTGGGACATTTGTGGGTTTACTCTACTGTGAGTGGGTATCTGAGTGAAATTTCGGGGACTGTCAAAGCCCTAGGAAACATGAGTAAGCTGTGCCCTAACGACAGTACTTCATGACTAAGCTGATCTAGGCATACCTTCCCAGATCACCCCTAGACCCCGCTAGTGGGAAGAGTCTGAATAAGCGCTTTATAGTTTCGACTTGAATGCACCTGTATTCGCTCACTACACACAAATCATACAATCAGACATGCCTAATATCGAATCTATTAGTATCATCTAGCCCATCAACCATTACTATATCCAAAGTAGATGATGAATTTGCAAGACTTCAACCAGTTTACACCGAAAATACTTTTGCAACTATCACAAAATTAATACCAATTAATACAAACTCCTTTTGCGTATTAAACGATTCAGGTTGTATTTCTATTCTAAAATATGAAAACAATCAGCTCAAAACTACCATTGCCGACTTTATTCGGTCAGGAATACGCAGAGTCACTCCCGTCTATGCAGCATGCGATCCACAAATGCGGATATTACTTGCTGCTGCAATTGAATCGGAAAGGCTAGCATTTGTGATTGGGGTTGATGGTAACATAGAGTACCCTATCGAGTGTCCACAGAAAGACTGCATTGTATATGATCTATGCGCAATTGACGTGGGGTATTCAAACCCGATGTTTTGTCAAATTGAGCGGGAAAGAGGAAAAGAAGATCGGCATTTGGGGTTCTACGAGTTTGATTTAGGCCTCAATCTCCTTCGAGCTAAGCAGAAGATAGTTTGCAGGGATGCTCATTTACTTATACCTCTCCCTGAACATCTACATGGCGTACTTGTGTGTCGCAACAATCGTCTAGAATACTACAGCTACGTTTCCACACGCCCCGTTCTGATGATTGCATTCCCTGGTCGTGCTTTATGTGGTGTAGTACACCAAGTAAAGCAGGATACATTTGCATTAATCCAATCGGAAGATGGTAAAGTGTACAAGCTCAGCTTTCAAAAGGATCTAGAGCTCGATCCAGAGCTTACTGTAGAGCTGCGATTATTTGGGGAGGTTGAACCGGCTACAGCTTTGCACATATTCAAGGCTGGATTTCTCTATGTTGCATGTGAAATCTCAGACCATAAACTTTACCAATTCACAAGTTTGGGTGAAGATGATCCAGTGATTGCATACGGGTGCGCCGATGACGAAAAATGCGAGCTCACAGATTTGAGTTCGCATCAACCAGAAAATCTCGAAGAAACGGATACTTTGCTCCACCTTAATGCACTCACAGTTTCTCGTCTTGGGTCTGCGCGGTCGAAAATGCAGGAAACCATGATAGTAGGGGCAGGAAAACAGATACGCACATTGAAATACGAACTGAATATTGAGGAGCTGGTCTCTTCTCCATTAACTCAAAGGGCTACAGACGTTTTTGTGACCGGTTCTCCTTCGCGGTATATTTTTGTTTGTTTTGACAACAGAACATTGGTCTTGGAAGTGGGAGAGAGTGTTTCTGAAGTTGACGACATAGGCCTCGTTAATGGTCGCACTCTTCATGCGCAGGAGATGGAAGGAGTAATAGTACAGGTGCACGCAAAAGGAATACGGCAGATAAGCTCCAAAACCACCGACTGGACGGCTCCTGTTCCGATCGTTAAATGTGCAACAACACAATCCCAGGTTCTAGTGGGATTAGAGGATAACAGAGTTATTTATTTTGAAATGAAGAACGGTGTTCTTCAGCAAATTTCTACACAACAGCTTGACGTCCGCGTACTCTCACTATGCTTTAGCCAAGTCCCAGAAGGCCTGATTCGTTCCAACTTTGTTGCAATTGGGCTGAGTGATGCAATCAGGATATGCACTATCGATAGAGAACTTGAGCTTACTGGTATTCAGAATGTGACCGCACCGGTTTGTTCAATGTGTCTCGACAGTGACTTGGTCTTGCACGCAGGTTTAGAAAACGGTGTATACATGCAGTCTAAACTTGATAGTAATATGGGAGCTGTCATATCAACTAAATCACGACTTTTAGGGTCTTCACATGTCAAAGTGCGCAGTGCATGGTTGGGAGATACTGATACAGGTTGTGTTATTGCCATGTGCAAACAGGCCTGGGCAATATTCCCTGGACCGTACTTTGATATGGTTCCCCTGTCCTCCAATTTTACATCTGTTGCTCGGTTTTGCACTGAGGATAACCCACAAGCTCTGGTTGGCGTCACCGAGAGTTCTCTGAAACTTTTCAGCATTGAAAACACAAAGAATCGATATCAGACTGATGATACAGTTTTGCCCGACATTCCTCGAAGGCTACTTCGAGCCCATAATACCTTGTATACGCTTTTGCCTCGATCCATTTTTTTTTATGGTCAGGAAACCCCTTTACCTGAGAATTTCTCTGGCATATCTCTAACCAGCTGTCGCTTTGAGAGTCGTAAACAGGAATTCATAATTGTATCTGCTCTGCGTAATATGCGCTATGAAAAGTTTGTGCAAAAATATGATGAAGCGGTACTTATCGTTTACGAACATAGTGACTCTCTGAAGATTGTGCATACCACTATCATACCTGAAGCTGCACACAGTCTCTGTGCTTTCAATGGCATGCTACTTGTGGGAGCTGGGTCTAAGCTACTCCTCTATGACATCGGTATGAAACAACTACTTAAAAAAGTTTCTCATCCAGTGGGTACAAAGATAGTGAGTCTTGCTGTAAATCGCAACAGGGTATTTGTGGGTGACTCGCGCCACTCAATAACAGTAGTAGCCCACGGGGAAGATAAGTTTGTGCTGGTGGCAGATGATCCTGTTGCTAGACCGGTGTCGACAATGACAGTTCTTGATTTTGACACTGTTGCAGTTGGTGATCGATTCGGTAACTTCAGTATACTTAGAGTCCCAGAGTCTGCTTCCGAGCTAAGTTCTGACCCGACAAAGCTCCCGCTTCTAGATGCCAAACCGCCCCATCTTAATGGCGCACATTTTAAACTTGACCTTGTTGCCAACTATTATCCAGGAGACGTTATTACTGGAATGCATATGGGCATATTTGCGCCTGGTGCTTTGGAGAGTCTTGCATGGTTTGGCGTCCAAGGAACTGTTGGCTTTTTCTGCCCATTGAGTGATTCAGAAGCCAAATTTTTTGGTTTATTGGAAACTCAGCTGCGAAAGCAGCCTTCGCTGCTGAACAGATCCCATTTAGCCTATAGAGGCTACATAGCTCCACCAAAAAATGTAGTGGATGGTGATTTTTGCGAGCGTTATAGGCACTTGCCTCTACAGTCCAAGCAAGCAATAGCAGAGGCCATGGGCACTGACCCAGAATCAATAGAGACGCGCATAACAGAATTTCGAGTCAAATGCTTAACTATGCAATGAATAAATATATGTATAGGCTAAATGTTTATGATAATGTACGCAGGCGAGTGACACCAGCCGCAGAAGGAACCGCTGCACCAAAGTCAGCAATATGCAAAACTCCTTTACTATCGACTGCATAAAGAATAGTGCCATCCTCCGAGAACGCGAGTGAAGCACCCAGTTCACTTGAGCGAGCTCCAGTGAGTTCGAATACGACTGACACCTTCTTGGAATGATCCATACTTTTGGGCCAATATACAATGTAGACCAGACCAGTCTTATCCAAGAAAGCTATTGCATTTTCATGAGGAGAAACTAAACCATCGTGAATGCTCGATCCGACTTTCTCCACCTTGAGCAGGATCTGTGACTGTGAACGAGAGGATGAAGACGAAACCGACTGTGTTTTAGCATCAGGGTTTACTGGATATGAGTTGATCCGTGGGTCTAGGACAATAGGTGGAGAATTAGGTGCCACTGAACTTATAACAACAGCAGAGCGCCGAGGGAAGAACGATACGCTGGTAATGCCTTCATAGTCGCAATTAGGGTCTGTTGGCACTTTACGCGATGAGCGGGTAACAAGACGCGGCTCTCGCGGGTCCAGTAAAGATACAATGAAGAATCGCGATTCCTGACTAGTCGAGCAAACGATATGCAGTTCATCTGGCGAAAAAGCTAGTTTGCGGACAGGATCCAAGTAAGGAGAAACAAAAGTGATCTCAACTATATGGACAAAGGCCAGCTCGCACTTTGAATACGTATCAGGGCACAGGAGCAAGACCATGGGTTGACGATCGCCATCGCGATTCATAGTGGTGAATGAAACACCGATATAGGCGCCAGAAGAACTAATAGATAGTGCGAGTACATCAAGTTTGAGCTCATGCGTCCAAAGAATCTTACCGGTTTCCAAAGAAATGACATTAAGTGTTCCAGACGTAGTTGCCAGCACAAGCCAGTCGTTATTCAATGCAAGGTGAAAATGCTGTGTAGTGGGAATTGCTCCCGAAAAATGCAAAGTAGGACCATCATCTAGGTCGCTTGATGGAAGCTTGTACACATAGTAGGTACCGTTTGCGGTGCACAGAGCAAAGTGGGTAGCATCCGGGGTAAACCCAGTTTTATATGTACCCTTGGGGCAACGTTTAAGCAGACCAGTTTTTTGGCAGTTGAACATAAAGTACTTTGCATGTGAAGGGAAGCATCTCTGGAAAGCAGCGGCTCGTTGACCGTCCGGGTATACAATGCTGGGGATAGGAGAATGAGGTGCTATAACGGGGGTTTCCTGGTTTGGCCTACCATTTAGTTTTATTACAGCTTCCTTCAACGCTTCTATGAGGTTTTTCTTGTGTGGTTGAAGGGGTATTGAAGATAGTGTAGGTACTACAAATTCGTTGTCGATATTTCCTTGTAATTTGGCCCTAGTAACAAGCTCTTTAACTTCCAAAAGAATAGTCTGTGCTGGCTTTTGGGAGTTAATAGAGTCCTCCAGAGCTTCTAGTAGCGCGTCGAAGTCGCGCTCTTTCATCTGGTAAGCACGAGGGCAAAATCCCACCGTGATAATGAGATGCCCCATATGCGATGAAGACACCACAGAAGCCATGATAAACCATCATCTCGACAAAGGATGTCCTAAAAAGCGTAAGCTCGAGCCCACGCCCTGCTCTACCTTGCCTTCCACACCTCCAGATAAGCCTGATATACGGCCTCTTGCAGAAATCATGCGGCCAGCTAGTTTAGATGAATATGTCGGCCAGAAGCACCTTGTGGGCCCAGAAGGAGTATTGAGAAAGCTCATTGAGCGCGATAGGCTTCCGTCGATAATCTTGTGGGGTCCTTCAGGTGTTGGTAAAACCTCATTTGCTCGACTAGTTTCGAGTGTCACAAAATCGCGGTTTGTAGAGCTTAGTGCTACAACTGCTGGTACATCTGATGTTAAAGCTATTATAGAGGATGCCAAGAAGCATTTTAACTTGCTACGTCAGCGCACGATTTTGTTTCTGGATGAGATTCACCGGTTTAATCGCACCCAGCAGGACTCACTCCTCCCTTCGGTGGAAAAGGGCGATATCACCTTGATTGGTGCCACTACCGAAAATCCAAGCTTCAAGCTTCAAGGAGCCCTACTCAGTAGAAGTCAGGTGTATACACTGCAAAAACTGAGCGTTGATGATCTGGACACTATGCTAGCTCGGGCATTGAAGCAATTGAATGAGAGTGTGCCAGACGGAGTTGTAAAACACATTGCAGAACACGCTCAGGGAGACGCTCGTGTGGCTCTGAATATGCTCGAGATTGCACTGTCTCTGCCCAAGAATATGGAGATTGAAGAGATAAAGGCGTCGCTCAAGACTTTGGCCAACTACGACCAAAGGGGCGAGAATCACTACGACTTCATCTCTGCTTTTCACAAGTCGATACGCGGTTCTGATGCGGATGCAGCGTTGTATTACCTCGCGCGTATGCTAGAGGGTGGAGAGGATCCTCTTTATATTAGCCGTCGTATGGTGAGAATGGCCAGCGAAGACATCGGCCTAATAGATGATACATGCTTACCATTTGCGGTTGCCACTCACACGTCTGTACAGCAGATCGGACTACCTGAGTGCGACGTTGTTCTCGCCCATTGCGCAGTGAAACTTGCTAGAGCTGCAAAGGACGTTGAGGTTTACAAGGCCTGGGGAATACTAAAGGCCGAAGTAGCATCCAATCCTGTCAGTCGTAACGCGCCGATCCCCATGCATCTGCGTAATGCGCCCACCAAACTAATGGAAGAACAAGGATATGCAGCCGGATACAAGTATAATCCAAGGTATGTGACTCCGGTGGAGCAGGAATATTTACCAAAAGAGGTATCTGGTGGTTGGCTAGGCAGATGGCAACCTGACAAGTGCGATATCTGTGAGGAAAGCGACTGTGAGCATCTCCAAAACAATGTTCTTCGAGAGTATGACTGAGTAGTTTTTTTTTTATTTATTTGCTCCTAATGAGCGCACAACTCGTCTAGCAGCAGTTCTGTATGATAGATTTCTGAGCGATATTGTGGCAAAATAGCTTATGCATTGCCACCTGGACCTGTTACGACCGTTTCATAGTGTAAAGCGAGGAATCTGCACAAATGTCTCGCTTATGCACAAAGCTGATCAGATGTGGCAAGAGAATTCAAATAACGCAATCGCATCCGGGAGGGGGCTATATAAAGCATTGTGTGATCAATGCTCAATCATTATATGCTCGTTTATGGAATATTAAATTGTTCGACTATCGTCCTCAGCAGAGCGCCGAGAGGCTGATGAGCGGTATATTAGTACAGGACGAGGTGTGAAATCAGTGCCTGAAGCAGAAGAAAACAGTCCTGGTTACTTTTTATAGAAGGCATCCAGCTTTTGTGATACCTCTTCGTGCTCTAGGCGAGCCCTTTGGATTAAAGCCTGGAGCTGCTCTGTACTTTGACTGTCAAGGTGCTGAATCTCCTCGCAAGTGTTCTGTACCTTAATTAACCCAAGGGATGCACTGCTTCCCTTCAAAAAGTGACCCAAACTGCTAAGCTTCTCCTGGTCTCCCTTAGCAAGAGCATCGTCCATGTTGGCAAACGTTTGTTCAGCCTGCTCGTAGTACTTTTCGACTAACCGCCTGGAAAATTCGCGGTTTCCGTCCTCATCCAGGTCGGTAATTTGGCCAAAAGTGTTCCAATCGATGATATCACTGAGCTCTTCCATCTGTAGTTTCTGAGAGTTCTGTGGTTGTGACTAAGATGCTTCTTCTTTAAGGGTGGGGGTTAGAAATTGAGTCTAAAATAATGACGTCATACATGCATATCTTAATACTAAAGGTTGCCAGCTATATCTGTTGACGGCACATCAAAACTGAGTCTGCAACTCCTGGGGCAGACCACCAGGTTGCATTGGTAAAGTCAATTCGTCCCTGAGGTGTAGCCCAAACGCCTTTATTCCCCAAAAAAACAGGCGCGACCGTTACGATGATGCAGTTAGTCAGTCCACTCTCAAGGGCGGACGCAATGACATGCGCACCGCCTTCCACCATAACGCTGCCGATCTGATTTTCCCCCAGAAAGCTTAAAACAGTAGACCACTCTAAATTTGGTAGGACAACCACTCTTCCGCCCGCGCTCTCGATAGCATCTATTCGCGCTGAGTTGGTCGAGTTTTTAGTACATAAAACCCATGGGGCTGCGCCCGTACCGGCATGGGCACCCTCAAGGACCGCCCAGACCCCTTTCTCAGCCTCCCATTCTAAATTTGAGTCTAAAATGATAGGGCGGGGATGCCGCGAAAAATTGGGATACCGGCAATTGAGCTTAGGGTTATCTGCAATAACAGTACCCTTTCCTACGAGAATTGCATCGTGTAGTGTACGTAGATAGTGCGTCATTTTGTGCGAATGGCTACCACTTAGTTTAGTGCGTAAACCCCGACCAGCAGATATGCAGCCATCAATAGACTGGGCCCAAGTCAATGTGAGGTGAGCCGGTGCTCCTGGTTCAGCTTTAGAAACATACTGATTAACCTGACATTCGAGGCTGCTGATGTCTTGATCCATCGTCCAAAGGGCAATTGTGTCAGCATTCTCTTTTGGGACTTTTCTGATGCAAACTCAGATCTGCTAAGGTTCTTGCTTGATCTCGTTGTCAAACGCTACTTCAACTTTCTTAAGACGTTTAGCAGGTTTACTGGCTTGATTTTCATCAGCTCTTTTTACTTTTTTGACTCGGCTACCTTTGCACATAGCGTTCAGCTTACATTCACCACACTTTGGAGCTCTGGGAATGCAAATATTTTGACCAAATCGAACTAAAAGCTCATTTACATCAAACCATATGTCTTTAGGCAATATATTCTCCAGTTGTTCTCTTGTATTTTCGGGATTGTTACTAGGAGTGACCCAATCCCATAATTGAGCCAGCCGATGTACATGGGTGTCCACCCCAATTCCTGTAGTTTTGCCCCATGCAGCACTTTGAAGAAGATGTGCCATTTTAGGTCCAATACCTGGTAGCTTTAGGCAATCGTCGAGTGATTCAGGGATGTCACCATCATACTCGTTCTTCAAGATGGCGAAGACCTTGACGAGGGAGGCAGCTTTTCGACGATAGAATCCAACAGGATATATGAGTCCCTGTAGTTCTTTTTCAGACAGTTTTTCAAGTTGCTGTAAGTTGAACCCCTTTTCTCGTAGCCTGGCCATTGCATCAACAATCACCTGATCTTTAGTCTGGCTGCTCAATAAAAGGGATACAAGCAGATGCAAGCGCTGTTCTTTCTCGCCTAATCCATCATATAAGGAAGTACAAAGAGGCTCACCGCGTGGCACATTTTGCTGCTTCACTAACTCCAGCATTTCGAGTGCGCGCTGCTGCCGAGCTGACATGATACCGCTGTGGCTGGATTGTGACCCCGGACATGAAGACGCTCTAGCTTTGTTACTAGCTTGTGCTCTTCCACATTTCGAACTCATAGGCGTGAGCACAGTTTATGGTACTGCAGGCTTAGACTCGACCACAAACAATGCGCTGGCACTACTAACTGCATTCCATCACCACCACACTGCGGTGTTTCCCGGCGCTGAGAAACCTCTGCGAGGTTTCATTCATACAGGCACCGATATTCATGGTAGGTCAGGCTTAGATGGCACAGCATTGCTTCCTATGCCTCTTAGCCAACGACAGCCTGACCACACAGCAGTTCCCGCTATCGCGGAAGCTATAGAGGTTGCGAAAGGCGAACTTGTGATTGTAGCAACAGGACCGCTCACAAATATCGCTATGCTGATCATGCACTACCCTCAACTGCTTCCTCACATCCGCCAAATATCTGTGATGGGAGGCGCTATCGACTGTGCCCCTGACACTCAAAACTCGGAATATAACTTCTGGAGTGATCCTGAGGCTGCTAAAATTGTCTTTGGTTGCCAAGAACTTGCTGGTCGTATCATTCTTATCCCGCTGGACTTGTCAAACCAGGTCTTGGCGACCCCTGAGGTGCTGCGGTGCATTCAGCACGGTCCACAGTATGACAAGTATACTGTTTTCCGTCAAATGATGTATGAACTTTTGACGTATTTTGCGTCTGTTTATAAACTCAAGCGTGGGTTCCCACATGGACCGCCCGTACATGATCCCCTCGCAGTTGCAGTGCTACTGGCGGTATTTGACAATTTAAATTTAGAGCTTGAAGGGTATAGAGGTGACGTGACACTTTCAGCTGAAGCACCGGGAAAATTAGAAGTTGTGCGTAATGAATCTGGCAGTATTTATATTGCAAGTCATATCAATCCAGACGCACTTTGGGACCTCATTTACAACAGCATCTCCATATTGGAAGGAGCCTAATCTTTTCCCATTGACTAGGTTTCCACTCTATTTTTTATTGCACCTATTATCTTTTAAAAACTATAAAAATAAGCGGAATCTCACCTACACCTCAAAATATGCTTTGATATAGTTTCCATTTAGATACTGCAGCTGAAGAGTGTTACACTAGATAGAATTAAAAGCATGTCAGATCGTTGAACTAATTATTTAAATATTCCAGAGCTCCTCGTCGCCCTGCGATGCAAAGTTCACGAGTTCGTCGTAATCCCATTCCACCGTGTTGGCCTTTTTGGGGCTTTCGTTTTCCTCTGGTGGTGTGAGAAACGAGATATTAGACTCCTTCAGTAAATCGACCTCTCCAAAGGCAGCACGTATATCGCTGGCTGGCATAACCCCTTTCCATTTGGAATCAACTCCACGATCTTGGCGAGGCGTCTTCACAGCAGTTCCTTCCTTGGCGCTTGCAATGGCACCAGCAATATCATCAGCACTTACATTGAGGACGGTGCCCAACGATGATAGGAAGTACCAAAGCCCGTCGCCATTTGCCCGTTGCTTAAGTTTAGCAATATTATTGATTTTAGTCTTGTCAACAAGACTAGGTATACTCTTCTGCATCGCAAAAAAGCGTGCACTTTGAGAGCCAGGGGTATTCTGATTAGGAGTAGGCTGTTGTACAGGCTGATTTGCTACACTCATTTGAGCCATCTGAGGTGTTGTGGTTGTAGGTGCCGGGGGAGGCTGGGGAATCTGCCCATGACTAGGTACCTGATGCTGAGCTGGAATTTGTGATGCAGGAGCCTGTGGATGAATTGGTGTCTGCTGAGACTGCTGCTGAGGTATCAGTGTAGGAGGCTTTCGCTGAGAAGGGACCGGTGGCACTTGTACCACGGGAGTGTGTGCAGCCAGATTAGAGGGCGGAACCTGCCGTCCCCCAGGCGTACCAAACATCAATTGTTGTTGCTGCATTTGTGGTGTGAAATGCATACCCTGCTGTTGATTAGGCGGTGGGACAGATCCAGGTAGAGGCTGGTTAGGCGGTTGAGGCACCTGAGCCTGTGGTCCTTGAGGCTGGGCAGCTGCCTGGTTCTGCCACTGCTGCTGGGGAGCCTGTTGCTGTTGCTGTTGAGTGGGCTGACCTTGTCCTTGGAATGATTTCTGCACAAACATCTTGTGCTGAGAAGCCATTGCTTGAGCATATTGGTTTGGAGTCAAATGGCTCAATTGTTGTTTTTGATTAGGGGGTGTGAGTATTGCAGGCGACACTGGCTGGGGAGATTGGCGCACAAACTGTTGTTGTGGCTGCTGGGGAGCCTGCTGCTGTTGCTGCTGCTGCTGTTGCTGGGGAGCCTGTGCAGTAGGCTGCTGCGCTGGAAGACCATTGGCTTGTTGATTTGGAGGGACTCCGCCAGCAGCACCAGCGTTCGCTTGGCTCTGGCGCTGAGCCATCGTTTGATCGCGCACGAATCGGAAAAACGCCGAAACTTCGGTTTTCAAAGCGTCCAGCTGAGACAGTGTTATAAGGAACCGGCCCTTTGTGAACCCTTCAATAAGCTGAGCATGCGTTTGACGGCAACGGATGATTTTTTTGGTACCCTCACGATTTTTCTTGCTTAGCATGTAGAAAAGCTTGATTATTTGGTCCAAGCGTGAAAGTAGTTGTTGGTTATACTGTGGAGATAGTCTTCTCGCCAATTGCTGCTTTTCAGCTTCTGAGAGTGTGTTAGTATGATCTTCCAGTCGACTAGGCCCCTCATTTTTGACCTCCTGCACAAGCTGGTATATTTCTTGTTGGCAAGCTTGCATGGAGTAATTACTTCGGTTTGCCTGTGCTTGTGCCTGTGCCTGTGCTTGAGCTTGGACTTGAGCCTGTGGAATCGCCGCGTGAGTAGCATCTGCAACACCACGAGAAGCTGCCAAACTCTGCTGAGTTGCGGCGTGGTGCTGGGCCTGAGCCTGCTGCTGTGCTTGAACTTGGGCCTGGGCACGTGCTTGAGCTTGGGCCTGGGCCTGCGCTTGAGCCTGAGCCTGCGCTTGCTGCTGTTGGGCCTTCCATTGCGCTTGCTGTTGTGCTTGCTGTTGGGCCTGCTTTTGGGCTTGTGCCTGTTGTTGAGCTTGAACTTGGGCCTGCGGGTGCTGAGGTTGCGGGTGCTGAGGGGCTTTCTCGGCTAGAGTCATGAGATGCTTTGTGAAGTGTTCCTTAAACATCTGGACTATTGATGGATCGGCACGAATACTTTTCAAGTGCTCTTGAACTTGGGCCAAAGTACTGACATGAGGGGGCAATCCTGGTACCAAACCTAAAATGTGTTGTGGGATTGGCACATTCTGCAAGCCTTGCGGGAATAACTGTCGAAGACGCTGCTGGGTAACCTGTCTCTTTTGTGCCTGAGCCGCCTGTTGGGCTTGCTGAGCCTGCTGGTGAGCTGGAGGTGGACCTGCTTGCTGCCCAGGATGCTGCTGGGGTGGCTGCTGATAATCATAGTACCGTTGAGGATGCTGCTGTGCTTGAGCCTGCGCCTGCGCTTGGGCTTGTTGTCTCGCCATTTGATTGTTTTGCAACGTTTGACGTAAATTCTGGATTCTGGTATTGAATTTTTGAAGGTACTCCTCCTTTGAGCGACTTTGATTAAATGTTGTGGATTCAAAATTATGCACCGACTGAACCATGCGCTCCTGCTGGAACTTATCTTTGAAGGGTATAAGCTTGAGTTGATTCAATAGAGCAGCTACGAGGCGTTGGCGCTCTTCCCTAGGGAAATCAGAACGCCAATCGTGTTCTCGCAGGTAGTCCATGAAGGATGATGTAAGTCTGATGCCCGCTCTTACCCAGATAGTGAGACACTGCACAATTGTGTCTTAGCGAACTAATGTGAAAATAGGATAGATTTAACAAGGTATATGAATTTTATATAAACAGAGGGAATATTGGAGCACACACTAACATTGCAAAAATAATGACAAATATATTGAACCTACAAGAATGCATAAAACATGTCACCGGTTTTACAATTGAGTACAATGTTACGAATAATTGAACTGGGGTCAAAAAGAGGACAAAATTTATTGTTATCAAGATAAATTAAGCGAAAGTACTAAATCATACCACCATTACTAACGACCAATAGACATGAATTCTTTTCCTTAGGTAACTTACCAAGATGCTTTCGCGCAATGTTGCCCGCTCTGCAGGTGTCTCTTCGCGGTTTATGAGTACCGCCATTTCCAATCCCACTCTCCGTCAGCTTCCCAAGCGCTGGGAGACCATGCCCGAGGAGGAGCGTGAGGAAATTATCGGCCAGCTCGCCGAACGCCAAAAGGGTCCCTGGTCCGAACTCACCCCCCTTGAAAAGAAGGCTACCTGGTACATCTCATACGGTGAGTGGGGACCCCGCCGCCCTGTTCACCCCAAGGGTTCTGGTGCCTACATCGCATACGGTACCATCATTGGCTGCGTCGCCGCAGTCGGTATTTTCGGTCTCTTCCGTTTGATGGCTCCTCCTTTGCCTAAGACTATGTCTGAGGAGTGGCAACAGAAGAGTAACGAGATCCTTGAGGAGGTTAACGCCAACCCCTTCTCTGGCTACAACCAGGTCCAGTCTCGTCCTACTGGTATCTCTGAGGCTGACCTCGAGGAGGACGACGATGAGTAGAGAGTATATACTACATACATCATAACTCTAGATTAATTAGCGCAGAGTACAGTCTCGCACATCTCTTAATGTGCGCTATTGTCTGCGTTTTGCGCCTGTCAATTTTGAAGCCCCTCGGGATAATCACACCCTAACCCTTGTTACTTGGGACCTTAAACTATTATTATTTTATATATGGGGGGGGTGAAGGAGTGGGTTTAACTTGTAAACAACCCTAAGGCACGTGCAGTTTGTTTGAAAATCTTTATGTATTTATTGAATTATTTGAGAGATAAACGTGTAAAGAGCGCATAATTTTAGTATTATTAAATCTCACAGCATATAAACTCAACACAGATCAGGTTCTGACCCCACTTTCTCCCCCTATCTTCTTGCCTAGCACCAAATAGTCATCATGGATCTGGCCTCGCACTTTAGCCCGCGGCCAAGTGCTAGTTTGGCTGAATCTGATGCTGTTACCATCGCCCGTAGTGGCTACGCGTATTCGTATACTGCGGATATGCGAGAGCTGGTGGCCGCACGGCTTGCATCTGTCCTTAAAAGCTTAGAGCGCATGAAATCACCTCTGCAACCACAGCAGCAACAACAACAGCAGCAGATCAGCAATACTCTGCTGCCTTCAAATACCAATTATCAGTCTGGTGTTCACTCTCCATCCTTAAGGAGCGTGAGCGGTTCCTCTGCCACTGGCCTCTGTCCAAGCCCAGCTTTGAGGAGTACATCGTTTGTAAACTTGACTGAACTGCGCCCTGATGTGTCTCAGGCTTCTTCGGCACTACTTAAATCACAACGAGTTGATTCTTATATCGACTCCATCCAAGATGCCTTTAATATCGATAGTTCGGCCTCAAACAGTACCGCCGTACCATTGTTTCCATTCAAAGAAGAAAGCTCCACTTGGTTGCGTAGTGTTGCTCGTTTTATCAAACCTGGGGACGAAGTCAAAGACCAGGGCTCGTTGCTGGAGATTATGAGTATGCCCTATATCGATGTCAGTGCCCGAAGGGGTAGGCCAGCTCTGCTAAGAAGAACTTCCTCGTATGCCACCATTCCTTTAGTTCAAGCTACTTTGGGGCAGCCAGACGCAACGTGCGAGCCAACCCCTGTAGCAGCACAGACTAGCAAGTTTGGGGCTCGAAACGCAGTATTCACTACCACGACATCGGCCCCATACAACATTCGCAGTTTTAATGATATGGCCTGCTTGATATTTGGTATTCAGGAAGGGACTGTAGGTGTGTCAATGCTCACTTTTATCGATGAAGCCTCGCATCCTCAAATTCTACAGGCCCTCAGTAGAGACTCAGACATTCCACTCAGCGGATCACTCGTGGATATTAAAAAGAAGGATGTCAGCTCTATTGCCTCTTTTTGGATCGAGCGATCAGGAAACTTTTTTGTATGGATTGTCGAGGAGATTGATATGCGCATCGTCGAATGTGAGGCTGGAGAATCTCTGCAAGCACCATTCGAGAATCTGCGAATTGATGATATAGCACCAGACTGGAAAGAATGTGAACCCGCTGTTATGCACCATGCTGTCGTGAAATCATGGGATCGCAACGCCCCCTGTCTATGGTCACACCACAAAAATAGGCTTCGTTTTAGGTTCCCTCGCGTAATTGGCACAGCACTAGTGCTTGACAACCATAATCGTATTCTTGCATACAATCACTCGAGCTTGTTCAATATGTTGGGTATCAAGCCCCAGAGCCTCGACGGTCAGGTTGTTGATGCGGTAATTCCCGGTTACACAAACTATATCGATGCAATTGATCGCCTCATAAAGCTTCAACTCACGCCAGGCATTGTTGTACCTGAGCATATGTTCCGGCAAGTCGCCTGTAAAGACAGCAGCGAGTATTTTGTAGACTTCCCCAACAGTGGAGTCCACGCACTTTCTGCTGAGGGCAAAGAACTATTTGTGGATATTGAGCTCCGTATTGTTAGTCCCAATTTAAGGGTGCTATGGATTACTTTCAACCGCCCTCCTTTAGAATCTGACGACTCCTTTGCACTACCATCACAATTACAGCTTTTACGCACAAACAGTACATCCTCTGATAGTAGCAGTAAGAAACTCTTGGCATCACCGCAAACGCCGGGCCGCCCGCGTGCGGGCTCAATCACATTTTCCTCGCCTTCACCTAAAACTAGTGCGCCTTCTACTCCAGCAATCAAAGTTGACAAAGTAGGTGCCCGCCGTCGGGAACAATCGATGGATGATTTCATTATCATGAAATCTCTTGGAGAGGGAGCATATGGGAAAGTCTGTATGGCAGCGCCCAAATCCGATCCCGATGCGTTGATCATTATCAAAAGCATCATCAAAGACCGCATTTTGGTTGATACTTGGACCCGTGACCGCTCATTAGGTACCATTCCAAACGAGATTAAAATACTGAACGAGCTGCGTGAGCGTCCCCACCCTAATATTACACAGCTCTTGGACTTCTTCGAAGACCGTGAGTATTATCGCATCGAAACTGCCCTTCACGGGAACCCGGCCGTAGATCTGTTTGACTACATTGAAAATGAACCTGATTTGCCTATTGCTCATTGTCACTCAATGTTCAAACAGGTTGTTTCTGCTGTAGCACATCTCCACTCTATGGGTATAGTACATCGCGACATCAAAGACGAAAACATCATTGTTGATGAAAATGGTAATTGTCAACTTATAGATTTTGGTTCAGCCGCGTACACTCGCAAGGGCCCCTTTGACGTGTTTGTAGGCACAGTCGACTTTGCTGCACCTGAGGTATTGGAGGGTAATCCCTTTGAAGGTCCACCCCAAGACGTTTGGGCACTTGGTATTTTGCTATACACAATCATATATAAGGAGAATCCTTTCTCAAACGTTGACGAGATCATGGCCGTGGAACTTGATATTCCTGAGGATGTTGATGCGGATGTTACCAAACTCCTCCACTCAATTTTGGTTCGGAACGTGAAGAAGCGGCCTACAGCCCAGTGGATTCTCGATGTGCTCGAAAGCGAGCAAGCATAGCATACCACTCTTAAAATATTTATCTAAAACACTTATCTCTAGGTTAATCTCTGATTCTGGCGAATTCGGCCTCGAACAAAAGTCTTTTGTTTGTTTTCCGCCAGTACGCCCAATAGCATACTGAGAGAAATACAACAATAATAGAGCCTAGCGGGTATGCATAATAAGGCAGGCCTTCCTTCGGGGTTGGAGGAGGGAACCATGGCGCAATAATCATATATGTGTTTGTAACTGCGAAAAGTGCAATTGCATACCACGGCGAGTACCATGTGTGAGCCCCCAGCCCCCAGCCTTCCTTTTCCGAATTCATATGAAGGTATACAAGCCCCAGAGTTATAGCCAATGCGATGATTGCCACCGGGTAAGTACTCAAGTCTACAATGAATTCGTAGACTTCACCTGGGGGAGGTATCAGCACTACAAGACAAGTTGTGATGGCATGGAGTGCAAGGCCTGCAATGGGAGTGCCGTATGGTGCAAGACTCGCAAATACATCACTGCACGGTATGACATGATGCCTTCCAAATTCATTAACGATTCTTGCGCATGCAAAGCTCACCACTAGAATGTTTCCCAGATTCGAAAGGCATACGCATAGGGGTAAGACACGTGCAGCAATTGATTCACCAAAGAGAATTGTGAAAAATTTACCCGCGATTATTGCACCAGCCTCACGAATTTCAGGTTTTGGAATGACGGCAAAGTATGCTATGTTGCACAAAAGGTAAAGAACCACAATGAGCAAAATGGATGCAGGGCCTGCGATAAGCATTGTGCGGTGGGGTCTTTTAATTTCACCCAATACTGCGTTAACGGTTTCCCAGCCCCTATATGAATAGCTCACGCGTAGCAACGCTGTTGCATAGTCATAGAAGCCACCCCCCATGCCATCGTTCTGGAAAATATTGTGAAAGTTGTCGGGTCTATTAGGTATCTGCCACAACCCAGAGATAATCAAAAGCCCAATAAGCGATATAATCACTAAGGTAGCAAGCTTTAGCAGTCCAAGCACATTGAACGCACGTTTGCCGGCCTCGGGCCAGACTGCATGAATGAAGCATGCGGCTACTATTGAAACACAGGCGATGCGCCTTGATATGAGGTCGCTTGGGTCTTCTATTCCGCAAACTAATTGAGCGTATAGTCCAAACGCATAAGAGTTTGTGGCGCTGAATTCGAGAATAAATATGATCATTGCATACGAAACAGTAGCGAGAAACTTTGGTTTACGATAAACCCTTGAAAGATAGTTAAACTCTCCGCCTGATCTTGGCATTTCCAGTCCATATTCCAGATATACGCTAAAGCCTGCCAAGACTACCAACGCGCCGAATAGCCACAAAACTAAACTCCATCCCACTGAGCCTGTGAGTGCATAAATACCGCCCGGAACGCTGAAAATACCAGTACCCACTATTCTATTAACATTGAGAAAAATAGCAGAGCCAACTCCCAGGTGCCTAACCGGACGGTCCGCCAATAAGGGTGTTTCCATCAAATTGATAAGCTTATCTACGCGGGGAGAAACACAGGTATCGCGCGATCTCGCGTCAGATCACAGGTTTATAAATATGTCACCAAGTGGTTAACTTTATGTAAAAACTTTCACTGTGTATAGTTAAACAATCTACTCAATAATAATAATCAGCTATTTTGCGACACTACTTTCTATACGATTTGACCTTTTCGCCGCTTTCGATAAGTTTTGTCTTTGTGAATAGACCTTTGCGTTTACGAATGCTTTCCACATAATTCAATGCAATATTCTCTCGCTCTGCAAACTCACCGAGGTCCTCGAGCTCTTCCTGAGTGGTGGGAACCCAGTATGGGTCCTCGTCAAGAATCTCAAATCCGTGGAAAACAAGTTGCGGGTTGGCACTACCTGAGGTACGAGCACGCATTTCCTCAGAAAATCCAAAAGATTGAACCACCGGTAAAAGTGCTTTCACATTAAAGTAGGGCGTGCCATCCTTGAGGTCTTCAGAAATCACCCTACCATGACGGCGGGTAATCACCGAGTAAAGCTTGCCTAGCGCCTCAGTGGGTGCTTGAATCTCGCATAAAAACATTGCAAGTAGAACTCGTGGGGACCATTGCTCCATACCTTCATGAATGAGTTTGTGGGTACCACTGATGATACGACGTTTAGTAGCCGCGCTCACAACATCACCTTCTTGTTGGCAGATAGACTTGATCTTGACGGCGATACCTTCCACAGGCTCTGCGATTAAGGGGCCTTTTGCTACCGCACTCTGGAAACCAGCTAATAAGCTATCATCATAAGCGCCGCGTTTAAGCTTATCGCCAAAATAGCGACACTCGAGAGACGATCCGCATTCATCCACTAGAATATTCGTCCCTCTAATAGTTACGATATCATCAATGCTGATGTCTATCTGTTTTAGAGCTTGTGACAATGCCTCCTTGTTGATAGGACTCTGCTCAAGGCAACGTTGAACATCCTCGGGTAAAGGTACTATACTTGCTTCGAGAGTGGCTTCACAAATAGGCAGGGAAACATGACCACGGTCAGGGAAACCGTCTTCTTTAGGTTCCCATTCACCAGAATCCTTTATAGTCTCGCGAAAGGGGACCACTGGCTCCGAAGCTTCAATTTCGATCTTGGCAAACCTCTCTTCCAAATCTTTGAAGCAACGCTCAAAATGCAGCTCTCCAGCAGTGCCCAAAATGTATTCGCCATCATCAGTGATCTCAAACTCAACAGAGGGGTCGCTGATGTTTAAAAGTTCCAAGCCACGCTCGAGTTCGTCAAGCTGGCGTGGGTCTTCTGGCTCGAGGGCAATCCGAAGAATTGGGGGTGGTATATAACTCCCAGCTGCTAGATTTGGACCGACAACACCAGGGGTCACGAGAGTTCCGCTTTTGACTATTTTGCCATCGAGGCCGCTGATACCAACAATAGTGCCTGGATAGGCCTGCTTAATAGGAACCAGATCACGACCCATTAGCATATAAAGACTTCTTACGGTAACCTCTTGTCCTTCACCTTCACCAGGGATATACTTGGGGCCAAGGAGGCTCAGTTTATCACCTGCTTTAACTACACCACTGAATACACGCGTGATTCCAATAATAACATTCTTGTCATCTGACTGTTGGTTTCCACGCCCACTTTTCAATCTCAAGTTCTCGATGGAGTTGGCCAAAATATCATTAGGAATCTCAGACTCCGGAACTTGGATAACTTTGGAGACAAAGGCGACTGTGGGAGCATCTTTGTCGCAGTGCGTCATACCATCGCGTACCACCTGATCAATGTTTTTGCTCTCTGGAGTGTTATCTAGAACACGAGCCATGCGAAGAGTCTGGGCCTTGAGAGGCGACGGAATTTCGTGAACGATCGCCATGAGAATAGCTCTGGAGATTGGTATCCAGCTGTTGAATATATTGATAATGGTTTGCTTTGGCTCGTTGGTAATTTGCGCATTTAGTTGAAGAGCGCTAATGATTTTCTCCAATTTCGGGGTGTCGTAGTCTGCGGCAGCCTGATATACTGCCCAGATATTGTCGAGAATGAACTGTACAAACATTGGCTTTGTTAGTTTCTTCTCTCTGGCTTGCGAGCCCTTAAGGACACGCTTGGACTTGGGGTCAAAATAAAAGTCACCCCATAGAAACTTCTTCAGCTTATCGCGGTCAACACCCAATTTGCGTTCATAAATAGCAGCAAACTGTGCCAGTGCGAATCCCCAGCCATCAATTGCACTTCCAAATACGACATTACCTTTAATAGGATCGAAATAAAGGTCTTCGTCTGTCATCTCCTCGGTAGTAACCTTGGCATTTTCATCGAGCATCGCTTGATACTCTTCTTCTGCGCGCTTACCAGCAAAAAAGGATCCGATAACAGCATTCACTTGTTCAACCAGTTTTACAGTGTGCTGATAAGCATCCTGTGCATTCATGTCGAGTACAGAGTATAGCTTATCCATTTTGTTGATCACCAAGACTGGTGTGAGCTGCTCATCCCAAGATTGTTTGAGAGCCGCAATGGTCTGAGAGCAGACACCTTCAACTGCATCGACCACAACTACACATCCGTCACATAAACGCGAGGTCGTAGTAACTTCGGAAGAGAAGTCAACGTGCCCGGGAGAGTCTATCAGATTTACGAGATACTCGTCTACTTTGGGAGGCTTTCCGTCGACGGGTCGTTGTGCAGCTTTGAAAAACAATGAAATAGCGGAGGCTTCCATTGTGATTCCTCTCTGTTGTTCATCTTCTCTCGAATCGAGGTATAGAAGTTTTCCTTGCTCTGACCTCGAGATGAATCCGTTTGTTGCCAGTAGACAGTCGGATAGCGATGTTTTACCGTGGTCTACATGTGCTAAAATGCAAACGTTGCGAACCAGCGACGGCTGGCCCTGTACTCTAATTAAATTTCTAGGATCGATGGGCATTAGGCAGCGAACGTCCCAAGGGATCCGACCTTGACATGTTTAATCAGAGGGCATTGTGTTGTTTAGTAGTATTACGGGTAAATAGAACCCATCAATCTAATAATAGAGGGACCAAATCTGGTAATCGAGAATAAGCGAAGACTAGAGTACTCACAAATAGCATCATTGTGTGTGGAGCGGCGTGGATAAATAAAGTAAATGCTATGCTAGTGTTTATATGCCAAATTTCAAGATTATAGCATGCCAGTCTGTTGCGTATAGTGACTCATAGCATACTCGCTTTCGCTCAAGCCCTCGTCGGCGCTCTTCAGGTCCCACACATTGTCAACTGGAGACACACTAAACTCAAGGTCTTCAGTGGTAATAATGTCCCATCCCTTGTAGACAAGAACGTATGCAAACATATTGCATAGGGTTGCGAGAAACTTGCCATCGATGTAGTGCTTAACGTGGGTGCAGATAAGGTTATTGAACTGGTATAGCAGAAGCTGTCCAACAATGAAAAATACTAGCGCCATACAGTATGAACCTACAGCCCACCATTCTCTGAGAACTACAGCGGTAAGCCACAAGCTAGCGACCGTGTAAAAGAAAAGGAAGGCTGCATTCACCACATACAAGAATGCCATGAGGAAAGCGCCATGCGTGGGTCCAATCACATCGGAGTTTGTCCAAGTTTTGAATGTCAAGAGTGCAATAATGAAGTTTACCAATCCCCAGATAGCAACTCCGCAGCGGTTTATGAACACTGCTTTGAAGGTTCCATCCTCCCAGAACTGAAACATAGTGATGCCCACGACAACAAACTGGGCACATAGGGCACTCGCAAGGGCAGCCTGGACAGCTACAAAATAAGGGTATGGACCAACCTCGGGAGCCACAACGTTACCGTCGACTACTATGCTCAAAAGGGTGAGAAGGAATAGAAGATAATTTAAATCAATAACCTCCCTTCTACCGACAGCCGTAAATTTTCCAGCTACATTAAAGGCAACCACAGCAATCACCAGCAGCATGGCGAGTTCCAAAAAAAGGTTTCCTATATTGAACACCATTGTGTTGGCCAAAACTACAGTGCGGGCAAAGCACTGTCCCTGGTACGGAATAAGATCATCACCATCCATTTTTCCCAGTAAAAAGCATAGCGGAACATTAGACTGACCACAAACACCCGAGAAGTCTCCAAACGCCATGTTGTTTACAGTTAGGTAAGTGTGAATAAATGGCTCTGATCCATGCACATGAAGGGGCAAAATCTGAAACTAAAAACAAATTATTTATCTGGACTTTTTCCGGATTTATGTTATATTTTAGCAAGCCAAATGCGTTCAAGCATGTGCAAATAAGTGGACAAACTGGGGCCCACCTTGCTCCTCCGAGCTAGAATCCAGAATATACCAGAGCAAGGCCTAAATTTATCGGAGAAGCTACTACCACAAGTTATGGAGCACATGTTTCTCCGTTGTTTTGAATATTGCCAAAGCTACATTTCCTATGGAAAATGAAGATACGTAATTAGCGAGACACTACGCCTGCAACCTCGCACATTTAATTTGATGACTAATGCAGAGTGTACCCACCTCATAGAACCTCCCCAGTTGACAGCTGCTACCAATGTGTGACTAATCCATTATAGGGCTTTGCCCTAACGAGGGAAACTTTTCACTCAATACCAGCTAGCGATACTCTCGAAAACAATCAAACAGTAAGTGATGATCGGTCTCTCGGTAGAGACACACCGGTTGTCCAATTTGGACCAGACTCCATTTGGACACTCTGGTCTACCGGGAGGCTATATTTAAAGCCCCGTTTGTTCATGCTAACTTAGTGACTCGTACCTCTGTTCTCGCTGATGCCCTCAAGACCATCTCCAACGCCGAGAAGGCTGGTAAGCGCCAGGTACTTATCCGCCCTGCCTCTAAGGTGATCATCCGCTTCTTGCAGGTGATCCAGAAGCACGGTAAGTAAAATCGTTTCGAGTCTATAACTGGTTGGTGGTCCTTTGATGACTACAGGCTTATAAACGACTCGAAAATTAATTTGGTTCAGTTAAAGGGTTTATGCTTTCAGTGTGTATTCCTGACGATCGGTTCCAAAACATCTTCTTTTCAATCAAACAATTTACTAACAAAGGTTACATTGGTGACTTCGAATGGGTCGACGACCACCGCTCCGGTAAGATTGTCGTTCAGCTCAACGGTCGTCTTAACAAGGTCGGTGTTATCTCTCCTCGCTTCAACATCAAGGTCGGTGACATTGAGCAGTGGGTTACCAACCTCTTGCCCTCTCGTCAGTTCGGCTACATCATTCTTACCACCTCTGCTGGTATCATGGACCACGAGGAGGCTCGTCGCAAGCACGTTGCCGGTAAGATCCTTGGTTTCGTCTACTAGACTAGTTAAAATAATTTAATTCCTCTGATTTGTACAAAGCCACATTTATCTCGTTATGCTTGTGTATAGTTTTTACTCTTTTGCATCGTTCACCTCCATAGAGTTTGGCCAGATCTTACCATGTGTGTCAATTGTGAAGTATAACTAGGTGGCATAAAATTACTTCGATAATAGTAGATTCCCAAAGGATGAATCCAAACTGAGTGTAACTCAGAACTGAATTGTAGATCGAATATCAACATAAATAAGAGGAAAGATGTATGAAATGATAGAATTGTTGGATTATCTATTCGGAACTATGTACAATGTCGCTAGTTGCTGCTTTTGTTAGAATCAGCCAATTTTAAGATACTAAAACCACAACGCTGGGTGAAAAAGCCATCAGTTGTGTCTCGTACGACTTCTTCAGCCATCATTTCACGACGGACCCACGCGTTTCTTTGCTGATCAGTGAGCGTCTCATCACGGGCCCCATAAGAGTCAATTCTCGGGGACACTGAGGTATCCGGGAGCGATATATTGTCACGAGCACGTAGCCAGAGAGCGTCGATCCTGGCATCGTCATCTGCACTAGGATTGGTGGCTATCTTGGAGCACAGGGAAAGCATTTCTCCCCGTTTTGACCACTCCGAGAGAATTGTGGGCACTACATCATTACAGTTACGATCAGAGAGGGATGACGCCACTTTGTCGTCGGAAATTTTGCGACTTTGGCGTAGAAATTGCCTCACTGCGTGCTCATCGCAGCTCATTATACTTACAAATCGAGTGTGGTAGAAGCTCAAAAGACTGCGTATTGAACTTTTTTAATTACTCGTCTCGTAAACTGTTCGCCTTTTCCAATGTGATAACGATTCCCTCGGGGAAAAATAGCAATTACTATATGAGATTTTTCTGGAAATTCTTTAGGGCGGGGCGCGGACAATTGTATTTATGGTGGGGTTGGGCACATTGATGCTGACATGTCCCAACCACTCATCTCCGATATTGTGAAGTACTTTGAGGACACTCTTGCCAGTGGCAAGGTTGGATCGGATGATAAAGAGAGTCTTGAAGTTGCTATCGATGCCATCAAGGAAGTTTTCGGCGTCGAATCCGGCTCCAATGACCTTGAGGCGATCTACAAGCGTGGTCTCAATAGTGACGGCGCCACTACTAGCTCGGAAAAATCTCCGAATGCTAGCAGTGAGGCTCAAACACCTGTAGCCAAGGAAATCTCTGAGGAGACTAAACAACAAGCCGAGCAGAAGAAGGTTGAAGGTAATCGCGAGATGGCTCAAAAGAACTACGAGAAGGCTATCGACTTATACACAGAGGCAATCGCACTCAATCCTGAGAACCCATTGTATTTCAGTAACCGTGCGGCCGCATACTCGCAGGCTAACAAGCCTTCTCTCGCCGCCTCTGATGCTCGTCGTGCTATTAGTCTCGACCCCAATTACTCCAAGGCATACTCTCGTCTAGGCTTGGCACTCTATGCTCTAGGCGATACTCAAGGCGCTCTCCACGCGTATGAGCAAGGTATTAAATCAGAAGGTGACTCTCCCTCTGAGGGAATGAAGCGTGGCTATGAGACTGTAAAGAGTCGCATCGAGAGCGAGAGCAAGGAGCTCAGCAGTAGAGATCCTGCTGAAGAGTCTTCCTCTTCTTCAAATGCCTCTGATAGCTTTAGTGGCATGCCTGGACTTGGAGGTCTTGGCTCCCTCAGTGGTTTGGGTGATATCTTGAATAACCCTGAAATCAAAAATATGGCTTCCAAAATGATGAGCAACCCTTCAATGATGGCTAACTTAATGAACTCCCCTGCTGCAAAGTCTATTCAGAACCAGTTTGGCGGTAATGGCGGTGGTATGCCTGATCTCAGTAAGCTCATGAATGACCCCAATGTCGCCAAGATGATGAACGACCCCATGATTCAAAACATGGCCAAGCAGTTCATGGGAGGTGATAAATGAAGTACGTAAATGTGTGTATTCCACTAGTTAATGCTAAGGTGCATCCTATTTCCCAGCCGCTACATTCTTTAAAAGGAACTCAAACTTGGAGATATGAACTCTATACAAAGACAAAACAATAAAGTATATAAGAATAGTCTCAGAAAATTAAAAGGTTGTCAACACTAAAAGTAGAAGTTCAGAGCTTGACTCTTGAAAAATATTTTCATCATAGACAAACGACCCGCCATGTTCGACCATGACGCGCATCCCAAAAGACCGCCGGGCCAAATGAGTTGAAGCAAGCACCAGATAAGCTCCATTGGGTTGTTCAAGAGAACATTTACATATCTATCGTTTAGCCTTCAAAGAGGCCAGCGCCTTTATTCTCCCAGCATCTCCAAATAGAGCGAGGCCTTAAACAAGACAGCTGGTTAAGAGAAAACCTCTTCACAGAGGCTGCATTTCTGCATATCGGCCGGAGACTTTCCCCAAAGCATGATTTGAATCGTTAGTAGCTTTGAAAGTAAATTCTGGTGCTTGCTTGAAGTTGGGAAAAAACAGATTGGCTGCTTTTATACATTACGTCACGTGACTGAAGTTGAGCTACTAGCCCTAAAGCATCCTACAGAGATCAACTTAGAGTGATAAAGAAGTGCACATCCAGACGCGAAAAGTATTGCAGGGGACGAATTATATACAGCGCAGGCTGATATTAGAGAAATTATCGCACAAACGGATGTTCATGTAGATCGTATATTGTCCATTATTTATTAATATATAATTCCGGAGGTATCAGTTCATTTTCGCGATAACTGGACATTCTCTAGTTTGAATGTGCGTCTCAACCCAGGCTTCATTACTGGAAAAGGATTGCTGACAAGCTGAGCAGTTACCGGATACCTGAGCACGCTTATTACAGGGTGTGTTTTGTGGATAAATAAAGTGACGCGCCTTAAGATGCGTCTTGTAAGTGTCTCTTCTTGAAAAGCCTCCCGTGGGGTGACACTTGCGCCCATTTTCAGGGTTGTAAAAGGGGCAGGTGTACGCCTTCTGACGGGCGTGCTTTTTGAGATGACGGGTGAGATATCCCTTAATGCGAAAGTCTGCTTTGCAATGTGGGCATACAAACCGGTCTTGTGATTCTGGGCTTCCTGATGACTCCGGAGAGATGGGCGCGATGCGTTGAACTTGTGGTGGCGAGAGATACTCATGGTCACTGTGGTCAGATGAAGTGTGAGACAGTACTTCATTTATTGTGACGGGAGCAAAAATAGGCTCGTCAACTTGGGCATCATAGACGACATCAAGAACATCATTGAATAGGGGGAACCCAAGCGGGTCAGGTTGCTCGGTATCAAGCAGTGATGCGCTGCCAGCCTCCATCATGGCCGGAGCATCATAGCCAGTGGGGAGATGGGGTATTGAGACACCAGGCATATGTGGGCCATAATGCTGGTGTGGAATTTGATCATGAGGGATATGATGTTGCAGAGCCTCTGGGGAATGGTGAAGTGGAGGCTGTGAAATGTGACGAGCTGAGGCCCCAGCCCCAGATTGCGGAATCTGTAAAGAAGCATCGACTAGTGGTCCACTGGGAAAGCTAGGTTGAGGCCACATATCCTGTGAATTCTGATATTGACCTTGTTGTGTACCCATCACGGGCTGAGGTGCGTACTCTATATAACGCTGATCACCTGGGCTGGCGGCTGGTGAGAAAATTTGGACGTTACTTTTCTGCCCAAACTTCCTAGGATGATGGTAAGGAGCACTTTGATGTTCAAACGATTGTACGGGGCGCCGAATTGGGCCATATGTTGGAGGGTCCTGTGCAATGACGTACTCACATGGAAAGTCATATGAAAAGGCGCCATTTTCACAGTGCTGGGTTCGTAAATAGACACTCCCGTTTCCATTAAGAGAGCAGAGCTGAGCGCCCTTTAGCTTTGCACCCCCTGTTTTGACAGTGGGGAAGAGTGTTGGTGGGCTTTTGCGTTTGACGCTCAAACTGCGGAAATAGCGCACTACTGAGAGGGTAACACCCAACACAGAAAGAGCAGCCGCAAGAATGACCCTAGAATCCGCTGATGCGAACAGGGCCGTGAAACCTCTGATCATATTAATTGCAAGGTGACCAGTAGGTAGATAGTTGAGTGCTGACCAAGCGGGTCAATTTGCTTTTTGAACCCCCTCAGTTAGGATCTCGCTCCGGCTGATAGTGCATCTTAGAGCGGCTAGTGGCCACACTTGAATCACATAAATCTTTAAAAAATTTTCATCTATTGAATAGTACGGTGTAATCCACCAAAACCGCATTTATCGATTATTGGGACAGACCGCACCGCTTCTAAAAATGGGTATTAATGTATTAGATATCATAATAAGCGCTATCAACTACAAACAATGAGGTTATACTTTAGGGTGGTACGAACTCGCGAGCAGTTAATTGAGGCTTCTAAAATAATTATAATACTTTACCCTTGTAATTATGAACCCTGGTTGCAGCTATCTTTTAATTTTTTGCTTTCGATAGTTAGAAGCTGTATGCGTATACGTAAAAAAGTCTGATATCTAACATTCAAGAGTGAATCCTAATTTACCAGAAGCAAGTATCAGTCCATAGTTCACACTACTATGATAACATCGGAGTTTGGACACCTGCATGTGTGGCACGGCGCTTTAGCGGCTGCAGGTGATCTGTGACACTCGATTGGTGCCGTGGGGCGCGATGCACTCGAACGGAGAACAAGAGCGGGGTGCTGCACGATCGGATAGGGATGCCTGGGGAAATAAAGCTGATATGTTACCCAAAGCATGCAAAATTAGGCCTAGGCATAGTCACAGCACGTAGTGTATGCCATATGCACTAGGAAAGGGTTAGGTCCGACTCATCCCACCTTAATTTAGTCAGTCGAGCCCGATACGAACCAAGCGATACCTAAGGTGTCGTTACTGGATAATCGTCATATTCCATATATCTATACTCCAGCGGAGGGAGAATCCATCTACTTGAGATTTGGCCTTGCCTGGGCAACATGCAAGTATATACCATACACATGTAAATATAAATTTATATATGCTTTAAATAAATACAATCTAATTTTGCTCAACTTTTTGATAAGGTTCCGACTCTTCATTAGTGCGAAATTGGTGGTAGGCAACAATACTGCTAATCGTAACCAACAGACCCAGGCCGTTTACAAGGGTTAACTCATCGCCAAAGATAATCACGCTAACGATGATTGTAGCAACCTCTTTGCAAATTCCAGCAATAGACAAAGTCAAAGGCCCTGTAATGTTGAGAAGAGCAAACTCAGCCAAAGTAAGCCCATAAGCAAAAATACCTGGTACCAATGTCAGGATAATTGCTATTGGCAGTGCATGCTGGGTCCAAATCTCAGACTTGATAAATTTGACAGGTCCCTCCATACATAAGCCGCAAATAAACAGAATCACAAACATGAATGGTGTAAACAGGAGGATTGTCTGAACAGGGTGTGGCTTGACGCGAGTTTTATTCTGTCCTCCCTGTAGAAAGACTTTAGTGAGAGCCCACCGTAATCCTGAGGCGCAGGCAGCACTAATTACCAGTAAGAACCCGATTAGAGAAAACTGAGTTTCGCCCGCAACCATCATAAATACACCAGCGGTGAGGACACCAATAATTGCGCATAGAGTCCAGCTCAGCACTTCTAGTTTGAAAAATATCGAAAAGAGTAAAACAAATCCAAGCGAGCTCGACTTGACCATTGTGTAGAACGAGAGAGTGACGTACATGAGGCTCACGTTCCCCATGCCGATATCACCACTCGAGGCCAAAGCACACGGCAAGATCTTTTGTAGAAGGTCTTTAGAAGAATACTTGTTGTACCTAAGCTTGAATATTCTCAAGGTCGCATAGGCAAGAAGCATTTGGACCAGCTGGTGAAACGCGGTTATTGTCACGGGGAACCTAAAGTCGAGGCCCTTGGCTGAGAACATCCATTTGTTGTAGACTGAGAGCACAATACTAAAGGTGTACCACAGGAGGATGTATACAATAGCTAACACGCGTGAATTCTTCGGTTGTTGCCTCTCATCCTCGATTTCAAACTCCTCCGTCATGAGTAAGGGGGGGCTCAAAAGGTGTGGGGAATAGGAATGGGGGTTGGCGTGCTGATAGGCATATATTTGTGGTCTTGGCAGTGGGACCCTCCCCAGAATTAATTACGAAAAAAAGACAATTTTAAATAAAAGGTGTGATATCAATGCTTCATAATAAGACTTGAATGCACGCGGGGGTACCGAGTACGTGCTTATTTCTTGCTCTTCTTATGGTGTTTTGGTTTACGCTTAGACTGATGTTTCTTCTTTGAGCTCCATCCAGCAGTTGAAACTTTAGGAACGTAAGGTTTCTCCTCTTCTACCTGTTCAGTGTCCTCCATCACTTCGTTTCCGTGGGCTTTCTCAAGTTTTTGGCGAAGGGCCACAAGCTGTTCACTGTCAGAGCCGTGAACTTTTTCGGCAAGACGCAGAGCTCTTTGATCAGCAACTACGCCAAAAAAGGAGGCTCTTTTGGCTCTCTTGTTGGCTGCGTCTTTTTTACTTCTCTGAGATCTAGCCATGATGTAAGATTTTTTTTGAACAATATGATTAAAGGCACATATAAGCGGCTCACTTTGATTACAGGCTATGGAACTGAATTGTGTAGATTATAGATAGATGAGGGCTCCATGTTGTATCTTCTCACCAGCATATATTTTTATTAGCCAAAACGTTTTTGGATTAGTCGATCAGCACCCTGCTCGTCGTATTCCTTTCTAGATACCCACAATTGGTGGAAAGTACCCAATGATCCCAAAATTGAGCCGCCGATCCAGGCACTATTCTTACGTTCAGTGTAGTTGCCAGGGGCATGAACACGAATCTTGATGCCGGGCAAGGCACTCGAGATGTCTGAATTCAGTTTTTCGGTCAGTTTGTGGGTGAGGGAGGTACCACCAGTGATAACGACATTGTTCGCAAGGTTGGGCGTGATATCGACATCGCATGAACTCAGAGCGTCAATGACCATCGAGGAGAGACCCTTTGTACTCCATGCAGCGCCTGCAGACTCTCCCATTGAGTCGTCCTCGTCACCGTCTACAAACAGTTCGTCGCCCTGATTAGTCTGGTCGTCACGATATTCTTCAATGCGTCCATCTGGGAACTCATAGGAACGGGTTGTGACTGGGGTGGCTTGAGGGGAAGAGCTCGAGTTGATTGTAACATGCACCAATGACTCCTTGAAATCTTCAACAACCTTGTTCGAATGATATTTCGTGAAAGATTCGGTGGCATCCACTTTGCGCTCCACAAAGGGATTACGACTGGCTACCTTGAATGAAGGGATAGGGTTGCCAATAAGCTCGACAATCTTTGAATCAAGATAAGCTCCAGCTTTTAGACTTCGTCTAGCTGGCTTATACAGTGGCATACCGTCCACAATAGGGGCAACACCAACCGTTTGATGGCCAATATCCACCACCAATCCAGTACCTCGGCCAGCGGAAAATAATGAGCACACAGGCGATTTCGCAATATATGCGGCTGGAGCATTGAACTTCTCGAGAGCCAGCTCGAGGGTTTTCTTGCGCTGAGTGTCTGGAGACCACAGCTGCTCTGTGAATAAAAGAGGAGATTCTTCCACTTCCACGCCTGCTTCCTTCAAACCAAAAGACCAGAGACCTTCTATAGCATCCCAATCTTCAATTAAACTGTCTTTGACTGGATATTTAATCTCTTTTTGTGGTTTAGGGACCAGAAACGGAAGATCACCATACCCTCGCTGACCCTCGTTCACGGCGTACGCGGTGGGGAGTGTGACCGCTGGAGAGAGCCCGCCTGCAAGACCAACACGTGTCCACATGGCGCCAGTGTCAATAACCGCCGCATTCACTTCGTCTCCTCCGTACATTTCTGCCATGTTTTGTGTAGGGGGTGTTAGTGGGGCGCTACTGATTGCCAGCCTTTTCCTCCCACAATGTACTCGATAGGGAGCCACAGAGTGTGGTAGTAGTCAGCTTTACTCAAGCCGGTCATTCCGATGGGGTTGGGGACCAACTAGGAAGAAGGGGGGTTACGGGGGTGTTAAAGCGTAACAAGCGACATGCGGTGCGCCTGAATGCGAATCGCTGTGTGGCAAAAAGTAAGAAAGTGGAGAGTGGGCAAAGATTCCAGTGGCAAAAATTCCCGCTAGACCGTTTTATAGCCCATACGAAAATAGTTTCAACAGACAGTCACAGATATAGATTGTCTACGACTATAAAAAAAAATTCAAAGGCCCATAAGGTAGCGTTTCGGCTTGGGGTGACGGCGTTACTGCATACTACTGCAGACCCTTAAGGTATGATAAAACTGTGTCCATATGTATAGCAGAGATAAAGGGGGATTGACAGTATCTCTCCAGATACCGTACTATGTCTAGATTTATTTCATAACAAAAACGTGCTGATTTGCGTTAAAACTCTCATTCCAGCTGCATGCTCAGCCATGCCCAAGATTCTGTAACAAATGGGGTCAGGGCAAATCTGAAACTGTCTGAGTTGAGGAGCAAGATTAGGACCGTCACGTAGCGGTCTGGCCTCGTTAAATGTAACCGCGTTACAATGTGTATTCTAGATTCAGTACAAAGAACACTATAAGTAGCAGAAGTAGATCCCAGCGATGTGTGTTATAGGATCTCCACACTTTGACCCTAGAATCCCCGAAGTTGGAGGTGGCGAATGATCGACACCAAACGTGGGGGACCTGAATAAAAATAGCGGCTAGTACATTTGGAATAACCAATGAGAAAGTGCTCCAGACTGAAGTGCTGTCGAGGGTGACGCGACTGGAGACCCCTAAAATTGTTCGATATTGATTATCAATAACTGGATTTACCCTGAAATCCTCTTCGCCGATACCTTTCGGTGAAGCTATATGGTTATCGGCGAAGAGAAATAAATCGATTTCTGATATTATTGAGCAATAAACTATCAGATTAACTCAATTTTAGCCCAAAATCTCGATTGAGAATTTTTATATTGGGGCCTATATTTAGCTGCAGGAGAGAACCACATCCTACAGTGAGGCTGCAAATAGGGGACTCACCTGCTCACGTGCCATATTCGAGCACAAATCAAATGCTATCAAGCAGAGTTGCAATCAAAACTCCCCTAAAAAAGCCTTCGTGGCATACATGTGTCTGTCTTCTTGTTGTGGAGGCGAGGCATGATCGGCTCGTTCAATTTCCCCGAGCCGGGGTTTAGCTGGATCTGCAGCATTAGTATAATTGCGCCCACAACCGTTTAAAAAAATGAGCACACACTAGCTACCTATGCGGTCTAAGTCAATGACTACGCTCTACGTTATGGCTCCAGTTCTAGACTTGCGGTTGATGCTCGGGACCACATTCATGCAATATCGCGATAACTGGCCCCTGCACTGCACCTAGCTGCACGCTGTATATGGTGCATTGAACGAAAAGTGATTTTATATTTCTGCTTCGGGCTGAAATGCAGCATCTATTGATGGAGTGCCTGCATTTCCCTACTTGCATGCAGATGAGGGACCGCATATACACAAAGAGGCAACAGTGTAAGTGGGTACAGTTTTAGGTCTCTTTGCAAGAGATTTCTTATAATTATTGTTTGAATCACCAATATTAAATGCATAGAAAAATTTACGTGACGGTATCTTGAATATTTCGAGTTTTAAGTATTCCCCTGCATGATATGCTCGGTCGGGAACCACTCTGTCCTCACGAGCCGAATGTCAAGGAGGCGAGCTTGAAAAGTTAATAAACGAAGCTTATGGAAAGGTCGCCAGTGTCTTTATACAATTACATCAGGAAGATTTGTAGCTATTAGATATAATTACTACTACTTTACGCAGTGAGTTCACTCTCCCAAGCCCTGCAGTATAGCGTAGACTGCATGCATATTCTGTTGAAGTGGAAACTATATGCGAAATGCATAATGCAGTAGCATCATGTAGGTGATATGTATGAATGACGTCAACACATATGCATGATTAGTGTGCAGAGGCATACAGGATCCCACAGTAAGTTTCCAAGGAAATATGCGAAAAATATCCCTGCATTCAGTATGCATGATTCTGTGTGTAGACTAAATATTATAACTGTAGTAGATTTATTAAATACCAGACTTAGATTAATGCAATTTATAGGCGCAGACGCTCTAAAATCTCTTGGGCAATGGTCTTGTATTGCCACGCGTTGCCCCCTATTTTCTTGAATTGAACTCCATGGAGAGAAAGTACTGGGACTTTAACAATTGCAATCTCAAATCTGACTGGGGAGTGCACATTGGAATTTACGTGCCCAAGCATGTCAGATCCACCCATTTCAAATGACTCCGAAGAGCTGTAGCCACTATCGCTGGCACCATCCCGACGAGGTGAAGAGATGGGAGTACCCATTGAAATCTTTCTTGCATGTCCTGGCTGTCTAGGGGTAGATGGCGACATCGCTGGCGTATTAGCCTTGCTAGCTGCATGGCCGTGAATACAGGAGAACCCGCCCTTGATCTCTACAAATTCGATGCCCAAATCCGTTAAAACGCGTATAATATCTGCGCGTAATTGCAAAAGTGGCCGGTTTGATGTGCTTTGAACCGAAAAAAACCCTTTGAAAAAGACCTGCTTAGGTGCGACGATGCTGGGCATGTCCGGGGGATCCTGCGAAACCGCTGACTGCTGAAGCTGATGATCCGTATAGGATGTGCTTTTAGCTCTATTGTGTGTGCGGGGCACTGTGCTAGGCGCAGATGTGGGTGCTGCCAAGTTCTGCGAACCACCATTGGAACCAGCAGCATTTGTAGTGATGCTCAAGTTTGGAGGATTTTGCTGAGCGGTGGTAGCAGAACGGTTGCGATTGCGACGTGGAGCAGGAGAGGAAGTTCTAGAGTCTGCCTTTTTGCGGAATGAAATATGTCTGAAGAGATTGGTGAGGCCGCCAACTTGTTTAGCTTCATCATCTCCGGTGTCTTCCTCGATAGGCTGGATACCAAGTCCATGCGGTCTCGCCTCTTCGCCCTGAGTGCGGGATCTCATACGAGTAACGCGTGGAGGAGGTGATAAGACTGCAAGCTGAGTTGCGCTTGAGGGCTGCGTTTCAAATGCCACTTGTTGCTGCTGAATGGGTGTGTGGGGATGTGAGCCGATATCGACGGGAGGAACAGTTTCATCCTCTTGTATTGTAATCTGGGGAGGCTTCGCTGCTCTAACTGGCTCTTGTGGAGTGGGATCGATTTGACCGAGACGTTCGAGGCGTTCTCTAGTCAAGAAATAAAGCGAGATGAGAGGATGGAATGAGTTGAGAGGATCCGCATAGCGGTAAGCATCTTTGTGCTGTTTGGTCACGGCTTCTTGATAAGTGTGAGAGCTAAGCACATTCTTTAATTCGTGTTCGATGTCATGAGCCTCACCGAGATGCATCTCAGCCATTTCATTGATTACACGGGTATCAAGTGGTAGTTGAAGGGGTACACGAGCAGGCATGTGAGGCGAAACCACATCATCAAAGCCCTTGTTCATCCACGGGTGGTTAATCACTTCACGAAGCGACGCACGCTCAGCCGGGGGTACAACAAGCATCCTGCTCAAGAGATCTGTGCAGAGAGGAGAGAGCCAGTGCGGGTAGGTGACCTCACCCTTTTTGATTTTAGCATGTAACACGCTCATACTCATATCTTCGAAAGGTACCTTACCACACAGCAAGACATATAAAACGACACCAAAAGACCAAATATCAATCTCTGGACCGACGTACGGTTGTGCGTTTAATAATTCGGGGGCAGCAAAATAAAGGGATCCGCAGAATGTCTTTAAAAGGTCATCGCGTCTAAACAAATTGCTCAACCCAAAATCGATAATCTTGACATGACCCTTGTCGGAGATAAGAATGTTTTCAATCTTTAAATCACGATGTACAATGGAGTTGCGATGGCAGTAATCAAGCGCTGAGGCGATCTCACGGGCAAACCGACGAGCCTGGACTTCCGAAACAGAGCCGTGGGTAATGATGTACTCAAGGAGTTGACCTCCGGAGATGTACTCAAAAACGAGATAATAGTGCGATGTCATTGAGTAAATCTCATATAGTTGCGCAATATTTTCGTGTACCATTAGCTTTCCAAGGGCGGCTTCGCGTATAATGCGGGCATCGCGGACGTCATTTGCTTCAGAAGAATTCTGCAAGGTAAATGCTTTGGGGACGATCTTGATGGCGGCGGGCTGGCGCGTATAACGGTTGACTGCTAATTTTACTTGGCCCATTGACCCAGCACCTACCGATTTCACGAAATCCCAAGGCCCGACTGCGGTTCTTTTCTGCACTTTTTGACTGCGAGGCGTGCGGGACTGCTTTTGCTGGTGATGCGCGGGTGAATGCGCTTGATCCTCTTGCTGTGGAGCAGCTGGGGTTGACGAAGGAGCCGCTACTTGGGCGCCAGGGCCATAGGCCCGCGTGCTGGCTCGAGACATGACGGAGGCTGGGTTATGTAACTGCAAGCTTGCTATTGATAGTTAGTCGCGGATGCGCTGTCCAACAGATTTAAATTAGACACATGTTTTCTTATTTTCTACTCTAAATAGTTGTAATTGGTCGGAAGGCTATAATTTGCAAGACAGGAGTGCGCCGATTGCTCCGATTACTCATGCTAGTTCAGGACGTGAATGGTACGCGAGTACTCTTCCTTGCAGAGATTAGAGGAAAGCTTACTGCAATTAATGAGCTGGTTAAAGAACACGGTGCGGACATCGTTATTCACACCTCCACTTTTGGCTTCTACGATGGCGAGTCTTCTCAAAACATGAACATTCGCACCATGCTTCACAATATCATCACTTTTTGTCCCGGAATAGACATCGAACAGATCCCTAGTGATGATGATGAGATGCGTGAATACATGTCCGACAAAATGAGCGAGCTTCCCTCCTTCTTGGACGGCACAAACAAGTTTATTGTACCCGTTTATACTACCTGGGGCGCAGTCGAGGACCTTAAAGTGCTAGAGAAGTTCAAAAGCGGGGAGTACAAGGTAGAAAACCTGCACATCCTTGATGAGACTACAAGCTTTGTACACGGGGGTTTTAGAATCTGTGGTCTCGGTGGTGCATTCCGCCCCACTAGTCTCTTCAACGCAGGCGATGCCAAGTACAGCATGCCTGGTTCCTCTTTGAGCCTCTGGGTTGGTGCATGGCAATTGGGCGCGCTGGCAGATCATCTCAAGGGCAAGCCTGAGCCACGTTTATTTGTGTCCCATTCGAGTGTCCCTCGCAACCCGCTTCTTGAATGGTTTACAGTGAGCATTCGTGCTCAGTACACATTCTCTGCCAACTTACACCTCAACAACACTATGGTGTTCAACCACTATGCCGTGGAAGGCGCGAGTACCACTCAGTATGATCAGCTCGTCGCCCAGGTTAATGAGGAATGGACTGCTGTATGGAGTGCTGTATCTCCCCACCTTGAGACTACATCTGCCACTACCCGCACTTGCTCTGAGGCTGCAAATGCTATCTTTGAGCTCGCCAAGAAGAAGGTGAACGCAAGCCAGGCATACCGTAGTACATGGCACTTTTGTCTTACAGACTTGAGCAGTGGCTATGTCGTAGGTACTATGAATGATGGCCACTTGAGTACTGAGATCAATTCTAGTGGTCGTAGAGCTGCCCGTCCTGTGCGTGCTCCCGCTAAGCCGGTATACGCCATCTATGTTAAGAGCAGCCTTCCCGAGGAGAAAGTGCTTGAGAAACTCGCTGAAGAGGATGCTCCTCTGGTAACAAAGGTTACAAGTGAGGGCGCGGCCTACATCGTGCACTTTAGCTCACCCAACGAGACACAAAAGGCGTACGATCGCATGGATAAAAATGAGCTCACTGCGTGCCAAATCTACTCCCCTAAAAAGACTGGATCTATGCGTGGACGCGTTGGGCGCGGCCGTGGAAGACACCATCATCATCGCAATCAGCAAAATCGCGCAAGAGACACTCCCAACTCCCACTAGCCATCTGGTATAGTCATTTTTACATAGCTATCTAATCTTAAGGGTCTAAAGCTCAAGCAAAAGTTCTAGTTGACCTTCATTCATTCGAATTACTCTTTTTCAAAACATACCATTTTGAGAATATATTATTCGTTACCCTCGGCAACTAAGCGTGGAGGTGCTGTACTGCGACTGACAGCTTGCCTAATCCGCAGGAGCCACTCAATGACGTATTGCAGCCTTCACACAGATTGACAACGAAAAAAAAAGGATTCAGAAGCTGCGATAGATGGGTTTCAGATAATAGAAGATGGTTTATTTTCATAAATTTCAGATAAATATGGAGACTGAGCCAGCTTTTCAAGCCTCACTATTGGGCTGCGTTTTTGTCCTCGATATTGCCACTTTATGCACAATGGACTGCAGGTAGTTCGCCTAAATCACATGAAAATTTGCAGTGGTCCCAATATGCACGATTCTTTGCTATAAAAAAACTTATGAACTAAAGAACTTCGCACATAAGGGATGGACTCTAAGAAATATTACCCAGGAGAGAAGGGACCACCTCTTGTGTGGGCGTGCATGTACCCTCAATAGCTTGTTCGGCAAAAATCTCGCTTGTGGATCGCGTCAATTTAACAAACTAGTCCGACTGAATATATGTGAATTTATAGATTTATAATATACTGGTGACATCGAAGTTTTGTGCCGTACGGCAAAGTGGTTTATGCGCAAAATTAGAGCATGCGCATAACTGCGAGCCACTCGCATAATATGTGTGGCCCCTTAGGCTTCCGATTGCATTGTCTTGATGGGCATAAGCAAGGAGAATCCTACCTAAAGTCAAATGATCGCATTATTCAGACAAAATTGAGATATATTGCTTCACACTGTTCTGTATTGCAAACGCGTTGTGTTCGCAGAAATACGCCACCAGGCAAGTAACATTAAGTGAAGCCACGCGGCGAGAGTTATATACGTTAATAGACTGATTCATAATTAATATACAAGGTTATTATGGGTTTAGGCTATATACTCTATATTCGCTTAGGTACGCGAAATTCTAAGGCGCCCTCGCTAGAGACTGTCTATCTAAAGCCAAATTACATAAGCCAGATACGGCACCCAGCCTCGTCGACTACCTCCGCAAACGGAACTCGTAAGCGGCCCACTCCGATATGCGGCATGGCACTATATCTCTCATAAAATATACCAGGCTGCTACTTAGGTGTATGTACACGTATTTTCATTAGGGTTTATCCACCGAATAATTTAAATAAGCATTTTTCTCTGTACTGCCTAGCGCGGAGCCTAACTTCTGTCATGTTAACTTGCAATCATCTGCTAGTGCCCCCCACTCGCATCTTTCTGAGGAGCTTACAGAAGGTGGCAAACCAAAGATGAAGCCGATAATCTTATATCAAAAATAATGTGATAGCCATGTTTATGCTTATAATAGACACGGTCGCTCTAGAAAGAGCAATACTGCACTATCAAGCTCTCCTGCAGCCGAGGAGAAGGAGTGCAGCTGCATTTTGATCATTACCGAGTCTACAGTGGTCGGGCAGTGAAAGTACAAGTCTTATTCACAAATACGTCTTAAATTCACCTTTTCTTAATCCCAAATCATACTTTTTTGCCGAACTGCCGACTATGCTCTCGCACGGCTGCTCTAGAGATTTTCGCGCCCCATGCCGTGCAGCGCAAGCGATAGACGCGAAAATCTTTCACTTGCCGAGCCGAAACTCTAGAGGAACCTAAGATGGATTGGTTAGATCGAGTTTCTAGTTTTAAGACACTCTAGCTATCTATAGACTAAGACAGCAGCGTGAATTGAGCGCATGCGCGAAGCCAAATCCTAGGTGGGGGGTTGGTCTGACTGGGTGTGAATCTTGGGCATTCTTGCAGGCCACAGCTGAAAACACAACACAGATACCAATGACGAGTTCATGAATAAATCTATTAAATTAGATGACTCACTAGATAAATGTATGAGATATTGACGTCCGTGGAGTAGCCGTGAAATTTATAAGCAACGGGGTACCGAGTGTGTACAAGAACTGGTGGGAACTAAAACACGGAAAATATCAAATAAATGAGAAAATACAACCACATGAACTCCAAGCTCCTAGGAAGGGCATGCGTCATAATACGCTCCAGCCCGGGCGTGACGTCGCAGTTTGGGTTGGGGCAATATGCGAGAACCACATAGATATAAAACACCGAAATATTAGGGCCATATTTCAAAAAAAGACAGCCCGAGGCTAGAACATTTGGTATAATTCCCAGAACTTGCCTTCGGCGAAATTTATGCATGCTTGTGCGCTCCGGCATCTGCATCAGTAGTCATGGCAACATTGGGATTCTCTATCTGCACGTTGACGCAGATCCTGCGACTCAGTATAGCAAATGAATATGCATGTACAGTCACGCATGGTTTAGGATGAGAATGCATTGCATATGCATTGTTACACGCACCTCTGCGTATATTACCAACGCAGTCCCCCCAATTTCGACATCACTGCTCCACATCTACTGACATATGATGTATCTTGACACACCTGACGTTTCTTTCATGCCATACGAGGATGATAGTGCTTACTGGAGCTTTTGTAGCGATTATACCGACTTCCCTGCCACAGACTTGAAGCTCGAATACCCCGAGCCTTCATATCCGGTGAAGGTCGAGTACCCTACTACTCCCGAGGCTATCAGCCCTGGCCCCTTCTACGAGCAACATCCTGTCATGATTCCTTCTCCTACATACTCCACTAATGAGTTAATCCAAGAATCACCGATCCACCATGCTCCCCTTGCAATGCACCAGCAAGATATGCATAACGCTTATGCTCTCGAGCAGCCTCCTCTCACTCCTCAAGCTTCACAAAGCCAACTGCAGCACGTTTCCCCCATGGCGGGAGTGCCCCACACTGCCATGTACCCAAGCCCCCCCATGAGCGCTGCATCAAGCTACTCTACAGAGTCTCTTCAACACCAGGCACCTCCTATGATGAAGTATGGATATCCAACTGTTAGCGCTGAGAAGGGTCAAATCACCCCTGAGCACCTCAGTATGAAAATTCAAAACATGGGATTCCACTACAGCTTTCCCCAGGTTCGCAGTGTCTCTGAAAACTCTCTTAAGCTCTGGATGCCTCTTGATCCTCTTGATGAAAACCGTCGTAATATCATCATGCAAAAGGCTATGGAGAAAGATCTGAACCCTACTGTTGTGTTCACACACTTGCAGATGTTCCCTGACAATGACTGGGCTCCCGAATGCCCTCAGGAACTCCGTCACTATCCTGTGATTGGCATTGAGATGGGTGGATCAGCTCTTGATTCCAAGAGCAAGCACGTCAAGCGCCCTCTCAACTCTTTTATGATTTACCGCAAGGCACAGACTCAGCGCGCAAGGATCAATGCCCAGAGAAAGGGTATCAAGATCAATCATCAGACAATTTCTAGCATCGTTGGCTTGCTATGGCAAACAGAGAGCGGCCACGTACACGAATTCTTTAGCGAGGCTGCGGGTGTTGAAAAGCACCTCCACAGCGAACAACATCCCAATTACAAGTTCAAACCTCGCAAGAAGGCCAAGGTTATTTCCAAGGATTAATTTATTTCTCTCTGTTTGCATTTTTGATCACAAAAAAGATTCTCAACATCTTTGCATTTTTGCGCGATTACCCATGTGCGGCGACGGGCAAATGAATTTAATGATTTCCTTGTATTGGTTCTACATGGAAGTAAATAATATTTAGTGCTTTTACCTATAAACTAAACTTAATGATCAGCAATTTTTCTTACAATCTTCTTAATCTGTTGAACAACGATGCATTTATGAGTTACGGAAGCGTGAGGAGGGGTCACTTGGCGTCACTCAAAATCATCTACCGTCACTGCCTAAAATTCCAACCCATGAAATAATCACTAGCCACTGTACCCAACTTCCTGAAGCCCACGGGGGTGGCGAGGGGGTGCAACTAGAGGGTAGAGGGGACCTAAGCATATCGGAACTGATCAATGAGCCGGTTAGCCGAGACAGCTACTCACACAGTTAAGCTAAATAATGTGTATATACCAAAGCCATTTGCATTGTGAACACTACCGCTTTGCTTTCGAAATCTAAGGTTACACCGAGACAATGACTCTGAACAATAATTATCTAAAAGTTCCTCAGCACTCCCAGACCCATCCAGCCAAAGGGTCGTCTAGTCTAGTCATCACATCCTACCAAGAAGCCCATTTCAAAGCCACCATGAGAAGACGGCCTCGAACGTATCCATATCAGCGGCTTCTTCCGTACAAGACTGAAACTAACGAAGAATCAGTGAGATACCTTGATGAGATCATTGACAACCTCTTTATAGGCATCCGTGGGGGTGACTTGACCGGAGTTTTCGGGACCCAGAGTGGCAATAAATTCGTGTATTGGACAAGAGAGCTGTCGAATTGGCTCAAGCTTAAATTCGACATGCCTTTAGATCGCAGGATCAAACTGATCTCGCTTTATTTTGATGTTTGTCTGCAGGCCACTGAGCTCTCTAGCATTGAAAGATATGCCAACGTCCTTAGCCATCTCAGCAGTGATCACACATTTACTGATTGGTTAAAACAAAACCCGCAAATGGGCATCAATGAATGGGATCGATATTTCAATGCACTGTTAAAGATGGTTCCGGCGACTTTTAACAAAACGTACTTCAACCGGGTCGGTACAAAGGGGTTTACTCTGCTCACTGCAATTGCGTTTAAGTTGCAGATAATGCCTCACGACTGTGATATTGATAAATACTGGTCTCAAATACTTGCCCTAGTGGGCGGGCCTATGGAATATCTCAGCGACACTACCGTGAATCTTTTATTGGTGTTTGTGAGTCAGATCCCGCGTGAAAAAGTCCATAAGCTTAGGGAAATCATGCCAATGCTGTTTTACTTGTGGGATCTTGTTCCCTTGACTACTTTGTTTGAGGTACAGCTCTTGTATTGTTTGGCTACTACTGCCAACAGCGCCATCATTTCAGAAGATTTTGAGATAACTGAATATGGCATTTTTACTCAAAAAGAAATCGGACGCATTTTTGCTGCATTGCATCGTCTTCTCACTGCCAAAAAGAGCTCTCTCTTTGATCACGGCCAAATGACTTTTACTCCATGGGTGATTGTGTCGTCCCTTTCCGGTGACAAGGAACCAGTAGTCTTGGACTACCTGGAGTCATTAATAAAAGCAGTGGAGCCTTACTGTCACCCGTCTAACGGAGAGTCAAGCCAAGTGCTTGGGTTCATCGCCGATTGTGTTGACTTGTTCATCACGAGACACACTGCCGAGCAGGCTAACGAGCGTGGCTATTTGGCAAAGCGTCGCCTCACTTTAGAAATGCGTGAGCGTTTCACTTTAATTATGCTTGAGCCGCTAGTGTATGGCTTATACTCAAAATCGAGAACGACCGTGGCATCAATACTTCCAGCAATCTACAAACTAGCGTACATGTGCCCAGATATCACGATACCACGCTTATTACGAGAAATATACTCTTATCTTCAGGGGTTTTATACTCCTCACCGCACCTTGTCGTGTCTTAGTGCGCTGGCCGCCATTACACCAATCATGGTGCGTATCCCCAAATTTGCATTTCATTTACCAGCTCTTCTTGAGCTTGCTATACCCTGCATTGATCCAAATGACCCACTAAAGGCATTTCTTGCCATGAGATTTGTTCAAATCGCTGCTATTTCAGCGCCGTTTTGGCCTATTGGAGATTCAAGCGAACTGGCTCAAGAACACGTCTCCAGCATCGTAACTGCCATGGAGCTTCCAAACTTTGAATATCCAGAGTACCTCAATGAGGACGCAATCAAAGTGCTGGAATCCAGTACCATGAATTTTGACACTATTGTTACTTCTCTGTTTGATCGCGTGATTCTTGTACTGGAAAATATGCCTGAGAAATCCAATGAAATTCGAAACTCTCCAGAATATAATTTGGCCTTTTTCCTACCCTATGCGATGGGGTGCGTCTTCAACTCTGTCTCTCCAGGTCTACTTGATAAACTCCTGATAAAGCTGATTGACCAGGTTACTACAAACCCACTTCATAATGTAGTTGATGTTATGGCTCATATTTGCCGTCGACTAGTTGGTGCTAATCCGTCGGTCATTTTCCCCAAGCTTTTCCCCATTTTAGATAACAGCATTCGGTATGAAGTTAGTGAGAACAATGCCGGAAAGTCTCGTGCTTTAGTTTCCCGTGATCGCAACTTTATTTGGTACTTGAGCATACTAAACATGTCCTTGAGCACTGCTGGCAGCGAATTGTTACATTTCAAGGCGAGAATCACCAGCCTCACAGACTTTTTGCGTGAAAACACAAAGGGTCAAGCTGTTTACCACATCACAAATACCATTCACCACACAATAACCTCTCTTATCAGCTATAACTGCGATGATTATGGCACTATACCTCGAGGCACTCAAGCAACCTGGAAAGATTGGGGCGCAACAGTAGACTTGAATGAATTCGAAGTGAGTTGGCATGTTCCAACACCACCTGAAGTTGAGTTTGCTGTTGAGCTTTATACAAAACATATCAATACCTCTATCGCCAATATCGACCTGCTCTTGCAGAATGAAGGGCAATCGCAATCAAGGTCTGTTACCGAATTCAGCGATGAGCTCACAAATAACCTCACTTATATTCGCACCGCATCTAGTGCTATTTCAGTGCTATTGGACCCTGATTATGAGTGCAAGTGCTCGGGTGATTATAGTAAATATGAAGCGACTCCTAGCTCTACCACTGGATTAGATATCTCTTATTTGGCTGAAGACGAAGACATGGACAGCCATTATCAGGAGTCCAATCGCAGGTCCAATGCGAGAGCTTATTTTACGAGTGAGAATGATCCTTTGTATATCCAACTACATGAGACGCGATGCCGCGTCGGTGAAAAGCTACTCGAGGTTCTGAAGCTACTTCTTGAAAAGCACGAAAGTGACACTCAAGCACTAAAAAGTATACTTTCGGCAATTAAAGTTTGGTTTAGCGATGTGGGTGTTGAAAAATCAGCCAGAAATGATCACTATCAGAAGTCTATTTATGCGACCGAAACGAGGGTCTTCAAGATCAAAGGCTTGCGTAAATCACTTTATCCACGTGCTGCACTCACACGCCGTGCTTTTCTCTATCACTTGCAGCGCCTAAATCTCGAGGCAGGCCCTCGTAAACTCAGTTCTCTAGACAGAGCGCTCCTGCTCGAACTTGTCGCCAGCACATTGTCAATCTATCCTGATATTCGGAGAAATTCACAATCAGCACTTTATTCAACCATCAAAGTTCTTGCCAGATCGCGTTCGATAATCTATCCCCGGATACTTGAGGCAGTTGCAGCTGCAATCCCTGCTGGCGATTTCAAGCGTGCAGAAAGTGGTTTGCTATTCCTAAACTACCGCAGCATGAGTTCAGTCGTCAAACGGCAATTCCACAATATATATCCTTTCTTCCGGATTATATTTATGGCCATCAAGGCGGATAATCAGCAACTCAACCTAACTGCCTTCTCGTTAGCACAAAGAGTAGTTGAAGACATTAAGCTGCCAGTCTCTTTGGAATTCAAACCTTTTGTTGAACATGATCTATCACCAGAATCCGAGAAGAAGGCCCTTGAGCTGAAGGAAGCGACAATTCTGCGACGAAAGAGAGCTGCAGCTCAGATCCAGAATCTGATTGAATTCATAAACAACAGCGACTTTGGAGACCACTGGAGATCACAAGCAATGGCTTTGGTAGCCCTCAATGCCACTCTTGCGTGCCCGCAACTCGATTACAACTCGAAAAGTCTCGGAATACTCTCCAGAGACACATTGAGCCAAAATCCAATTATCAGGCGCTTGGCCCAAGATATATTGACGGTTCAGCTGGCGAAAATGTATCCAAAATCAATGAGTGGTTACAACTACGAAATATACCGGCTGGATAGTAACAATCTCAATATTGAGGGAGGAATCACAGTAGGTGCTAATGAGATGCTTGAAGAGCTGAAAAATATTGAGAACCCTCGCTGGTTCTACGACTCACAGTGCATGAACCCATATCTATTCGTCTTCTCGCGTAACACAAGTGCTGGTTGGCTTAAATGGCCACCGGCTGCTTCAATGAGTCCGGCAAATACTAGCTTTGAGTTGGAGCTCAGGGAGGGTGACATGAATGCACTCAAAGAGTGGGCGTGTACTATCAATCACAAATGGCTAACAACCTACTTGAATCGTAGCGTTATTGAGTTGAAAGAGGACGAGAACGAGTTCCAGCTAATGAATGCAATGGTTTTAAAATACATCCTGGTATTGATCGATGCCGGAATCACCCAAATAACTCTTGATGAGTTTGCCAATACCGTACATGAGACATGCGATTTTAACGATGTTGATTGGCATCGGGTGTTGTCCGAGGTTACCTTTGCATGCTGTAACTCTCTGCCATTGCTATCTCCAAATGGCCGTGAAACATGTCTGTCCCTGGTCAGGGAAATACAGGATAAGGTGGTTAAAGAGGTATTTGGCCACGACTCTCTAGGATATTGGATGACTTCATTCAAGAACCTCAGTATCAATCTTGACCTTCGCAGAGTGTACTACACTTTCAAGGACTTGATAGACTTGGAAATTAATGAGAACTCCGGTACCAAGGATAGTTTCAAGCTCGCTCTGAGAACTGAGCTGATAACCATCCATTCGTGGAAATATCCACTGAACCACAACATAGTGGAAAACCTTTGCCATAATTTCGGGCATCCGCTAGAGTCTATTCGGTCTGAAGTAGCGAAGCAACTCGCTCAAATTATACACTCGCGCCCAAGGCATTGTCTCGAGGATTTGAGCAAGCTCGATCTAGAGACTGGAGTGAGCAACTTGGAAGACGCTAATAAATTCGCAAAGATGGTCGATGAAATTCTTGACAGTGTTATTCCCAATCCTGATGATGAACGGTTTCTTGACAAAGCGCGTGCATTTTGCAGCTTTGCACAGCTGCTAGTCAAACGGCCCAGCTTTCATTCTTTGAACAAGGCTTTAGTTCAACGGGTTATCCCAGCTTTATTCCAACTCAGTGTAATCCGCGACGATCAGGAACTGATTCGATCCCTAAACAATGTTTTTGAGGCAGTAGCGAGTCACCATTTCTCTCATGAAGCTTTGCCCTGGATTGTAGAGATGCTTGAGTACTGGACCACTAACTCGAGCTGGCACCAAAAAATCCGCGCACTACTATTTTTGCAATTATTCTATAGCAAGAATATGTTCAGATTCAGCAAGGAGCTTGAGAAACTACTGCTCGGTATTATCCAGACAGCATTGGTCGATGGTCAAGTTGAGGTCCGTGAGCTGGCGTCTCAGCTGCTAATGAGCTGGGTCATGTGCGAATCTCCGCAATCTCGCGCTGAGCTTATTGAACGACTCAAGAAAGATTTCACTACAGACGTTATATCCTCAAAAGTGGTCGTCAAGCGCCATGGTGCTGCCTTGGGCCTTGGTGCTCTTGTCTCTGCCTTTCCTTACGAGACGCCGTTACCGCTATGGATACCGGAAACTCTGAGCGTGCTGGCGCGCTACTCAAGCGGTGGAGGCATCCTCGAGAAATCCGTTAAAAAGACATTCAGTGACTTTAAGCGGTCTCGACAGGATACATGGCATTTGGATCAAAAAATGTTTGACCAAGATCAGCTGGATAGCTTGGAAGGAGTTTTGTTCAAGAATTATTTTGTCTAGTTTAACTACTACAATAGCTAATTTTTATATTTAATTCGATGGAGTATACAAACCCAAGGGACCATAACAAAGTCATGCCATATATTAGTTATTTCATCAACGCTATATAGAAGCTTTAAACGACCTAGTCTAAATATAGTACGCTCTAGAGGCTTCAAGCCGTTCAAGCGGTGACTTTTCGGGAGAAACGTGGAGTCTTTTTGGCATCGTGACCATCGCCAGCAAGACGCTCGGTGCGCTCAGAGAGGAGTGCAGTTTTCTCAGCCAACGCAGAGCCAAGAATTTGCAGCTTAGAGGGGTCTGCAGACATACGGAAGCTGATGTACTTGTCAGACTCATCGAACGTAGCCGGAAGCTCTTCATTAACGATCATCTTCTGGATAATAGAGCGTACAGTCTCGAGGGGCAACTTGAACTGCTCTGTGAGGTACTCAAGGGAGAGAGAATCATAGCAGTTGCAGAAAGTGAGTAGATAAGTTACCAAGCCCTCAGTCTGAAGCTTCTCTTTGAGCATTTCCATAATCTCATCGGACTTTGACATGAGAGACCACACCTTGATGGAGCAAAGCAGTGAAGAAGCCTCTTCCCAGTCACCCTGCTGGAGGGCCTTTGCAGCCTGAATGACATGGTCACGAGTGTTCTCGCTAGGTCCAATCAAGACCTGACGATCGTGGAAGTCAAGCATACGTCTGAGAGGCTTGCTTGCAGTTTTCTTTTTGTCGAGGCTGCGATTACCAGCGCTCTGAGGAATCTCGACAAGTAATGAGCAAGTAAGATAGACACACTCAATAAGCTCAATGTTAATGTGCATGTGGAAAGGCAAGATCTGGCTACGGTCAGGGGTGCTTCCGGTTGTAAATTTGGCCACGCCTTGACCCAAAAGCTCCTTGAGCCGGGAAGAGGAGCAAACCTCCTGGAGAGCCTGGAGGGCATCTTGAATAAGACCACAACGGAAGGCGCAGAGACCGACTTGTACAAGAGCCCGGTTGAACATAACCTGGACAGTGGGCTCGGCGTTTTGAATGGTGCTCTGCAAGTGGCTCATGAGCATCAGATCACGAGCCTTGTGGTACATATCGTTGAGAGCATAGTGATAGATGAGAGCCAGCATTGCCTTTGAGCGGAAGACAGTGTTGGGCTGGTTGTAAAGAGCTTTAGAGATACTGTCAATGAGCTCAGTAGTGTACTCAGCGAATGAAGCAGGTTTCTCGGTGAGACGGGGTGTGATTTTGGAGTTGAGGGACTTGGGAACAGCCTCCCAGCTGGCAAGCTCGGTAGCAACAATAGCTTGAGCAGGTTTGTAGTAAATGTGATCAAGACGGCGGACCAAGAGACGGTGGAGGGAACCGCTGTCGTTTTCAGCCTTACCAATGCGCTCCAAAATGCTTTCCATGTGAGCCTGAGCACGCAAGAAGAGGTCGTAAATCTTGACCTGGTGTTGCAAACGCTCGACGTACTCGCTGGTGTGAGGATCAATGATCTGAAGAGCCTTGAGGTGTTCATCGTCCAAACGCTCGACAAGACTAGAAACGCTTCCAGGGATCTGGCGAGCACCACCGGGGCCAGGAGCAGGAGGGGTGTCGAGCTCTTCGGGCTCTTTGGCAGTCTCAATGACAATGTACTCGGGGTCGGCCTCAAGAACCTCAAAGATCTGACGGATATTACGCTCAACCGCTTGCCAGGTCTCTTTAGGCATATGACCACTTGCATGGATATCAAAGCGAATGGGAACCAAAATCAAGAGTACTGAGAGCTTCTGGTAGGTAGTTTCCGCAATTGCAAGAAGCTTTTCAAGAGTTTCGATCTGTTCATTTTTATCAGTCTTCTTCTTACCACGGCCCTGAATGATGGTTGCGAGGGTAGTGAATAGAGTAGCAGGAGTAAGATCACCCTCGGTTTCGGTCTTGGAAGGGGCGGAGGCAGCAGCCTGCTTTTGAATCTCAGAGACAGTAGGAGGCTCAGGGTTGTAGTTGTCAGGGTCGGCAAGGTACTTGGCGATACGGTCAGCGTACTCCTTGGAGACCTTCTTGCTGCGCTGGTTGATGGCGTTTACAGCCTTTGAGCTACTAGGGTTCAACTTCTTGGTACGGGCCTCTGCCAACGTGGCATCAATAGTAGTCAAAAGCTTGACAATAGAAAGGGGAACAACCGAGTAAACACGCATAGCACGGTCCTGAGTCTTGAACGCCTTGTCAAAGCTGGAGGCAGCCTCTACCCAGTCACCCTCATCTGCGGCCGACTCAAAGGAGCGAACGGCAGCGTTGACCTCGTCAATAAGCTTATCCTTGGCAGATTTGATGGCACCACGCTCGTCGTCGCTGTCGCTTTCGTCGCTATCTGAGCCAGCACCTTTCAAGAATTTATTGCGTCTAACCTGCTGAGGGCTTTCGTCGTCATCGCCACCAGACTCATCAATCTCGTTTTCAGATTCACTGAGAGACTCGCTAACATCAGATTGCTCGCTCAACCACAAGTCTTCCTCTTCAGAGGAGCTAAAGTCGCTGCTATCGCTGGCACCTCCAGCGAAGAATTTCGACATTTGTGAAAAATTGTTTGTAAGCTGAGTCCTCTTTAAAATGAAATGTGAGTGCGGGCAGCGAGCCGCATTAAAACGACCAAAGACTGGAAACAAAGTTTGCAAAGAGTGTTTTTATCGGTTGTTTGAGGAAGAGGTCCATCAGACCATCATCGACAATAAACTTTTCTACCGAGGTGAAAAAGTGGCTATTGGTGCTTCTGGAGGAAAAGACTCTACTGTTCTAGCCCATGTTCTCAAGACTTTGAATGATAGATACGATTATGGTGTTGATTTTTACCTGCTCAGTGTTGATGAGGGTATTACTGGGTACCGTGACGATTCGCTCGAAACTGTCAAACGCAACAAGGATCAGTATTCAATGCCTTTGAAAATTGTCTCCTACAATGATCTTTATGGGTGGAGTATGGATCGCGTCGTGGAGCAAATTGGCAAGAAGAACAACTGCACTTATTGTGGAGTTTTCAGACGTCAGGCACTTGATCGAGGATGCCTTGAACTGGATATCAAGCACGTAGTAACTGGTCACAATGCAGATGATATGGCAGAAACAATTTTGATGAACTTACTGAGAGGTGATATCAGTCGGTTAGACCGGTGTACCGAGATCATAACTCAAGGTGCTGATTCTCCCGTCAAGAGATCAAAGCCCCTAAAGTACTGCTATGAAAAAGAGATTGTACTCTATGCTCACTACAAAGGATTAGACTATTTCTCGACTGAATGTACATATTCACCAGAGGCATTTAGAGGCAACGCCCGTGCTCTTATCAAAAACTTGGAAGCGATCCGTCCCAGCTCAATTGTCGACATCATCCACTCGGGCGAGCAATTCCGGGTCAATCGCAAGCAAGTAAAGATGGCTTCAGCTGCAAAGTGCGTAAAGTGTGGATATATAACCTCTCAAACTGTATGCAAAGCTTGTACGCTCTTGGCAGGTCTTAATTCTTGCGTGGCCCCCGTTCAATTAACTGTCGACAAGCATGCCGCTGAAAAGGTGGATTAAGCGAGATAAGGAAGAGCAGCCGGCCAAGCAGGAAGCAGAGGCGGATGATGCGGCTTCTACTTTTTCGTTTGACCTAGACCGTCAAAGTTCAGTAAAATTTTACAAACCTACTGAACCTGTTCCGGCACCAGAGTATATTGAATACGAAAGTGAATTTGACTCGGACTTGAATGTATGGGACGATGATGATGAGCAAGAGGATTTAGACCATCTTTTCGACTCCAATGGTTCGGTTCACAACTACTTTGCATCTCCACAGCCGACTTTACAATTAGGCCGCCTCGTCCAGCCGCCCAAGGCGGTTTTACTACGAACCCAAAGCGCACGAGAAAGAGCAGTTGAGAGACCGGCAATTGCTCGTCACAGCTCCCTGATTATTCACAAAGAAGACACCGTCATAACCTACTTCAATACATCACCTCTGTTGACGTCTCGGACCGATTCGAGCCGCAGCAGATCACTCGAGTCACCTCTAGAGTCCATTCGCGAAGACTAAACTACATCCTGGTGGAACCAACCTATTTATAGCATACGGAATACTGTTCAAGTAAAATCTCAATTTCAAATAACTAATTTCAGAGCGTGCACATTGGCTTTTGCTTTAATTCGCTCACCTGCTTTCATGCTGGGTGCGGTGGGCACTATGCATGCTGATAAATCAGTCACGTGAAAGCACGAATCGCACTCTTGAGACTCTAAAAGGAGCCCGCAACCCGCACTGCAAATCACACTTTATTGGCACCATCACAGATAATTCTCAGAAGCAACACCTATAAATGTCGCACGATTCTAGCAATATCAATAACTTGAATCTTCTTAAAGAGGACACTCAAAATGAACAGAACCTTGACGATGAGCAGTTGCGAATCTTCTCCAATACACAGTTTTATGATCTCGATATGGGCCAGAACACCGATATTGGTACTACTGTGGATGAGCTGTTGATGCAGCAGGAGAAAGAGATTCAATTTCCTCACAAGTTCCAACCTCTTGACGAAGCAGGCCCGAGCAACAACAATGCGCCAGCCGCTTCTCGTGGATTTGATTTCGATGAGCTCCAGCAGTTTTCACTTGCTGGTGACATCCCTGGGTATCCTTATATGGGCATGAACGAGACAACACCCGCTGCTTTGCACACTGCACACCGCATGAGCTGGTACAAGCCCCGCCAGCACGCGAGTGAGATCCCTGTCTATCCTCCTCAAACACATCAGCAGCCGCCTACAGTTGCCCCAAGTCCTGCGCCCACGCAAGAGCGTGAGACTACACCCAAACATATCCCAGACACGATGGTTGGTCGCCAAGCCGCAGAGGAAGACAAGCGTCGCCGTAACACAGCAGCATCTGCTCGGTTCCGTATCAAGAAAAAGCTCAAGGAGCAGGAACTCGAGCGCAACACCAAACAAATGCAGGCTCGTATTGACGACTTGGAGAGCAAAGTTCGTCAACTAGAGATGGAGAATAAATGGCTAAAGAACCTGGTTGTGGAAAGGAACGAGGCCCGCGATTCCAGCAGTATTGAACAGCTACGACAAAAGGCGTTGGGCAGTAGTAGCTAATAGTTACTGCATTCCTGCCTGCCACGCTCCCCACTACCTATTTATTTTATTTATTCAGTAATGTATTATTTGGTTATGATCTTTAAATGCATGACTTTGAAGACTAATTTGAGCCTTTGTTCTTCTGAGAATCGTCCCATAGTTTATAGCCGATTAAGCCAGTAGTGACAGCAGTAACGAGACCAGCGTAAACGGTATAGCCCTTTCCGGTGTTCTCGGCTCCAGGAGCACGAGGGCCCCAGGGACCAAAGTAAATGTACCAAAGAGCACGACGCTCATCGGGGGTAAACAAATGCCAGTCACCACGGGATTTATCTTCGAGGTATGCAATAATATCGTCCTGTGCTCCAGCATCCATTTTTGCCCAACGGTCTACAATGTTCTCGACATTAGGAATCACTGGGTTCTTCTCAGTGCGGTAGCGCTTTTCTTCATCATCTTCATCATTAAGTGAGAAAGCGACTTGAAGGGGAGATTTTTCACTATATTTGCGCAAGCCAGCGGCCTTTACGGTCCGTAGAGTGCTTCGTACTGATGACCGGAGCATGCTTACTACAGACGCGCCACTAGCTTGACTCGAGCAATGGCGCTCGCGGAAATTCACGTCAAAAAAATTTTGAAAAATTTCCCAAGTGAGTTCTAGCACATTTATTTCATTTGAGTTAGTCTATTCCCTCCCTACCCATCTGGATCGAGCGAGATCTATTTCCTCTAGGTTTCAGGAGCATTCAGCAGTCTTGCTGCAGATGGACTCCATATATGCTGCAGATTGACTAAAGGTGACTATCCCTCAGATGCACACGTTACAGAGGGTACAGAAGAGCCCACCATGGGGCTGAAACATTGAAACTTTTTAGAGTAGTATGGGGCTTGAGATCTCTTGCTGAACTGTGACTGTCGATGCTGAATGTCGCAATCTTTTCCACCCTCCAAAACTCAGGCACAGTTACGCGAGGAGTTAAGCGAGTGCCGTACCTGGATGTGTGATAGAGCAGCTTCGTCCACAGGTGTCGTTGAATCGAAGCGCTTCCATGCGAGTGCCTAAAGCCCTTTTCCAGAGAACGAACTTTTATATTTCATTGGATATAGTTTTTTGTAGGAGACCTGCTCAAATCTTGCCAAGTGATCTTCAAGTATATCAATCGGTTTGGTGGTCGTCTGTAGGCGCTGCGAGGCATGTTTCAGATGTGCATGATCTGCATCATGCTGGCTTTCGCGGCATAAGCGCAGCGTATGAAAGTCCGCTTGAGTCATGAGCCGATGTGTGAGACAAAGTACCACGTATCATGGGGCATATCATATCTTACTCTTCATCAAGACATAATTGCGTAAAGATACATCTATCGCGTTCGCAGAGCAATTGCACGAGTATGCACGGGTATGCAAGTGTATACAACATATGAGCATGCATATAGCAGATAGAAGGTGAAAGGTGTGCATACTGTGCACGCGCCGTGCTTTTACAAATTTGGGTCGGCGTAACTGATTCCGCAGGAATACCTATATGGACCCTTCAATAAAATAGTGTACTAGCCAGCTCAAATAACGCGCCAGGTGAAATATGAAAGCAGATTTACAAAGTCTATAAATATATAGAATTGAGCTGAGCTTGCAAGCCAAACATGGCATCCAATTACTCAGGACTTGGGGAAAACACCTGTCAAAGTTCAAGGCATGTATGCTCTAACGATAGGACACATATCTATCTACTTTTAGCAACGACTCTGAGGACAGTATTGGATCGGTGTAATGGGCCTGATTGGTTGCCATGGGAGATACGGTTGCCGCATCAAGCACGAGCCTGCGATGCTGTCGCTGGTATTAAGAATTAAGATACCGCTTTGTCGGTTTTATCAAGTTCAAGGAGCTATCTACTCGAAGAGTTCATAGCACAGCCTAAGCAATTTAAGCTTTACTCGCCTATAGAATGCCGCATATTATTTTCCGGTCAGTTTGTACTCGCACGAAGCCCATTTCACGATTTGCCACACAGTGCTGCGATCAAGCTATTGCTATAGTTGTCACTTTAATGTCACTAGCTAGCTAGTATTCTTGAGCCCAAATTAAGCGTGCAAACGAGAAGATAGTTGTGGTGTGATCATTTTTGTGGTCTCTAGGAGCTATTTTCCGAGCATCGGCATTGGTATGCATAGCCAGTTATGTAGAGATCAGGAGAGTTTCCGCTAAAGCATTCGTAAATATAGTCCATACGCCTGCAATGCGTCAGCTCTCCGGTACTAAAGCAAGCTTCGAAAAATTCAACCGTTATTTTCCGAGATGTAACACAGAAAAAAACCAGTATGCGCACTATTGGCGTGTGATCTACTTTGCCAATAGTATCGTTCTGTATTTGTATGTACCGCCAGCAACACTAGCTTATCTGGGGTTTGGTTATCAGGGGTATGGGTGTGACTACCCATGGCGATTGCGATAATACACATGGAAAAAATTTATTTGCCACTATATGGGAAAACAAACACTAGCTCAATGCCTTAGATTGTATCATTAGGACGTATATTCTCTTATACTTTACTGCTTGTGACTTCACACGGCCGACAAATTGTCTGAGCCTTATAGACAATATAACTAAAATCTTTCTCTAGTGGAACGAGAAGATGTAGCTGGAGTCTGAGCGTGAAATCTAGAATAATTGCGTTATAATAATTAGAAATATGTGTCTGGACTGTAAAAATTCTAGCCAAGGGGTTCCGCAGAATATTCCTATAGAGCCTGCAGGGCATAAACACTAAAAATAAACCCTGTTAGAGAAATTCACTCGTCGACTTATGTTATAGTATATCGCTGTAGATATATGTCATTTCGCAGTATCTGTTAGCCCCCGCACCTGTACTAGCTGTTGAGGATTACCACCATAACGACAGGTTCTTCCGGTTGTACGTGCGGGGCACATGGCTGCCTGTCCAGAGTGAGGCTTGGCGCATATTGACATGGGGTATGACCCTGCCCTATTCGCGGGAATTAAAGCCTTCTGCAAGCTGAGGCCCCTTGAATAGGTTGTAACGCTATGCTCTATGACTTCTAGACCGATGGCCCCTCAACTCTGACTCTCGAATTATGCGCCTGGTGTGTCCAACTAACTTATCTACAAACTGACTCCTTGTAATCATATCTGTAGCAGGTAATCTAGTGGTTTGATGGTAGCTAGAATAAACAGGATATGTAGTGCCGGCCAAACAGGATAAAACCGCAGAAGTGGCTTGAAAGTGTTCGCCGCACGTGCTGCCCAGCTATTGCCCGCCACCACGTTGCCGTGCTACAGTATGCGCCTACAGCTTGCATATGCCCTCTGAGAGCTCTAAATTCCTCGAGTAGGTGTTTGACGCAGGTCTCACTTCTTCTGTATACTATGTGACGACAATCTATTCTTAGTTCGAGCGAAATCGCTTATGTGCATTATGTATGCAAGTTGAGTATGCATATGCGGGTTTTAAGAATACTTGAAATCGTGATAACATTCCGAACAATAGTGAGACTCTTCGAAACGCCGCTATAGGTTTAATACCCCAAAATCTTATCGCCTCTCTTGAGAAACTCGAGATATCCACGTCTATGCCTGATAAGGCAAATCGTATAAGGTGATTACCCCACTACGCGCATCCGCATTGGCATCTATGCCCTATTCTGTACATTTTCTGCCCGGCATACTGTATATTCCTGTAGTATTATGTGTTGGTAGTATTGACTCATGAGCAAATTGTGTAATATAGTATTTCAAAATCGTATATAGTTTTCCCAAACGTCTATTGTCTACATACCAAGACGCAGTCGCGCACATACCCGACGCATTCAACTGTTGGCCCCAAAGCACTGTGGCTTCATCCGCTCGATGTGTCTCCACTTCTACCGGATTTTTTAAGGCTGTCACATTGCAGGAGAGGAGGTGTTTCAACTGATTGAGCCGCCACTCGCCCAAAAGGTCAGTATGCATGCACGGTAACTACCTGTATAAAAATTACTCACCGGTGAGTCTACAGGTAAGTGCATCATAAAATCATAGTTCTACTGTAAAAGGACAATATATGTTTACAAACGGAACTCTACCGTATTAATTTGATAAATGTGTTGAAATGATTATCGTGGCTCAGCACATTAGAAGAAATCAGTCCCGCACAACGGTGCTATGGAAACATGCAAATTTCTCTGAGCTAATAATACATCGCTGAGTTTGATGGCGACAGCAGTTGGTCTAGAACTCGAAATCTGAGGGACAATGTTTCTGATCGAGGCAAGCGTCACCTCGCCAAGCGAGATCCAATTGTAGATGGCTGTCTGCATATAATTATCTATTTAGCCAATTCAACTGAAATGTATTGCGTCTTAGGCTTTGTTCAGTTTAATAAACGTGTTTTCGTTTTTCGTTAGAGTGGGGAAAGCTCGGGTGACTAGCGATGTTGCGGTTTGCGACGATCTTTATGCAATGAGCAGCGAGGCTCAGTGGAGAAAGCCGTTGCCCGGTGTCTGGGTGCAAGATGTCTAGGGATGAGTACGTTTAGGCAGTGCAGATCATTCATTTTTGCGTCATTGTGCAATTATAGGGAAACTCCGTGGTTTAATGAATCATATTTAATAAAAAAAAATAAAAGTATGGCGACTACTTTTGAATGTTTGGAGATAGTAAAATACATCATATTGACACTAAAAATATACTTATCGGCTTATAGAAGACAGGAGTGAACAACAGCGAATGTTAGTTCAAGGTTAAACCCACCAGCCGCGCAAGGGTACAGACGAGATTGACTTTCTGGCTCTAGTGGGCGGTGCTTAAAATAGGTCAGGGTGGCTATATTTTGAACTGCATAGTAGATCAATGGTGCCGTATTTCATTGCTGCATCATGTGCAGCCGACGACGGTCTTGCGATTATCTCCTAAACACGCGGGCATCGGAGCAGACTTAGGGATGCCGTGTGGCGCAGCTGGGTGGGCTAATGGTGAGACTACGGTTGCTAATCATCTCTAAGGTCGTTATCATTTGCAGGATTCGGTCAACAGGCTAATACGCGAATATGTATGTCTAAAAATAAAAACTGCTCGCCAGATACTAATCGGCTCGATGCTCATGAAATTTCAAGGGGCCCAGCTGGGGGCCCATTTGGGTCGTACCATCAGAACGCTGCCCTTTACCAATTCCTTGCCAAGCTCATCGCCGTCTACCTTGTAGATTGATCCTTCCACAGTCGCGCTGCGGCGCCGCTGCTCCGTTTGCTGTGATTTTAGTACCAATACGCCAGGTTGAATTTCATCCATAAACTCAGCGTTCAGTGTCTTGGTGAGTGCACGTTTACCACTTCCAGTCACTGCAGTTTGAGCCAGGTTATGATCGAGCATCAGCATCGCCATACCATTATGAACCTTGGATTCTGATGTATTCGTGCCAAATCCCCAGCCATTGGCCTTGGTCTTGGCCTCTGTATCAGCCGTGTTGTGTGTAAGGCCACTGCCCAGCCAGTAGACAGTTTGGTGCTCATCGCCTCTGGTAAGTGATACTGGCGCAGCAACAAACTTGTCTTTTCCAGATAAAAGGCCAGAGAGAACCATGTTTTTGGCATGGTATGAAGGCACATGGGCGATCTGGTGCGAGTTTGGTACCCATCCTTGCTCCTTGAGACGAGTCACATACGGGTGGTTCTCCAGAGTTTCTGGGAAATCTGGTTTGGGGTACTGATTACCAGGCAATAGCAAACCAATACGAACTCCAATTGCCGTGGATCCTGCAAAGACCAAAAAACCCGCTACCCTGCTCATCGATGAGGTAATCGCCGAAAGCGCGCGACCCCACAAATTCAGATAGGCGGACACCAACACCAGCAAGGACAGTATTTCTTGTACTGGGAAAGTGACCCTCGTATCAATTATTTCATTAAATTACATAGCGAGTTGAGGAAAGCTGACATTTCGGCCTGTGCTGCACCGGATACGCCAAAGCATGTTCCAGCTGGCAGCGCGGAACACCAATCATACGCATTTAAATAGACCATATATTTTCTGTTATTAAAATCAACGAGAACTAAGTCGCCATTTAAGAAAAATTTCCTTCAAAACAGGAGCAGGTTGGCTAGTTTAGTTTGCTACTGCAGCTTACAGCAACCCAGCCTCTTCCTCTGATGATCTATGAATTGAGTTTAGAAAAGGGGGTGCCCCAATCAGGCCCTGGTGAGGTTATTTATCTGCCACCTCCTGTGGAACCTTACACCTTACGGTTGCTGATTCCTGCTACTTCTCCGATTGCCCAGGAAGGTACGGTTCATGTGAATCACCCTCCCAAGGGCAAACAATTTAATCGCGACACCTTTTATGATTACAAGCTTGAAAGCAGTTCATTGCACTCGAATCTCACCGTTGATATAGCTATCCATCAAAGTGGCCCCTATACCGCCTACACTAGCTACACCAAGATTATTGGCCATTACGGAGAGATCGAGCAAAAGAAAACCAAAACTGAGGAATGGAATTTCATTGTAAGTCCCCATATTGAGCTCAAGGGTCAGCCAATTACCCCTAATGAGCTTGCCGTCCAAACAGTGTTGGCAAAGCTCATGGGCCCCCTGGATACCTGGGACAAGAAACTTGATAAGATCGCGGAAAAGAATTACAACATGATTCATTTTGTGCCATTGCAGCCTCGCGGCGAGTCCGATTCTCCCTTCTCCCTTTATGATCAGCTTGGATGGGACAAAGCTATTTTCCCTGATGGCGACAAAGATGTCGAGCGTCTTGTATCAATGCTTTCGGAGCGTGGTATCCTTGCGCTTAGCGACGTTGTTCTTAATCATACCGCCAATAACTCCAAATGGCTTGAGGAGCACCCTGAGGTTGGTTACACGGCCGAAACAAGCCCTCATCTCCGAGCTGCAATTGAGCTTGACAATGGCCTACTCGAGTACAGTGAGGAGATTACTGGTCAGGAGGTCAAGACTTGGGATGATATTGTCAAAATCGCTGCTGGCGTCGAAGAGCATGTTATCAACAAGCGCAAGCTCTGGGAGTACTATGTTATCGATGGTGCACTTCTTGAGAAAACTGTAGAGCAAAACCCTTTTGAAGGTAGACCTCCTTCCGACTTGCCCACTGATTTGCCCACTTTGGCATCGCAACTGGTCGAGAAGTCCGGTATCGATATCGACACTTTTGGCGACCGCTTTGCCCGGCGTGTCGATTCTAGCGCTTTGGCTGAGTATGTCGCGGGCTCCGCCTTCAGTGCAAAGCAAATTATCGATGAAATCAACTTGAAGTTTTACAAAGAATTCGACGCAGATAAAGCTACTATTCTTGAAGAGATCAAGAACCGTCTTAAATACTTGCGTCTTGATGATAATGGACCCAAGTTGGGAGATACTATCAGTAAGGATGCCCCTATTGCCGAGCCATATTTCACTCATGTCAAAACTGCTAACGGTATCGTCGAAATGGCGAATAACGGCTGGGTTTGGGCTGCAGACCCCCTGGTGGATTTTGCAGGTCCCAACTCCAAGGCCTACCTTACGCGCCAAGTCATTATTTGGGGTGATTGTGTCAAACTTCGCTATGGTTCTGGCCCCGAAGCTTGCCCGTACTTGTGGGATCGCATGACCAAATATACTCAGTTGTTGGCTAAGCACTTTAGTGGCTTGCGTATCGATAATTGCCACTCTACGCCCCTACATGTGGGTGCATACTTCCTTGATCAAGCCCGCTTAGTGCGCCCTGAGCTCTATGTTGTTGCTGAGCTTTTCTCTGGCTCTGAGGAAATGGATAAGCTCTTTGTTGAAAAGCTTGGAATCACTTCACTGCTACGTGAGGCCATTCAGCCCGACTCTGTCAAAGAGCTGAGCACTCAGGTCAATGTTAATGGCGGATTACCCATTGGTTCATTTATTCACAATGAGATTCTTCAAGGTCAGCCCGTCATTCATGTGAAATCTCGTAAAATACACTCTTGGTTGATGGAGTGTACACACGATAATGAGACTTTTGACCAGAAGCGTACGGTCCAAGACACTCTTAGCAGCGCAGGTCTTGTTGCGTTCTGCCAAGTTGCCTCAGGTTGTACTATGGGCAACGACGAGTGTTACCCCAAGGGACTGAATGTCGTTAGTGAGAACCGTCCCTATGTCTTTGATGGTGGTATTACTGAAGCAAAAGCTGTTTTGAATAAACTTCACACTGAAATGGGCAAGATGAATGCATTCGAGTCCTTTACTGATCATCAAGGTCAGTATATCACGGTTAACCGCATTAACCCCGAGACTGGTGACGGATACTTTCTCATTGCGCGCACAGCATTTTATCCCGACGGTGATCAGCAGCTTTCTGAAGTGTTTTTAGAGAAAACTAAAGCCGAATGGTTTGCTGGCTGGAGCCTGACTGCTAGTGATAACCGCGAAGATCCTGAAGATCAAATCAAGCCTATTGAGACTGAGCTTCACTCTTTGAGTCCATTTAACACTGACTTTGATGGTAGCTCGACTAAAATTTATCCCGCTTCCAGTGCTGATTTCCCTCAAGGCTCCATTGCCATCTTCAAGGTAAGCCGTACTTTCGACGCCGCCAAGATCGAGCACCTGGTCCGCGGTGGCCAGAAGGATGCCGTTGAGGATTTGGACTTACTAGCTTTATCTGTACTTTTGTATCGCTGCAATGGCGAAGAGCGTACTGCTACCGATGGCAAGTTTGGTGTATATGAAGTTCCTAAATACGGCCCACTAATCTACGCTGGATTACAGGGATGGGAGACACCACTTCGTCAAATTGTCAAGAGTAACGACCTGGGCTCCCCTATTTGCGACAACTTGCGCCAGGGTGAATGGGCGTTCTACTGTACCATTGACCGTCTCAAGTACTACTTGGAGCATGGACTTCCATTTGAGAAAGTAATTGGCTGGTTGAGCGACCGCGTGGATGCACTCAAGGCTATTCCATCGTTTTTGCGTCCCCGCTACTTTGCTGCTGTAATTCTAGGACTGTATGATGCCGCTGTTGGAAAGGCCATGTCACTCATGCCCAGTGGCATTGGTGAAGCTGAATTTATGACAAAATTGGCCTTGGTCTCACTGCAAATGGTCACCAATTTGCCTGGTGCTTCTCTAGTCCCTTCTGCACAGATCCCTTCTATGGCTGCTGGGTTGCCTCACTTTAGTGAGGGTATCATGAGATGCTGGGGTCGTGATGTTTTCTTGAGTCTGGGAGGTTTATTGCATGAAACTGGTCGATATGATGAGGCCAAACAGCATATTATCTCGTTTGGCTCCACTCTCAAGTATGGTTTGATTCCCAACTTGCTTGACGCTGGTCGCAATCCTCGCTATAATGCTCGTGATGCAGTCTGGTTCTTTGTGCAGAGTATCCAGGATTACTGTAACCATACAAAGTCTTATGACTTGCTCAACGAAAAAGTCAAGCGCAGATTTCCCCTTGACGACAGCTTCGTGGAGTGGGATAGCCCCGACGCATTTACCCATGAGACCAGTGTGGGTGACCTAGTTATCGAAGTTTTGTCTCGTCATGCTGCGGGTATCCAGTTCAGAGAGCACAATGCTGGTCCACAGATCGATATGCACATGAAGGATAACGGTTTCAATCAAAAGATTTGGGTGGACTGGAAAACTGGTCTTGTCTATGGTGGAAACCAAGACAACTGTGGTACCTGGATGGACAAAATGGGTGAATCGCCAAGAGCCGGTAGCGAAGGTGTTCCCGGTACTCCTCGTGATGGTGCTGCTGTTGAGATTATTGGTCTACTTAAATCCTGTTTGCGCTGGGTAACTGAACTCGAAGAGTCAGGCAAGTTTAAATTCTCCAAGACAAGCGTCAAGACTCAAGATGGTAACGAGGTATCTTTGAAGCAGTGGAATGATCTTTTACAGGAATCATTCGAAAAGAACTTTTACATTCCTATTAACCCAGAGGAGGATGAGAAGTACAACGTTAACCCCGAACTGGTGAACCGGCGTGGTATTTATAAAGATCTCGTTGGCTCTGGCAAGCCATACGAGGATTACCAGCTGCGCCCCAACTTTTGTATTGCAGTTGTTGTCGCCCCCGAATTATTCCACCTGGATCATGCCCGTAGTGCTCTTGGAATCGCTGATAAAGCTCTCTGCGGGCCTGTTGGAATGGCTACCTTGGATCCCTCAGACTGGAACTACCGACCCTATTATGTGAATAGCCTCGACAATGACGATTTCGCTACTTCCAAGGGCCGCAACTACCATCAAGGTCCTGAATGGGTTTGGAACAAGGGTGTTTTCCTCCAATCCATTGTTATTATCAACAAATTACGCGGAGTCAACAGCGAGGAGACTGTTGGTATCCTACGCGCTCGCTTGCAGGGTGATATTGAATGGCTTAATGAAAGTCCTTGGGCTGGTCTCACAGAGTTGACCCAAAAGAACGGTGAGATCTGCGGAGACTCGAGTCCCACTCAAGCATGGAGTGCTGCTCGTATGATTGAGGCCATCACCCAAACCCGAGTTTGACCAGTAGGTTACTGGAACGGTTTTAGTCCAATAGTTCCTGAAAATATAAATATATAAATATAGAATAGAGAGCACTGCTTTTGAACCACGGTCAAGTCTCAACGCAACAAACAATCTCAAAAATACCAATTACACACTAATTTCCGCATGAATTTACTAGATAATCAAGCTGAATAAACTTATAGGTTTCATTCGTTTAATCTATTATTCATAACTCTTATTTGACTAGTTCGCAATAATCGCTCACATGTTCTGAACTTTACTAGAAACTTATGCAAGTGAAGGCAAAATCTACTCAAGCCCACTCACGCCCACATCAAGACAGGGGATGAGGCCTAAAAAGACAGAAATTCACGCATGAAATTTTTTTTCGGACTGATTTAGCAATTTACGTTATTTGTGCGGCTATTCATTCTAGCACTTTGTGCATATTCATGCAATGCGCATGCGCGACTTTCGCCCCCGCATACATGAGGCTTGGGTATATAGCGAGCACTCTGTCCCATCATCAGTACAACTTCTACTTACAATGCCTTGCTCTTCCAAATGCTCTTCTGCCTGCACCTGCTCTTGCGGTGACTCTTGTACATGTGCCACTTCAAAGTGTGGATCATGCTCTGGCTCCAACTGTGGCTGCTGAATATTTCGCTTGAATTCAGAGCTAACCTCCCTGTATATTTATGACCATGCAAACATTCGAGATTTATAAATAGATAGATATTCCCAGATAAGTTAAAACTGAGCTCAATCGAGAACGAACCACCTGAGACATCAAAATGACGCGTCACGACGCATCCATCCGCGATAGTGTACCCTCAGATCAACATGGTTATATAATCCAAATCTTGTAAACAAACACACTGTTTATATTTATTGCAAATGAGTGAAATTCAACAGCCAAAACGCGGACAAAAGTCTCCTGAAGAAGTATCTCTTCGTAAAGTGAGCGAGGGTCTGCAGCAGTTGAGTCCAAATGCTGTTCGCCTTTTGCGGGAGATCTATTCACTGATTGATAGTGATAGCACTGGAGCTGTTGGCCGTAACGAGCTCAAACAGATGATACAAAGTGTCGGTTTAACTTGTAATGACGCTATGCTCGATGATATGATCGCTCGTACTGGTGAGCCAGTTTCATTTGCCAGCTTCCTTGCCGTTATGGCTGATCAGATTGGTAAATTACCTGAACGCGACGAGTTGGATGGAGTACTCGATGCATTCAATAAGGATGGTAGCACTCTTGATATTCCCGCCCTCAAGGAAGCACTCGTAGCAGAGGGTCTAACGGCCAAGGAGGTGCAGCAGTTTATCGATGGGTTCTCTAAAAGAACAGCACAAGGACAGCAATTTGATCGCAAACAATTTGTTACTGCCATGAGTATCTAAAAAGAAAGAAGAAATATAATTTATTGCCACTGATTCAGCCATATTATCATTCAACCGTTCCGCAGTGGGTCATCAAAGTAGTGTCAAACGGGCCCGCAAAAGTCATTACGCGGGATACCCTAAACAATTAATTGTTTCTGAGCAGTCAATTGATTTTATTATACGCATGTGCGCAATTCTTGTGGCAAATACCACCACCAAATGGCATTCCCTCGTGATCAGCTTTAATGCATGGCTAGTGCACGAGGGCGCATTAGCTTAGCTCCATGTGGAAAACCTGTCAAACTTCCAAAAGCGGCAAGTCAAATGGGCCGGTGGATCTCGATCAGATCAGTGCATGATCGATTTCCTATAGAGGAATACCAGTAAATCTGCCCTTTCAAGTAATCCAAATGGGCGCACTCTACTCAAGAAGACAACTGCAAATGCAAGAAGGGACTGATATCAAAGACCCCTGGATTGTGAGGGAACAGGATATAAGATACAGCGATGTACCGGTAAATCACATCGCTATCAACCACCACCATTCCTCTACTTATGAACTACTACAGAAACTACCGCTGCGAACTTACATTTGATTCCGTTACTGGAGAGCTTCGTATTGAATCTGATATGGAGGCTACACCACTGCTTGAAAGACTTTTGAACCGTGAAAACTTACTGAATACTTCCTTTACAGCCCACTCCACTATCAAGACTGTAGACTACAGAGTGCACTATGGAGGTGAGTCTGCAAACGTATTCTCCCATGAGAACATTTGCGATGAAATTGGCATCAAACAAGACCCCTATATGAGCGAGTGTCTTAGTGATAGCGATATCTGCAGCGAGGTATCCACTGATCTTTCTACTTATACCGCAAACAACTCACCACCCTTGGATGGGGCTCAGAAGTCATCCTTCCCCGTATCCTACTCGGTAGCTACTACTACTCCTCCTCCTCCTCCTGTTGAGGAGAGCTCTCAGGCTACTTCTACTGCTAATCAATACTTCAAGATTCGCACGCTCCTTGATGAGCTCCAGCAGCTTCCTTGCAAGGCACTTGTCAAGGCACTTCTCCGGGTGGCTATCCCTGCTAAGAAAATCCGCTATCCCTACAAAGATGGCGAAAACTCCCGTCCTGAATTTTGGCCTGTCGGCGTCCCACACCGTCAACCCGACCACATGTCCAAGGCACATCGCATTGACCTCATTTACTTTTTGTTGACCAGAATGTCTCAAATCGATGTCGCAGAGATTTGCTATCAGTTCAGAGCAAACCTGACGCCTAACAAGCAGCACATCGTTGACAACCTCCTAGCGACTATTGGCGCCCATAGTAACGTCAAATCCTAATTATGGTGATCGGCACTATACTGCTTCCACTTAGACATATATTTATATATTTTGACCCCACATATAATATTATTTAGTACACGAACAAACCCCCATTCTGATGCTCTCCAGCTTTTCAAATCTCCAGTCACTTAATCAGTGAGCAAGAACCATTCTATTCATAACAGTACTCGCATGTCACAAATAATATACTTATCACTATTGGAAACCGTGTTTCTTGAAGCATGGCCAAGTGAGTCCGTACTAGGACACCATACTGTGCACTCTAGTTAGAGACTGTAGTTGAATTTCAGGGAGACCCAGGGTGATTGAGAGAGATGCAAGCTAATCAAGTGTAAGTTCATTCATTAGACTGGTATTTTTGGCGCTTGGCAATCTGAAATGATATCTTACATCTGGATCAGCTCTTGTACTTTTCGCGCTTATGAAAAGATAAATAATGCTATTGTAATTAAATGTATGCCTTGATTATTGAGTTCATTAGAGATCATCACTGATGAGCATGTTTATTCTCTCGACCAATTTTCTGGTTCATTTTATCCTCTTCTCTGTTTCTTTTCAAACAAAAATAACTTAGTGCAGAGTATCAGACGCTTCAATTATCAGCAATGAGCTCATCGCATCCCCAATCCTCGTAGGAGTTATCTGGAAGGTACCTGCGAATAACCAGGGGGATTTTGCGCTGACTGAGCTCCTTCAAAGCGATCTGTAAAGGGTCAGTCTCTCCCTCGAGGTCAACCAAAACTGGGGCATTCATTGAAATTTGCAGAGCTCTGGTACCCAATACGCGAGCGCGCTCATATTTTGTCATATAAGGAGTAGTAGTACGCTGATCTTTTGGGATTGCGAGTTCGCGCTGAGACTTATTGCGGGGTGCACCCGAGTCGACAATCTGGCGGCCGTCGGCAGCGATGGCAGCGTTGGCATCATCATCTGCTTCGACCTCAACCTCAGGCTCGCTGAAATTATCGTCGTATTGCTCGAAATCGCGCTCGTAGCCACCGTCAAACTGTCCCTCCTCGTCAGACATATAAAAATGACTAAGAAAATTTTCCTATTGTCTCCGTCCCTTTTTGAGCATCATGGTACATTTGCAGTGCGAGCAGTGTGATAAAAGCTATAATCGGCCTTCGCTGTTGGCACAGCATATGCGCACCCATACGGGTGAGCGACCGTTTAAATGCGATCAGTGCGAGGCTAAGTTTACGCGTAAGGCTCACCTCGACAGCCATATGAGGTGCCACACGGGTGAACGCGCGTTTGTGTGCAGCGAATGCGGTAAAGGTGTTCATACAAGACAGCATCTTGAACGACACATGAACATGCATCGCAAGAATCACAAGTGTGAGCAGTGTGGCGAGGAGTTTCGTATGGCGATCCAACTTAAGCGCCATGTTCTCAGGCACTCGCTAATTTGTGATTGTGGCCAAAGCTTCCGCACACCTTCAATGCTTGCGCGTCACAAAAGAGAAGATAAAGAGTACAAATGCCCTCATTGCGACTCGGTCTCTCCTTGCCCTACCTTGCTCCTTTCGCATCAGAGACAACACCGCGAACAACGCGAAAAGGCCAAGCTAGAAAAGATCAAATTAGAGGAAGAAAACGCGAAAATGATGCCGCTACCTTTGCCTCCTGCGCCTCGCGATCAAGGAGATGACATAGACCCGGACCTGCTGCTTCCACCCAGTAAACGTAAACGTCCTCGGAATACAGATAGGACTACAATTGGGCTGCTTACAGGCAGTAGCTATGCAAAGCGTGCTATTCCTTGCCCCGTTCAAGGGTGCGATCACAGAGCCAACCGCAAGTACGATATGGCTCGACACATTGCCTCATCTCATCCTGACCACCTTCTAAAGGATCTAGAGGATGACGAAGATAATGACGATATGCATGCCATCCGCGTTGCCGCTGAGGCTAATGCACCTGCACCTGAACTCAAACAGGTTCCTTCTCCTGGCTCGACAAGCTCGCATGAGCACTCGCTCGGATCCGGGCCTGGGACTCAGCTAGAATCTGAGTCTCAGCTTGGGACTTGAGCTTCTAGTCTATTGGGTCCTCGGCTCCAAGTGGGGCGCAACGTCATTGTAGGTCCATTAATCCAGACATTGTGCCATTACAATTTTTAGCAAATCAAGTAATAGCAGTCCGTAATTTTATATGAATAATAGTAGCAAGATATCTGATTTGCCGTTTAACTTGGGAAATGCTCAGACAGTGATGGTGCTGGATGGCATTGCTCTCCGCAGCCTCTTTCAAGCGTTGTGCTGGATACTTGAAACCTCATATCTGTGTTGAAAAGTAATTAGTAGGAGTTAGTTAAATATCAAAATCTACATTATGCAATTTTACATGATGCTCAAGAAGACGAGAGCGATGGAGCCAAAGAGGGAGCCGCAAATAGAAATGTTTGCACCAGCGTTAGAGCTGGAGCCAGAGCCAGAGCCGGAACCAGAAGCACTGCCAGATTTGGAGCCAGACTTGGAGCCAGAGCCAGAGGCAGATCCAGAGGCAGCAGAGTCACGGTTAGTGGCAGAGCCAGTAGCAGAGACAGTGCCAGAAATTTTACCGGTACCAGCAGAACCAGCCTCAGAAAATACAGCAGCGCAGGAGGAGGCAGTGGAGGCAGAGACAATAGTGGCCTTACCGCTAAAGTCGCAGTTGGAAGAGGCCTTGCTGTTGGCTTCATAGTAAAGGTTCATAACGTAGTTGAGCTTGGCCTTGTTGTCGCAACCAACAAAGGCACCGTACTCACCGGTGGAGGCGTTACCGTTGATACCACTGCAGTCAATACCGGAATCACCACAGATGTAGCTAAAGAGGTCACCGTAGTCGTCCTCGTCGACGCTGTCCTTGATCTGGCAAGCGGCAGCAGCGTTAACGCACTCGCAAACACCACGGTCGGGGGTAGGAGGCAAAGCGGTGGCAGCAGCCCAGTCAACGCCAGTAGCGGGGCAGTCGACACCAGAGTTGGAAGACGCGGAGCTAGAGGTGGCAACAGAAGGAGAGATAGTGGCAAGGGCGGAAGAGAGGTAACCAAAGTCGTCGAGAGTAGAAACGCTAGAACCAGAGGCAGAAACAAGACCGTAGTTGTTGTCCTCCTCAAAGTACATGTAAACAATACCACCAGACCAGACATCAGTCATATCGTCACCGTACAAAGTACCGACTTCCTCAAACTTACGGGGAGTAACAGCGTTGCAACCGTACTCAGAGAAGAAAAGAGGGACACCAAGGTCCTTGAAGTTGTCGGTAGCGTTCTTGTAACCGGACTTTTCGTAGGTGGAAGAGCCGCACCACTCGTACATGTTAATACCGTAGAAATCGACACGCTCGCTATCGTCACCACAAGAAAAGTACTCAGCCTCGGGGACACGGATATCAGCAGCATCAGAGGCAGAGTAACCGACAGGGATAGCACGGTAGTTCTTGTCGCTGATGTACTGCTTCATGTCACGGACGGCAGCCTTGACATATGCATCAGCATCGGTGTTGTTTGCTGCATTGGTAACTTCGTTACCGGCAAAGAAACCGAGGACATTAGAGTAGCTCTGCATGGCATCGATGACGCTGGTGTAGCGATCGTAGAGATCGAGATCCCAGCTGGGGGAGGCACGGTTGATACTCAAATCGGGCTCAGACAAATCAGCAATAACGTAGATACCGGCGTCGGCAAACATGTTCATGCACTCATCGTGGGAGGCAGAAGCATTGATGGCGTAAACACGGAGGACGTTGGTGCTGAGCTGCTGCAAATAAGGCAAGTCACGCTTGCAAGCATCACCATCGGCCAAAGGATCAACAAAAGAAGTGTCACCGCTGGAGCTGGCGGCAGGGTTCTGCTGGTAGGCAATACCCTTGATGTAGAACTGTGAACCGTTGTTGGAGTAAAAGAACTTGTTACCAACAATTTCAATCGTAGTATCACTGCTGCTTGCAGCATACGACAAGCCGTAGAGCGCGGCAGTGCAAAGTCCAAAGCTCAACTTCATAACGAAAGACTAGGTGAGGGTCGCCGTGCAGGGCGCTGCGCGATATTTATGTCGGCCGGACCCCTCATGCCCTAGCCCTGATCTACTTGTCACACCAAAGGGTCTACAGCGCTCCAAAGGGCATAAAAAGACTTTTCCATGTATTCTATACTATAAAAGCCCACTAAATAGGTCCTACATACCTGCCAAGAACCCTTGGGCCAGTAATTTCGCATGGGGGCTCAGTCGCTTACTACCTGCATCGCATGTCCCGTTTAGGAAAATTGATGCTTTTATCGAATTCCTGGGCCGCAAGCCGCGACTTTGCATTAAAATTGCAAGCCAATGACCTAGAAGCTATATACCATGTATTTATCCACTCCGATACGCACATCTATGCCCGAGGTTCAAGGGGCAAATTCTCTCACGCGAAGCACCCGCTTCTGTACTTGATCCGTGACGGAAAAGTAGTTACAGGTGGATTCTGAAACACTACCCTAGAATATATGATTTTATTCAATGCAAGCGGGCGTATCTACCTGATTGAGCCTGATCACTCACGCTATCCACCCCAATAGACGCAAAGCACCTGAGGCTCGGAAAAGTTTCTGCAAGTTGTTAATGCATTACAGGGGCTCAGATGTACGTTAGAAAAGGACCCGCAGGTGAAATTTATCCGGCAAATAAAATCTATTACACGGAATTGATTAAAGACAAAGCCTGGAGGAGCTCCTGAGGTTCTGCAAAACGTTTGTTTGACACGATGGGAAAAGTAGCAGCGACTAGAGTATGCATCAACGCCGGTCGATTACTGATGATAAATCAGACAGTGTTTTGGAATAACTGTCGGTACTGTGCCGCCAGTCTGGTGTAAATAATAGCTAGGCAAGTCTAGTATCACCCTAAAACAATGCGAGTTTCCGACCGGAAAATCAACGCGTCGAGACGGGAATTTGCCAGGTGCGAACAGAGCGTGCTTGAGCTGCACGAACCCCTGGTAACGGTGCATACTGAGATGCACGTAAATGGGATTCGGTAGAAATGAACGCGTATCCAGCGCCGGGCAAGGGTAAGCAACGCGAAAATAGATTTTGGTCGACAGGCATAGCGATCTAATTGTGAGACCAATGGCACGACCGTGTCTCACACATCAAAAATTACAGCTGCGGCTCAACGGCTAGAATCCAGGCTCCAAGACAAGAATTGCAGATCCGGAACGCCCCACGAAATAATTTTCAATAAATTTAAATTCAGCAAATATCTATATAAACTTAGAACGCGACACACCCGGCAACCGGACTAAAGTCTATCAAAGCCGGGGCAGTCCCCCACACGACACATGTGACCACGATAAAAGTCAACACTCATGTGGTCAAAGGGCATGCACTGGTTCAAGGAAGTCTCTCCTCAAAGTAACCAGAGTGCTTCATGATACCAGCAGTCAAGTCCAAGGCTTGTTCTCCGATATCAAGGTACTGGTGAAGGATGCTTTTAGCGTCCTTGTTCTCAACAGTGTTGGTTTTAAGCGTCAATCCGGTGCTACGGCGGATACCGGCAATCACAGTGCTCACGAGGACGGCGTCAACACCGAAATGAAAAAGCTTTCCAATGGTTCCCATTCTTTTAGGTTTTGAGAAGCAAGTAGAGAGAGTTGTCAGCAGCTATGAAGCTAACAGTTGCGTTTCAAAATAGCGATGTGGTGCTTGCAGTGGAAATTTCTCCAGAATTAAGTGTACAGGATTTCATGGCATATGCTCTTGACGAGGCAGGGTTCCCCCTGACAAGCTCGACATGCCTTCAATGGAGTGATAAGGTTCTGGACAGATCCAAGACCTTGGAAGAATGCGGCGTTAATGAAGACGATATGGTGGTTATTTCCAATGGTTCTCCAAGTAATAATTCTAACGCGAACCAAGCGCCAGCACGCCCCAATCAAGCAGCCCAGATGCAACACGGTGGTAATCGGGTAACTTCCGCTCAAGTTGAGCAGATGCGCCAGGAAATTCTGTACAACCCGCAGTTGTTTAGCGAATTTTCTGAAAAAATGCCAGAGCTGGCCTCCTCGGTACACGATCCTCAAGAGTTTGCCCAAGCGTTTGCCGAGCGTCAGATTATGATGCAGGATGCCTACAAAAACCCCATGAGCAGTAACCTGCCCCCCGAGAAGTTGCAGGAAATGCTCGCTCAACGCGAGCTCGATGAAAACCTCAGCAAAGCAATGGAGGAAATGCCAGAGTCGTTTGTTCCTGTTACAATGCTCTACATTGAAGTCGAAATCAATGGGCATCCGGTCAAAGCATTTGTGGACTCAGGCGCGCAAGCAACTATTCTGAGCCCCGAATGTGCTCAAAGGTGTGAACTAGGACACCTGATCGACAAGCGCTACAAAGGTACTGCTTATGGTGTAGGCACAGGCGAGATCTCTGGTCGTATTCACATGGCACCCATCAAGATCGGGTCGGGGTATTTCCCATGCGGGTTGACTGTTCTTGAGGGTATTAGTATGGATATGCTTTTCGGTCTTGATATGTTGCGTCACCACCAAGCGTCAATCGACCTCAAGCGTAATGCATTGGTTTTAGGAGACCAGATGGTACCGTTCCTGAGTGAAGCTGATCTGCCTGAGAGTGCAAGAGCCAAGGGTCCCCAGGGCAAGAATGCTCAGCAGGCTGCCGTGAAACCCCAAGCTCCTCAAGCGGCTGCAAGTGCGCCTCAGGCTCAAGTTGCAGCAAACAACTCGAATCCGCGTCCTCAAGGCTACCAGCAAGAAGCCCCACCGCTTCATACAAGTACGCAATCACAGCCTCAGCCTCCTCCCCGCCCAGCTCAGCAGCAACAGCAGCAGCAGCAGCACAACCCGCCTGCAGGTCCTCCTCCCTCAAATCGTCAATTTCGCGAGGAAGATATCAACAATCTAATCTCTTTTGGGTTTAGTCGCGATAAGGTTCTCAATGCTTTGCAAAGAGCGGACGGAAGCGTGGAGATCGCTGCCAGTATACTATTTGATGGAAACTGAGAAAATATGTGAAAATCTCACTTTTGCGCGGATGCACTCTAAAATCTATTACGACATTAGCTATTTAAGAGAATTAATTGCACGTACTTGAAGCAGTATGACCCCATACTGAGAAAAGTACGTCAACACCACCTTTCGGTTTAGTCGACGCAAGTCCCGGGGCATAGGCAAGCCCAGCGGCCGCCGGAACAGGGGAGAAAAATTATATCGTATATGACGCCGTAGCGCCGTTTCAGCTGTTACACTGAAAAGAACAGATACTACACTTGATCTTAGCCAGTCGGCAAAGAGATGGGTGAAAAAGTTGTTTGCAGAAGCCTTATAAAGTTGCAGGGTTAGGGCAAGCTAGATAGTATACTGGGGGTCTAATCCAGATTGTGTGGGGGTCTCTTTTGTTATCAGCCAACAGGAGTAGAGGTATTAGAGGTATTATAGTTAGAGACTCTGAATTGCCAAGATACAATACTAGATAGTGTAGACCTCAATGTATAAACCCAATTTCATGCGAAACGGCAATACCCGTGTCTATTGCCCTCTCCTTGACTGTCTTGCCGGTGACTGTGACTCATAGTGATTTCAACTCTGCCAACATTACAGCTTAACAAACCGCACAAGCCTTGTCGCGATTTAATCATTAGATTGTAGAATAATAATTGAGCGGCACAAGTGCTATGGCAATCCCGCACAAGTGTCGGCTTGCTGGGGGATATGCAATATGCACGCAGAGTGCACGCAAGCTCATGTGATCTGCCAGCATATATCTCATCAAACTGGCACTTTAATTGTAAATGGCAAACAAACCCCACGGTGGTGAACTTAAAGATCTCTTGAGTCGGGATGCTCCTCGCGCTGATGAGCTGCGCTCTGAAGCTGATAGACTTAAAGACCTTGTGCTCAACGAGCGCCAGCTTTGTGACCTCGAATTGATCATCTGTGGAGGTTTCTCTCCCCTTGAAGGCTTCATGAACAAAAAGGATTACGATGGCGTTGTCAAGGACATGAGATTAGCCGACGGTACCTTGTTCACCATGCCTATCACTCTTGACGTTAGCGACGAGCAGGTTGAGGAATTGAGCCTCAAGCCTGGTGCTCGTGTCGCTCTGCGTGATCCTCGTAACCAGGAAGCACTTGCCATCCTCACTGTTGATGACGTCTGGGCCGTGGATAAAGAGTATGAGGCCAAGCACGTGTTCCGTGGTGACCCCGAGCACCCTGCCGTCAAGTATCTCAATGAGAGCGTTGCCAAAAACTATGTTGGTGGTAAGCTCGAGGCAATTCAGCGCATTGAGCACTATGATTATGTTGATTTGCGCAACACCCCCGCTGAGCTTCGCTCTCAGTTTAACAAGCTTGGATGGCAGCGTGTCGTTGCTTTCCAGACTCGTAACCCCATGCACCGTGCTCACCGCGAATTGACTGTGCGTGCTGCCCGTCAACACCAGGCAAACGTTCTTATCCACCCCGTTGTTGGCCTCACCAAGCCCGGTGACATTGACCACTTTACTCGTGTTCGTGTCTACAAGGCATTGCTGCCCCGCTACCCTAACGGTATGGCATACTTGTCTCTTTTGCCCCTCGCAATGCGTATGGGCGGTGACCGCGAGGCTGTATGGCACGCGATTATCCGTAAAAACTACGGATGCACCCACTTTATTGTGGGTCGTGACCATGCTGGTCCTGGTAAGAACTCCAAGGGCGTTGATTTTTACGGCCCTTACGATGCTCAGGCTCTTGTCGAGAAATACAAGGACGAGCTCGGCATTGAGGTCGTTCCATTCCAGCAAATGACCTACCTCCCTGACAAGGATGAATATGCTCCCAAGGACACTGTTCCCGAGGGCGTCAAGACTCTTGATATTTCGGGAACTGAGTTAAGACGCCGTCTCAAAAATGGTCTTAGCATCCCCGAGTGGTTTTCTTACCCCGAGGTTGTCAAGGTCCTTCGTGAGAACCACCCTCCTCGCGACAAGCAAGGTTTCACCATTCTCCTTTCAGGATATCACAATTCTGGTCGTGAGGCTATTGCTCGCGCTCTTGAAGTCACATTCAACCAGCAGGGTGGCCGCCCTGTATCACTTATGCTTGGTGATACCATCCGCAGTGAGTTGAGTCGTGAGCTCGGATTTGACCGTACTGACCGTCTCAAGAACTTGCAACGTATTGCATTTGTTGCTTCAGAGCTCACTAAGGCTGGCGCTGCTGTTATTGCCGCACCAACTGCGCCCTATGAGGATGGACGCCAGTTGGCTCGCCAGATTGTTGAAAAGCAGGGCGCTTTTTTCCTTGTACATGTTAGTACTCCTCTAGAGTACTGCGAGAAGACAGACCGTACTGGCTTGTTTGCTCGCGCTCGCAAGGGCGAGTTCACGGGATTCTCCGGCGTTGACGATCCGTTTGAGACTCCTGAGCACGCCGACTTGACTGTCGATTTGAGCCAAACAGATGTACGTACAGCCGTCCACCGTATTGTTTTGCTCCTTGAGAGTCAGGGTTTCTACGGAAATTAAAAAAAAATGAAGTCTTATAAAGGCGTTAACCTAGATGCATTACGATAATAGTAATAAATAAGAAGTGTACTGTAAGATACATCGTGTATGTGTAACCAATAGGGCCTATTATGGCTGCCGTTGAAGTTTCTGGTAGTAGAGTTCTGGACTTGCAACTACTCGCGTTTAGCATAGTGCAGATATCATTAAATAGTGTAAATTAGTTGACCAAATAAGAAATATGGTGCTTGTCATGCTTTGGACTCACCGCAGAGCTGTGTGCTTGACTCTCGAGAGCTTCTGTGGCTGCTTGTACCAGCGAGTCCAACGTTCCTCTGTGCTCTGGCGGAGACTGAGACTGGACGTGATCACAGGCAGGTGATTTGAGACGGTTTTCCAGCTCCTGGATGTACTTGACCGCCTCAGTGAGAATATCAAGTTTGTGGAGTCCAGCGTCACCTCCGCGACGGGCAAATCTGAACGCACGACAGGCAGGTACAAGTTCTCGAAGCTCATTGTACTTAAAATTGAGCCTTTCTCGTCTTCTTCGCTCAATCTCACTATGATTTCTTCTGGGTGCCTTGCGAGCTGGCTTCTTTACACAAAGTATGGGGCCTGGCAGCTCTAATTCAGTTGTTGGACTCAACTGTGAATTACCCTTGAGCTCAGTGCTATTGGGTGGTGACGGTAGGATCTGGTGAGTTTGATTCATTTGGATTTCTTGAAATCATCTTGCTGATAGTGTTATTTTTATATATGCAGATCGCTATCGATACCCACGTGGGCTACACGTGCTGCATTGACATGCACACGAGACCTATGAGCAACATCATGGCCAAGGCACATGGGTCGGCAATATTGATTTAGAGCACCAGTAAACTAGACTAGTGCTTAAGATCAAGGCTTGAGCGAGCAACTGCTAAAGGCGTATGATGATCGATTTGTTGCATATATTACTGGTATATAAAGATGTAGTTAGGTGATTTAGTCCTCAACAGCTATAAGACTGCAAGGGTGGAGTAAAACGTCGCTCTACACTGCACTTTCTCGCAACTCGTATTTCTAAAGTTTTGATCTGGTGCTGTATGGTAGTAAAAAATTGACCAAGAATTTGTCAGAGCTCCTTTTATCCTTCAAACCCTAAGGTTAGGGTAACTGAACGCGAACCGTGCAGGGTGTGTGTCCAGTGCCCCTGTATCAAGGGGGTCCCCTATAAAAGGTATCCTAAATATAGCAGCACATATATAAATAGTTTTTGCTGGCGTTACCAGACGTATTCTATGCAAATAAATAAAATTTTATCCTCAACGGATCTGTGTAAATAATTTCATTGGCCCCTTGGGCTCCTGCCGTTTTGCAGCAGGGAAAACGTTCCAGAGTCTGAGTGTCTCATCGCCAGCACCCGTCGCAATTGTTTTGCCATCTGGAGATAATGCAAGATATAATACGCGATATGTGTGACCATGAAGAGTGGCAACTTGTTGCATTGTTGGATACTTCCAAACAGTGATATTATTGAATGCGTATCCATGCGTTGAAACAAGCTCTTTGGAGTTTTGACTCCATGTCAGGTTACAGACCTGGGATCCTGTGTCTATTGAGTTGACTGCCTGGCCAGTGGTTGTGTTCCAAAACCAAATTTTGCGATCACAGGTTCCTCCACCCGACGCGAGTAGATTCTGTTGATGTGGCGACCACGCAAGAGCCTTTACAGCTGCTTTGTGTTCATGGAACTGGAATACTGAATTGCGCTCGACGCTATTCCATATCAACAACTTGTTATCATTACAGCCAGAGGCAAGCTGATTGCTCTCGACATTCCATTTGAGGCCGCAAACTTCACCTGTATGCTCACTTAGCCGTTCGACATATGGCTCACTGATTCTCACATCACGATGAAGGATGCTGCAATCCCTAGACCCGGACGAGAGCAAGTGGCGATTCCAAGACAATGAACAGGCTCTCTCAGAGTGGCCTGACATTTGTCGAAGGCGCTGCTGTGTATTAACGTCCCAGATTTGGACTGCACCACTACCAGTGCCTACTGCCAAATGCGTTCCTTCCTTGATCCAGGAGACACTTGCCACAGAGTCATGGCCCAAGTTGCACACCTCATTAACTGTTCCAGACTGTGCATCCCAGCAATAAACCAGGCCCCCTAGGCCTACTGCCAGCTGGTTTTGCGACCCCCAGTCCAGCAGGTTGAGGTAAAAGTCATCGACGAGCTCGGGTGCGTCTAGGACTTTATACGGCGAAGCAGCAATTTCTCGTACTTTTTTCTTGTTTGAAAGCAAAAGTTTCTGTGACTCTGTGCGAACCGGTGATGAAGAAAATGGATCAGCGTATCGTGATGGAGTCTTGCGGCGGCCGGGAGAGTAATTAAATAGATTTTGGCCCTTTTTTGGTGTTAACGGCACACTGTGACTCCGGTCTTCGGGACTTGAAGTCGGCTCTTCATCAGGAACCGTTTGTGGGACTTCGTTGCCAAGCAGTTCCGCACGGAGTACAGTATTATAGGTATTGTCATCCTGCTGGGGCGTTAGGGAGTATGCAGCCTGTAAGTTTACCCCTTCACGTTGGGGGATATAGCGGTCAACAATCCGCTTTTTACGGGGGGTCGACGGCGTCGACATCCTTTAGAGATTACCTCAGCAGGCACACGGCCACCTTAAGACTGGGGCCTGCCAGCCATTATGCTGCCAGATCTCCACCAATTGCGGAAAGTGAGCACCTCAGGCAGCATTCAATTCACTTAGCAGCACGTATAAGATGATAAATTTGCGAAATCTCAGCAGACGCCCGTAACTTTGAGTGACTCTTTATGATACAAATTGGGTGCCCGTGCGGGCATGAGTTAGCGTTAGGCAGCTACTGGCAACTTTCAGCGGCTCGCAGCGCCCCCATTGACGGTCACTAAATTTGTGATAAGCTGGTTATTCAGCTTAATATGCTATCACTCAAATTTTTACGACTGTACCTTGTCTGGAAGACCTATATTTGACAGGACCCCGCTCCCCAGTTAGTCACTGTGCATCAAGTCATGCAGCTGGGGTACCTCAACCTGTCTCGGTTATCTTTGCCTAGGTTTTTTTCTATGTTTAGATAGTATACTCGAGTGAAAAATTTAGTTTTACGAGCATGTCGTTAAATTATACAAATTTTCAGTAGATAATAACTCAGGATTCAGGCCACTGCACAAAAGTTTGCCATCCCTGATAGTCCAATCGCCCGCATCATGCATAATCAGATCCATGGGTGGACTATAAAGTGGATCACTAATCCTTCCAGTTTGACATGTCTAAACCTCAAAGCCAGGACTTATCTCGCCATTACTCTGATGAGGCCAACTCCCGTCAGCCCTCTCTTTTGAAGGAGGCCTGGGTCCATGTTTCCAAGCCCGGTATGGTTTCCCTTGGAGGTGGACTTCCACTTCCAAGTCTCTTCCCATGGGATGCACTTGAGGCTAAATCTCTCGCCGCTCCTTTCCCCGAGGGTATCTCAGCAGATATCCTCACATCCCAGAATACAGTCACCGAACAAATCACCAAGGAGGACGGCACCAACGCCGATGATATCCCCCTCAAGACTGCTCTGCAGTATGGTCATAGCTCAGGAGACGCCCGTATTGTGAAATTCATCAAAGAGCACACCAACATGGTCCACGATATTGGGTTCTCTGACTGGAACATCATTCTTACTGTCGGTAACACTTTTGCCTGGGATGCCTGCCTTCGTATGTTCACCAACCGTGGTGACGTTATTCTGACCGAGGAGTTTTCTTTTGCATCTGCCCTCGAGACTGCTCACGCCAACGGTGTCACTACTGTTGGTGTCAAGATGGACCTTGACGGTATTATCCCCGAGGCTCTTGACGAGCAGCTTTCCAACTGGGTTGGCAAGAAACCTAAGTTCCTGTACACTATCCCCACTGGCCAGAACCCCGCAGGAAGCTCCTTGAGTGCTGAGCGTCGCCAGGCTATTTATAAAATCATCCAAAAGCACGATCTTCTTTTGATCGAAGATGAGCCCTACTACTTCTTGCAGATGCCTGAATACAAACCAGGAACTCATGAGCCTGAGCATTTGAGCCATGAAGATTTCATCAAATCCCTTGTTCCTTCATTCTTGAAGTACGATACCGATGGTCGTGTCCTCCGCCTCGATTCGTTCTCTAAAGTCTTGGCCCCAGGAACTCGTATTGGATGGATTGTTGCTCAAGACCGCTTCATTGAGCGGTTCTGCCGTTTGATTGAGACCAGCACCCAATCATGCGCTGGTTTCAGCGCTTCTCTCACTAATGGTCTTTTGCAACGATGGGGCCAGTCTGGATACCTCGACTGGCTTATCAAGCTGCGTGAAGTCTACACTGAGAAGCGTAACATTAGCTCTGATGCTATCAAGAAGTATTTGCCAGAGGGTGTCTATGAGTTTAGTGACCCTGTCGCTGGTATGTTCTTTTGGATTAAGCTTGATGCTCGCAAGCACAAAGACTATGAGAAGCTTGACAAGGATCCCAAGCGTATCGAGCTCGCAGTGTATGAAAAGAGTATTGAAAAGAATGTTCTTTTGATCCCTGGCCACTGGTTTGCTGCTACTCAGCCTACCACACCTCCTCAGCCAGAGGTTCCCAAGAGCGATAACGAGAAAAACGCCATCTACTTCCGTGGTACTTTTGCTTCTGTCCCCAAAGATCAGCTTATTGAGGCAATTCGTCGCTGGGCTGAGGTTGTCAAGGAGGATTTCAACTAGGTTTTGGTGTGATTGTGGAATAGATAATGGCTAAACTTAGATACGTTAAATAAAAACTATTAGACTGTAATCGCATGTTCGACTAATTTGCAAGTAGCTTGCTGAGTAGCTCAGTATTAGCGAACGGTATACAGAGAGGCGTCTCTATTAATTGTACCTTACCAGCTCAAGCAAAAGATCCAGGACCGATACAACCAAGCGTTGGTTTACAAGGTAATAGTCAAAGGTGTAATCCGCTAGAATAGGTGTTCCAATCACCCTAGGCAACAGTTGCATAGCCTGTTTGCGAAGTCGTTGCTGTTCTTCAGCACCTGGGTCGTGATGATCCTGAAGTAGAAGAGTGTCGCGCAAAAACTGACCCTCCACAGGTATCTCTATTGGGGCTAATTGGTCAACAATATTAACGATGGCCCGGTTGAGCAGAATGGAGACCAGGCGATCAAGGGGGGACCAAATAGCCTTTAGGATCTTGAACATTATCGAACGACCCGCGAGGCGATATAACAAGTTGCGAACAAACGGATTACTATCATCTTCACCATTCTTTTTCAAAAGGTCCCTAACTTTAAGGGAAATCACGGGCGCAGCCGGTTTCTGTGTATTAGTCGCAACGGCGTTTGGCAATTCGTGCAGTGCAATGATGAGAGTGTGTAGAACCCATGGTGTACTCAAAAGAGTGGTTGTCGACTTGAGAATAGGCGTCAAAATTGCGTGTATCAAAGTGTCGGGGAGGCGACTGGGCATCAAGGCGTTCCACAGCCGGACAGAGTAGGTTTTTAGGTATTCATCAAGATCGCCATTAGCTGGGTGACTCTGGATTTGCAAAAATAACTGTTCAATGGCAGCTCCGGTCAATCCCTTTCTATTAGCGCGCTTCACTGCAAATTCAAGGTCAGCGAGATGAGTATCAAAAACATGGGCAAAGTCTTGTACGGCACGGGGTCCATCAATTTGGCTAAGTTTTCGACGTATAACCTGATCAAATTGGCCAACGTCTACGGAACTGCTTAATGCTTGGGTGGTACGTTTAGCAGTGAGAACGTCCCGGCATTCCAAGAGTGCACAAAGGGCGTTCACAGTGGTAGCATCTGGCTGTAGCACAGTCTCCCGCAAGTCGGAAGCTGAAGGTATTAGCAAATCTGTAGCAGACATAAAGTGTGTCAACTGTGGTCTACCATGGCCGTATTTATACCCTATTGAATATGTGGTATTTCATGTGGTGATGATACACACCCTGGTATGTATTCCCGTGCTGTAATCCCTCTCGTACTCGAAAACTTGTACCCAAATCCTGCTGCTCTAGTAGATATACCGCATGACTCTTGCTGTATATTTTTTCATGGCCACAATGTGCGGATATATCCGCTGTGCTGTGGTGCGCAGCTACCTCAAAGCTATCTGTTACCCACTACAACTATCACAATAACAAATAACAATGTAAACAAGGAAGCTTGGCGGCCAAGCATGCAGCTATGATGAGATCTATCGATCCCTAGAGTTGTATTTAGAAATATATATGAGAGTAGGCCCAAGTGAGTAAATTCTGAAGCCATTCCGAACATTCTTGCGTGCAGTGCGAATTAAACTATGTTTTGTGTGTTGCAAATTACCATTACGCAGCCTTGAGGCGCTGCTCCATTTCTTGTCGTCTGCTTTGCTGGTACCGTGCAACCTCGGCATTATCATGAATTTTGAAGCCAAAGACTTTGAGAACATACTGCTCGCTTGTTCTTCTTGGAAGAAGTTTGGCATAAACCTGAAAGAACATTGCAGGGAATGAAGTACCCCAATATGCACCGTCCATGACGCCGTGACGGGAGCTTTTGGGGTTATAAACATCCTCGCATTTCGGGCAGTAGAGCTTAACGCAAGCTTCGTGTGGTACATCGCTCAGGCCGATGGGTAATAATGGCTGGCTGCGGCAAAGAGCACGCGGGCATCGACCAAACGCCTCCTCGTGGAATTTGCTCATCATTTTCTGCAAGCCGCGAGTTGTTAGGATATACCGCGCATGAATGAGTCCGTATAAGTGGCGCGCGTCATTCTGTAGCCTCCGCTCTTTTTCGCTATTTTGTGGCTGGTCACCAGGACCGAGGATAACGTCAATGGCGGCCTGAATGTTATCGACCTCGGTGTTGAGACTTGTGAGATTGAAGCGATCAGCAATGAATTCTGGGTCTACTTCGCAAAAGTACTCATTCCCCTTTGTAGCCAGAAATACTTCGATCCACTGGCCGTCCATGAAAACTTGAACAGAGAGGGGGTGTTGTAGGGGACGTTGATTAAGGGACGCCCAAAGCTGTGATGGAGGGCAAAGTCGGCCCCCGATTTTGCATGTTTAAACCAGAAAAATAACCTCTCTGAATATTGTAATTGGGCTTTAGAATAAAACGAATGGCTGTCCACTCTCAATATCTTGAAAGTATCTCCTACGTCATGGCACTCCTCTAATGCGTGCTGATACGCCAATAAAGTGTAGAATTTTCAAGTACAGCACTAGTTTTGCAGTTTCGGATGTTTCAAAGTCGGAATTGAGCAGTAGCCCTTGGTTAGGATGTCAACATTTTGACAGGTTTAGCATATCTAAATGTACCCATTGATAACGGATAGTTCGGAGTCTGGGAAACCCCAAAGGTATTCATACGAAAGTTGGACTTATACTAAGCAGTAATTTCAAGACAAAATTTACTACTTTTGTTGTATATATACATGAAAATTGCACTGATATTCAGTATGCGCACCGATGCACTCAAACGGCTTACGCACGCCAGTCAAATTCCCAAGAACGGGTACCGCACGCCACACGAGTGGCTAACTAATTTTCAGCCAAGCTTAGTAGTTGTAAAGGAGCAGATTTGGACACGCTTCTAAGCATGCGTTTGATAAAACCGGAATGGCTGGAGCACAGGCATGGAAACAAAGCCATGGAAATATACTCTATCAGTGTGTCGCCAGATGGTAAACGTCTCGCGTCCGGTGGATTTGACGGTAAAGTACGCGTCTGGGACACTCAAGCCACCCGAGACCCAAACGGCGCGGGGCCTCGCCAACTAGCAAGTATGTCGGCGCACACAGGCAGTGTTGTTGCAGTACGATTTTCACCTAATGGCCGCTATATTGCTTCAGGGAGTGATGATAAGCTCGCGCTTATTTGGGAGCTTGATGCTTCGCGTATCCCACACAAGGAGTTTGGCACCCAAGACCAAGTGCATGAGGTCTGGACTGCTCGGAAGCGTCTGGCTGACCATAATTCAGATATTCAGGATCTACAATGGAGTCCTGACGGCTCGCTGTTGGTTACAGTCGGTCTCGACAGCACCATTGTTATCTGGAGCGGAGTTAACTTTGAAAAGCTGGGTTCGATCGATGCTCATACCTCCCATATAAAGGGTATTGCCTTTGATCCAGCAAACAAGTATTTTGTCACTTGCAGCGACGACCGTACGGCTCGTATCATCCGTTATCAATGCTCTGGTAAAGAGTTTACATACTCGGTCGAGGCAGTTATTGAGGCACCCTTTGCCTACAGCCCACTTGTTAGTTATTTCAGACGCTGCAGTTGGTCTCCTGATGGTGAGGCTATCGCTTGCCCTAATGCTACTAATGGCCCCGTACCTACCGTGTGTATTATCAACCGTGGATCTTGGGACTATGATATCTCTCTTGTAGGACACGAGGGACCCGTCGAAGTGTGCCTCTTTTCTCCCCGTGTCTATCGTAAATCTCCAAATGAAGACCCGGTAACGATTGTAGCTTCTGCTGGTTCAGATAATACCGTCGTGATCTGGAGTACGTCGTCACCACGGCCGCTGCTGGTTGCAAACAATGTGTGCCAAAAGGCAATTACAGATCTTGCCTGGACGCCAGATGGCCTGGGGTTATATGCCTGCTCACTGGATGGCTCTGTGGTGCTGATCACATTTAAAGATGAACTCGGTGAGGTTCTCCCCGTGGATGAAGTCACTACTAGTCTACTACGCTATGGTACTGCACAAACTGATATGGATATCCCTGAAAGTGCTGAACAATTAAAAATTGCGGATAGGGCAGCATCAGGGGATCTGAACGGCGATCAAGTTACTACATCAACTACTACCACCGAAACAGCTCCAGTGACAACTACAGAGGCGGCGGCTGTGTCTGAGAACTCTAATGCGGTTGTAACTACTACTGCAAGTGCTGCTGAGGTCGTGGAAACAGCGCCGGCACCTGCTGCGGTACCAGTAACCACTCTTCCGGCAGTGAAGAAGCAGCGTACCACTATCACAAAAGACGGACGTAAACGCATCACACCGACTCTCATATCACAGGCATCCGTTTCCACAAGTACAATTGCCCAAGCACCTCAATCTAATAGCCTCAGTCGCCCTGGAGTGGCTGCTGATTTTGAACGACCCAACAACGGTGTTCCTCGTGGTGGTATTGCTTCCTTGGTGGTCGGAACAAAGCGTAAAGCGAGTGATGCAGAGGATAGCAATAGAGAAAAAGAAAAGCCAAACAAAAAGCCACCGCCTGAGTTCATTCGCCCGGCCGTGGCCAATCCGGCATGCATAGTTTCATCAGCACGTCTCGCTGTGCCTCGAGTCTTTACTCACCTTAGTACCGATAAAAACGCCTCCAGTGTGCTCGAGGCTCGCAATGGCCAAAATGCTACAGACCCGGCTCGTATATCTGTGGTTCATAACGGTGAGGCAGTTTTCGTTGATTTTGTGAATGGCTACGCACACCTACTTGCCGGAAGCAGTGATCATTTCTGGGCTGCGAGCACCGAAGATGGGACCCTGTATACTTGGTCTCCGCAGGGAGTTAGAATGATGCCTGCATTTTCATTGGGCTCATCAGTAGTGCTTCTGACTGCTGTAAAATATGTTCTTACTGCTATTACTGCCACTGGTATGGTTCACGCATGGGATTTAGAACACAAGAGGGCACTGTTCCCACCTGTTTCGCTGGCACCGGTATTAGATTCCGCCTCAAAGTACACAGAGAATGGTACCCTTAGAGCGCCAGCAATTACTCAGTGCTGGATGGCATCCGAGAAATCAGTAGTTGTCACCCTCAACAACGGTAATGCCTACACTTATGACCCCAACATGCTAGTTTGGTCTCGCATATCTGAACCCTTTTGGGCGTATGGATCTCAATATTGGGATTCCACTGGTTTCGTATCCCTATTCGATGATAATACTGGAGATGGTGCTATTGCCTCTGCTGAGCGTCGTACCAACGAAGAGGCTATGCTAAAGAACAGCTCGCGTGGAAAACAGTTCCAACGCATGGCCCGCAACCGCATGCTTCAAGATGGCTACAATGGCTTTGAGGATTCAGTATCTATTGCTCACCTAGAAAACCGCATTAATGCTGCTATTTCCCTTGATTCCACGAGGGAATTGGAGAAGTACCTCGATATGTATGTTGGCAGAATTTCCCGTGATGGTCTCAGGGGAAAGCTCACTGAACTTTTCAAAAAGCTAATGCACACAGATACTTTGGGAGGGGTAGACTCCAAAAAATTACTTAAACGCGCGCTCGATATTGCCGCGACTCACCGCCCGGTACAAAACTTGGTGGTAGAGTATGCGACGGCAAATGATGAAATGAGCGATGTATAGCATAGATGATCTACTGGTAGCATATAGGATTAACTAGTGTACAAGTTCCGCATGTATTCACCTTGTGAATGATGCATTATCACTCTGGTGGTGAGGAGCCTCGGGCCACGTCGTTTGTGTCAAATGGTTCCGTTTTCTTAAGAGGACGGGGTTTCATGTTTTGCCCACCCAAATATTTAGGTAGAGCTCTAAAGGCACCAAGCGAGTTTCACATATGTATCAGGTCCGACTATGAAATGGTTTCTTGATCCACAAGGCAATGCATCTCATTTACTGCAGTATCTTCTGAGGTTCTATGGACTTTTATATAATATTGAGCTGGTGAATAGCCCGTATATTCATTATGTCTGACTGCACACCAAACGCACAGAATCCTGCAAGTCTCATGCATATCACGAGGGATAGAAGACGCTTTTGTTAGCAGCTTCGAATAGCTATAAAGCAACTTATTGGGCTTATTGATACCTCTTACGTCAATATGCTTGTCTACTGTACCCGTATGAGCAGGTTGCCTCATTATCGATTTGGCCAGCGTTACTCTCTACTCATCAACTGTTGAGGTGAACGGTCCAACCAACGTGTAATACTAATAAAATAATATTGCTCTAGTGGTCAATGAAAATAAACATCAAAATTAGCGCGACCCTCCCAATCAAAACTTGTTTGTGTGGGGCTGATGCCTGCGGATGTGTTTTTTCTGAACTGTCGACTCCAACGGCCTTCTATAGGGTGATATATGAGTCAATTCAACATATTCAAGTGTACAAAGATCAGATTAGATGATATGTAGTGGTACAATACCTCGCCAGTATCCTTTTTAGGCACGTGTTTTGCCAGACTACATGATTCGACACCAGCGATTATACCAGTGACTGAGTAATTTTTCACGTGCTATGAGGGAAATTGTTGAAAACAACCTCACACCTTGTACTAATTTTGCTCTAGACTATTTTGGCTGCATTTACAATTCTGCAGGTGTCCAAATTGCTGCCAAGATCTAATGCCAAGAACAATGTGTCTTTATTCACGGTATGCAAGATACTTCCGAGCCGAGAAGCATTCCGATCTTCGGAACCTCGCTTTCAAATTTGAGGTACCACTCTCAGACCAAGAGGATGTCCAATCTCGGTAAACTCCGAGTGAAATTATAATATTTAAAACTGCTATAGATGCCAAATTTCGAACGCTATGGTTTGCATTTATCTGTGTCGCTATCTCTCACGAATACTGTACCTATAACTCAAGTTCAAGGCGCAGCGGAATTGTCACCATGGTGACCTAGAGGGCACCACCTAGGAGCTTTGCATATGATACCCCCTGTCTATGAGGCTACGATGTGTTTATGAAAATTATATATATTATTTTGGTATCAAGTGTATGAGAACTTTTGATGCCAGCCGAAGGAATGCTGAATTTGAGTAGCCCCGCAATGCAAGGGCCACTTTAAAGGAAAAACTAAGAGCCCAGATGGACTTGCATCTCGCTTGGATCTGTAACATTAATAATGCATGCATGAAAACACAGCATGCAAACGAAAAATAGACTAGCAGGAAAGCATAGAATACCTCTCCCGGGTCACGAAAAGTCTAAGGATGATGAAGGAAAAACAAATAAATAAAATGCGGTAGACAAAAAGGCCTTTGTCTTGGGATGTTGAATATTAAACTGTGCTTGCAACACTCTGTCTCGAGGAACGGTCACAAAATCTGTGGCCATACCGGTAGCTGTGGCCTAGGTTTCTCTTGAATCTGTTGATTCTGACCTCACCAGTCGAGCTGGTATTGTTGTGAATAGTACTATTAGCACTGGTAGACACAGTGAGAGTTGCAGCCATTGTACGGGAAGAGAGCGCTCCCACCTCATTATATACTTTTGCATGTATCAGATGGGGGTAGACCTGGCGACCAGTGTTGTGACACTTTGGCGCGAACTTCAAGATCTACCAAGCAATAGCGGTAACTAGAAATACTTATTTTGTCTATTTCTTAGCTCAAATTGTAGTTATTACGACTTTCATACCATGATATTGACACGCACATGCTGTAGACGCATGTGCATTGTGCATTGCATTGAATTTGCCTGCAGGAGCTACAAAAACTCCTGCATATATAAATTCCCAGTGCGAAGATCACTTGACAATTTTGCAGTATCTAGTAAAAAAAACTAAGTATTATATATTATACTATGACGGCGTAATTACGTTTTTCCTGCTAATTCTATGTATGCACCGAAAGGGGTCGCCACCCTTTTCTACTTTCCCCAACATTTCTGCGCATGAAGATCTGCGCAGGTAAACGCATGCCATACAAAGATATACTCCTTAGGACTTGGTTTCAAGCCGCTCTTTGCAAATAAACTGAATATTGAACTTGACAATAATCATATTCTTTGAAGTTTCAACAGGTTTGCCCCTTGTACATATTTTTGTAGCCCTTATCTCTACAGTTTCTACAATTCGGCACTCAATCCACAGAAGACTGAAAGGTTAGCGCTCGTATGTAGCGGCAATCAACAAAGTGTTAAACATATTTTTTCCTATTTAGTGCATTACGGTGGGAGCTATTTTCGAGACGAGGACTCATCTTGATAGGGTCCGCATGATTTTCTGCACTCCCCTGCAGCACAAGTATCTCTCACTTGGGAAGAATCTAGGCAGGCTAATGCGCTGGATACCTTTGGGTGAACCCTAAATATAAGGACACTCCATATATTTCTGCTATTCCCAGCACACACCCCCTAGTGCTTGACTCCCACAATATCTTGCAGTTTCAGATGCTTCCATGCGCTGATCTATCTTATGGAATTAAGGCTTCAACTTTAGGCTGAGAGGCTAAACCTTTACATGGATTACTTTACAGAATCTATGCTTTATATTGATGCCATAATTAAAATAAAAAGCTGAATAATATGGAAAAATGTCAAGAGGATGATCATGTGCCCTTGCATTCACGCGAAGAGAACCTTTAGGTAAGATGCCTTTACCGCACACCCATCAAAAGTGTAGATTACTTTGCAAGAGGGATTGCATATTTACTTTCAAAGGTTTCTTGGAGGGGTCAGTCAACGAAATGCAATATGATTCATTAACTCATATTTGACACAATTGCATGATGAAGGAAATTATGGGCCTGATATTAAATGTGAGCCCTTTATACACGTGCATATCATGCCACTCGATAAGGAGACAGCTTTAATAGCTGTGGAACAATCATGATGAAAATTGTCTCTTAAACGACTCCTGACTTGAAGTGTACCTTTGTTATAGAATAGAGTGGTTAGGGGAACTGGGTGGAGACAACCTAATAGCCGCAATAACGTTGTACTATTCAGGATATTTCATATTCCCTTTGGTGATTTCCCTTTCGATCCACCATCAGAAATGAAGCTGTTCTATCAGTGTATTAATTAATTTCCCGGCTCTCGTTAGAAACCCAAACCCACCCATCATGTGTAACACCCCCCTACCACCCTGACCAGCCTTAACACTTCTGGTGCACCCTCCAATCACACCCAACGTAATGCGCAGATTCGGTACCAGCGCACGTCGCCTAGCCCTTTTCCCCAATCCCGCACAGCCTCCTCCTCCTGACTTGCCGGACTTGTCGCAGTTGGAGCGTAAGCCTACAACTTTTCCCGTCGAGGAGTTGGTAAACCCTGCCGACAAGTACCTTGAGCAGAACCGTGAGTTGCACAAGTATGGTCGCTACGTCACTGCTGCTCTTCCTAAATTCATTCAGCAATTTACTGTTTGGAAGGATGAGCTTACCCTAAACGTTGCCCCCAGCGCTCTCCTTCCCACCATCAAATTCCTCAAGGACCACACTGCTGCTCAGTACAAAATGGTGGCTGATATCACCGCTGTAGACTTCCCCTCTCGTGAAAACCGTTTCGAGATCGTCTACAACCTCCTCTCGGTCCGCCACAACTCTCGTATCCGCCTTAAAACCTACGCTAGCGAGACTTCCAGTGTCCCCTCTGTTGCCCGTCTTTTCGAGGGTGCCAACTGGATGGAGCGTGAGGTCTACGATATGTTTGGCGTTTTGTTTGATGGTCACCCTGACCTGCGTAGAATTTTGACCGATTACGGTTTCGAAGGCCACCCTCTTCGTAAGGACTTCCCTCTCACCGGTTACACAGAGGTCAGATACGACGAGGAGAAGAAGCGCGTTGTTTACGAGCCTCTCGAGCTTACACAGGCGTTTAGAAACTTTGTTGGCGGCTCCACAGCATGGGAACCTGTTGGCCCCGGTCGTGATGACCGTCCTGATAACTTCAAGCTCCCCGTCCCTGAGCCTGAAGAGGAGGAGAAGAAAGCATAGTATATATAATACATTCCAAACTATTTGTAAGATTTCAGCCTACGAGGGTGGTAATCTGGCTTCAAACCAGCGTACCGTTTCCTTCAAGTGCGCACAAGTTGTGCACCGGTACCCATTGATCATCCTAGTGGCTCAGTGGAGGATCATTCCATTAATATATGACCGGTTTTGAGTGCCGTGAGACGGGCATACGGTACATCCAGATCACCTATCTGGATTTATATCAGTCACTTGGGCGTGTATGCTGTCAAGCCGTTAACCTACCGGCTCCGTGAATGCCAGTAATGTCTATATAATCAGATTTAAACATGATGAAATATGCCTCAACATATGTTTGCACGCTGTAGCTTTACTTGTTCCTCATGCTGCATCTCTAAATGTGAGCAATTGGCTTTCAGTAAAGGCCTGTCGTTGTGCCCTCTTATTTGGAGTTGATATTTTCCAAAGTGACCTATATAAGCTATGCATACACATGTAGTCAAGTGATTGATCCTTTAGCGATGCTGTTCGTGGTGCATTGCGAGGCCCTCCTTGTAGGCGCACAAGCTATTCTCTTTACAAGTGGCGTATTTTGCAAACTTTGAGCATCCCTAAACTCCTGTAGTATAGTCTGTAATAATCTAGTAGCATATATGCTATGCCGATCGAACAATAATATTAAGCTCGCTAAAGTACCATATCAGAGTTGAGTCTTAGATCAGATGAGATATCGATACGTGTCACACATACCCGCCTCTAGAACTCAGCGCAGATCCGGAAACCAGAGATATTCGTCTCGAAAGCTTTCCAGGTAGTTCACACTGCAGATGCAAACCTGGGCAACATGCATTCGAAAAGTCTGAAAACACCCAGCAAACTAGTGATTTAAAGAATCATTAGCGATACCTATAACGAATTGTACTGGCTAATTACTCGACCCGCAGCATTTGTGCCTCGGCTCATCTTTTAGCTTGTATGCAAACTGGTGGGTACCAGATTTTGAAAAATTGTCTGCTCAGAGCCGTTTAGATACATTTTACGGCTTTAAGCATGTTTATCTATCCAAACTTAAATCTAATGCGGGCCGTGAAAAATGCCGCTGAAATTTTTTCACCGCCGCGCGCAGCAGCGACCACCGCCCAGCAAGAAAAAAGCGGGGAAGCAGCCAAACGCCAGAACAAAAGTGATCTAGCATAGGATAGATATAGCGCTATAGAGTTAATTCAATTTTGCTTGGAACCAACAATACGTTTACACATCTAACACTGGCCGGACCACACGGATCCGCCCGTCGAATTTATAGATACCTGAGACTAAACTACTGCTTCTGGTTCTTGAGCTTGTCACTGAGCCACTCCAGACCCTCATAGAGACCGTCACCTCTGGTAGCACAAGTGCTCTGGATGTACCACTCACGGTTGTGCAAACTGGGAAGACCCAATTTTTCGGTAATCTCGGAGGCGTTCATGGCGTTGGGGAGATCCTGCTTGTTGGCGAAAACAAGCAAAAGGGCGTCGCGGAGCTCGTCTTCATTAAGCATGCGCTGGAGCTCGTCGCGTGCCTCACCAATACGGTCGCGATCGTTAGAGTCGACTACAAAGATAATACCCTGGGTATTCTGGAAGTAGTAGCGCCAGAGAGGGCGGATACGGTCCTGTCCACCGACATCCCACACGGTGAATGAGATGTTCTTGTACTCGACGGTCTCAACATTGAAGCCGATGGTAGGGATGGTGTGTACGATCTCACCAAGTTTGAGCTTGTACAAGATGGTGGTCTTACCAGCACCATCAAGACCGACCATCAAAATGCGCATTTCCTTGCGTCCGAGGAGCCCGGCGAAAACTTTAGAGAAGTAAAGACCCATGGTAGGAGGATTGGGAAAACGAGAGATAAGCAACGTGTCATAACCCCATTTGTAAGCGGAATGTGGCGCCCAGCCACATGGTCCAAGCGCGCAGACACGTCGCGAAGACCCGCACTCGAATTGAATGCGGGAGAGAAATTTGAGAGTGTGTGTGTCGTTGCTAAACTTTAATTATTTATTGCTGCTGTGAAAAGCTTTAAAACTGTCTTAGATTTTCACAGCGGCCCCCTTGTTAAATTTCAGGTACACAATATGTAATATACTTTCAAGAGCACTGTGCTCACATGACCAGCCGCTGCTTTTTCTCGTGAAATTTCAAATAATACCTGTCATCAGGGTACTGCCCGATTTAAATTTAGGTGTGGTAAGCCCCTTTCCACTTGGGCTTACGTAGCAGTCCCCCATAGTGCATAACCATCCCAACACATTATGGACCGGATTGTCGAAGTAGCCAATCGTGTACCACCAGTAACTAGATATCTCATGTGCGGGATGCTTGTCTTGGGAGGGATAGCGAGTTCAAGTACCAACAGCCGATTGTTTGCCTGGCTTCCCTCCAAAGTGCTCACAGAACCCTGGCGCGCAATCACCTCATTAGTATACCTGGGCCCTCTGGACTGGAGGCTAATAGCACAACTTCATACAGTCCTAACGCTTTCCCAAACGCTGGAGGAGCAGGTTTATCACACTACTGCAAGCTATCTATCTACCATTGGTGTCATTGGTGTGCTAGTGCTGGCTATGGCAGCATTGGCCGGAATAAGATTCCCGGGTACTGCGTTAATTGGCGCTTTAACTTATGTTTGGTCTCGCAAGAATCCGGATCGGCGGATCATGATCTTTCTTGTGGATATGCCGGCCTCATATCTATTTTGGGTGCAAATTATTGAGGTGAGTCTGTTGGGTGCGGGCGGCCTGTTGAATATACTTTTAGGTTTCATCGCCGGTCATACGATCTTCTTTGCGGAGAACATATATCCCCTTCTGACTGGTAAGCAACTGTCTCTCTTCTAAATGGAACACGTATTAGCGCCGTTTGACTATTTTATGGGCCTAAAGCCGGGAAAAAATGTTCGAGATATACTGATAAATGCGTTTTCAAGATACATAGGTTTGCCTGACAAAGAAACCGAGCGCGTGCGCGACTGCATTCGCACGCTTCACACCGCTTCAATGCTCATTGACGATGTCGAAGACGACGCCACCATGAGGCGGGGCGCTCCGGCCGCTCATACAGTATTTGGCCAAGCTCTCACAATCAACTGTTCCAATTACCTTATTTTCCAAACCATGCAGCAGCAGGTTAACCCTAAACAGTATGGCATCTTCCTCGAGGAAATACTCCGCCTTCACGAGGGTCAGGGACTCGACATTTACTGGCGCGATATGCACGTAAAGCCCAGTCTAGAGCAGTACCTCGATATGGCAAAGAACAAGACTGGTGGACTGCTCAGGTTGGCGGTAAGGCTTATGGGTGCTGAGCACCTGGTTGAGTTAGCAGATACCATTGGGGTTCTTTACCAGATACAGGACGACCTCCTAAATGTAACCTCCAATGACTACACCAACACAAAGGGGTTCTGTGAGGACTTGACAGAGGGTAAATATTCCTTCCCCGCTATTCACCACCTAGAGAACTCTGCGGGAAATGAACTTGAGGGAATTCTGAGGCTGCGCAGTACAGATAAAGATGTCAAGCTGAGGGCAGTAGAGCTCATGCGCTCGTCGGGCAGCTTGGAGTATACACGTGAATGCGTGCGTGAATACCACAAACGTGCCCTAGCACAGGTTGACGCTCTAGCCAACGGGGATACGTCTGATCTCAAAAGGGCCATTGATAAGATCGTTATGGTCTAAATTGTATACCAATCTCTATGAAAGTAGAATATTTATTCACGTAAGCTTATGTCTTAAACACAAAAACAGAACAAACAGTCGCTAAAGCTTTCGATGAAACCGAATGGACGTCCTCTCTCAGTCAGTCTGCAGCGCAAGGTGCAGAATGTCTCGCTTTAACACTCCAGGGACAGAAAGTAATGACAATTTTTAGAGATGTAAACTATATGCATACTATATATTAGGGTTGACCATGCAAGGAACGAGAAGAATAAATTAACCTAAGCCAAGGCAGCGAAGACGGCAGCAACGAGCATAGAAGCACCGGTGTTGGCGGCACCAGCGTTGGAAGCAGCAGAGCTGGCAGCACCAGAAGAGGCAGCACCAGAGCTGGCAGCCTTGGAAGAACCAGAAGCACCAGAGCTAGCGGCACCGGAAGAAGCAGCACCGGAAGAAGCGGCCTTGGAAGAGGCAGCGCCAGAGCTGGCAGCACCAGAGCTGGCAGCATCAGAGGAGGCAGCGCCAGAGGAGGCAGCACCGGAGGAGGCAGCGCCAGAGGAAGCGGCGCCGGAAGACTCGGCAGAAGTGGTGGCAGAACCAGATGCAGAGGCAGAGCCAGATGCAGAGCCGCTGGCAGAGCTAGAACCAGATGCAGCAGAAGAGGCAGCAGAACCGCTGGCGGAAGCAGAACCAGAAGCGGAAGCAGAGCCGCTAGCAGAGGAAGAGCCAGAGGCAGAAGCGGAGCCAGAGGCAGAGGCAGAGCCGCTGGAAGAGGCAGAGGAGACAATGTTACCCTCGCCCAAAATGGTGAAGTATGTGGAGTAGTTTTCAGAAGAAGTGTCGTCAGCGTTCTGAATAACAACAGAGTAAGCAGAGTTGGAGCCAACAGAGTCGGGAATAGTCCAGCTGTAGCTACCAGAGTTCTGAATACCAGAGGCAATGGTGGTGATCTGCTTGAGGTCATTCTGAGAACCGCCCATCAAGATCAAGTTGACAGTGGAAATGCTGGAGTCAGCGTCCCACTTGATGTTAACGTTATCACCAATGGTAAGGGTGGTGCCGTAACCAGGGTAGGAGATGGCGTTGGGGTTGTTCTCCTGCTGAGCCATGACGGCAGCGATGAGGGAAAGAGTAGAAAAGTAGTACTTGGCAACAGCAACCATGTTTGTTCTTGAAGGTGTCTAGTGGGGAGATCACGCCTGCTTTATATACCCCTCTCACCTGTCGGAAAGACCGCAGCTCTTTATGCAAAGGCGTGCATAATGACAAAAATAGCACATGGTGGCTAGACTGACCGTGTGAAAAAGTTTCAGGGAGCATTCTTTAGGGTATTTAAAACGAAAAACGGTTCTAAAAACGTTATTGTATATTTCCTAAAGAGCAACAATGCTCTAGTATTGAATTTCAGGGCCCGAGAACTATTTACATATTACCCTTTTGGGTAAACTAACGGACCGCTTGCAGGTCGCGTCACAGGGACCTGCATAAAGTCAGGATGGCTAAGCTACGATTTGGTTCTACAATGTTTAGGTAGTGGCAATATAAATCAATACTAAAGCTCGGATTTTACTCTTTCTGCAAACTTATTGCCGAAAACCTGGTGTCTCACAGTTTTGGCATATCTCACGAGATCATTATCGGAACCTGACGACACGAGTTTGCTCAGCCATTGCATGAACTCTGGCTTTGGCGTAAACGGCTCAGACTCCATCAATCGAGCTAAACTTTTCAAGATGTACAGCTGGTTGTCTGTCTTGTGTGTAACAGCTGCTTGAAGTGAATCAGCCCAACCATCCAAAGAGAACTCTATATGTTTCAAGTCCTCTAGAATTGTTTCAAGTCGATCGCAAATTTTGTCGTTCCACGAGATATCGTTAAGATTTGATTCAATTTTATCGAGGATATCAGCACATGCACTCGCACCGGCTTTAGTGGAGACGATGCTCCCGAGAATTCCGAGCTTTCTCCACGTGAGATCAGATAAATCGCCAACTAGCTGTATAGGATATGCTGGGTCTTGTTCCAGCACTGCTTTAACAGCCCCTGGGTTATGCCGTAGCGCCGCCTGAATTAGTTTTGCTGCCTGATCTGCTCGAGGGTGATCGCTGGTTGCCAAGGCATTTAGCGAGGGGAAGTAAGTTTGCATAATCTCTTGTCCTCGGTCAATATCGTGCACCAAATCCTCAAACACATCTAATTTATCAATCACGGGTAGTTGTTCTGGTGGAATACTCACTACCTCGTTGCCCAGTTGTGACACGCTACTCGTGCTAGCGCTGGCTGCCTGGTCTTGATCCGGGAGCTTCGCGAACCGCTCCCCAGTGTCCATGTTCATCTGTACATCCAAACCACCTGGAAGTGCCTCATTCTCGTCTACTTTCTGCCATTCATTGCTCGGAATAAACTCGGCCAATGCCAGGCTGGCCGCTAATACATATGGCAATATCATGGAGAAATCTAGAATGTCTGGGGCCAGCCCATGAGAACCAATGACTACTGAAAGATAATTTAAGGGGGTGTCATAAATTGGAAGAACTATACATAAAATTTAGCCTATTCTTCATCGAGAAAATTAGGATCACTCTTGACGCGGGACGTGAACTTTTCCCACCAAGTATTGAATGCTTTGATGGGTACATTTCCTTGTGGATCAGCAAAGCTTGAAATATAATTATAAGCGTTCTTGACAATTTTATTGCCCAAGTCTGCAATTTGTGTGGCAGATAGGCCACTACTGGACGAGGCAGGCTTTGGAGGAGCAAGTGCCTTGGGAGCAGCCGCTTGTGCTTGTCTGGTCTGGGCAAGCTGCTGCTGTGCTTGCTCAATCGGCTCAATGGAAATGCCGACATTCACATCAAAGTCTGATTTGGTTGTGTTTGCCTCGTCTTCATCCTCCATCATCTCATCCACATCATTCGTGGCGACAGTGGAGAATTGATTGACATTAAACTTGAAAATTGCGCTCTGTTTCTCGGCACTGAGGAATCCCATCATTTTAAAGTCCTGGCCGGGGAGTTGCACATAGACACTGCCAGCAGCGTTTGGAGGAAACTCTACACCAGGAAGAATGAAAACGGCCATATAGTTGATTTTAGAGGCATCTCTGATGATATGGCCGAATCTCATTTCATCAATCTGCTCGAAATTGCCGCAAGCACGGCCACCAGCAAGAATTCCAAACATCCACAAGGTGAACTTGGGAGGGTTCTAGTAAGATGTCCTAAGCAACACCGATGAAATGTGCCAGGGCAATGGCACTATAGATAGATATAGGCACCAATGGGTTGCTCTAATAATTAAATTTGAACAGACGTTAAGCCAAAGAAACAGGCTTTAGTTTCCGTCAGTCCACACCCACGAGGTTGCGCATCCAGCGTATACAGCTGCGTTACCAGAGAATTGAAAGGGGGGTGGGCAGTTACCATGCGTTCCCCATCCCCAAGTCAAAATTTCATTGCCAGCAATACCAATTCCGTGCTCACTTCCCAGAGCAATTGCATCGAGTCTCTCTTTGGGAGCATCGCACTGCTTGAAGCCGTTGTTGCCATCAAGTTTGAGAGATCCATTGGCCAGTTTAATTCCGTAAAACGACCACCCGGCATATACATCAGTCGCATTCTCAACTACAAGGTCTTTGACCCGCTTTCCAAAACCATGTGCAGTAGTACCATCCTCAGATATATATAGCGTGAAATCGCGGCCGCATGCTACACTATGAGTTTTGTCAACAGTACCAGGAAGCCTGGCAGGTGTGTTAACTATACTCTCTTCAAGCCCAAGCGGAAAATTGCGGTTGTTGCCCCAGCCGTACATTTCTCCATTCTCCAGGGTAACGACAGTGTGATTTAGCCCGCAGGTAATAGTGGCAATGTCTTGAGGAAATTCGTATACTTTTGTCAAGCTGTTCACCTGTTCCCCCTTTTCGCCCGTTCCACAAGGGACGCCCAATCCACCCATCAATGCGAAGCCGAGGGTATATACAGTCCTCTTATCTCCGAGAATCAAGAACCCCCAGCCAGCGCCGCAATGTAACCATGGCTCATCTTGTGGATGCGGTAGTGGAATAAATGTCTCGGTAATTTTATCACCCACTTTGCCAGTAGCGTACGCCTTGCCCTCACAGACCAGAACCGTGTGATTGCCTCCGCAGGCAATTTGAGGCTTGGATGTTTCCATTACCTTAACAAATTGCGATTGATCCTCTGTATTTCCGAGTCCTAATTGTCCGTTACCATTAGATCCACATGCGTACAGTGCCATTCTGCTTGTGAGGGTGTGTAGGTAATTTAGAGAGTCTAATCAACAGGCACACATACAAGTCTAGAGAACAGTGTTAACATTGTTGCCATTTATATTCAAATCATCTCAGCGAATCTCGAGCTAGTGGATTTAGATATAAGGTGAAATCTTGAGAAATAGTCAGTACAGACCTGCATTTAGTTATTTGATTATAGATATTCGGCCTAACCAATGGCAGCGGGCGCTGGCACTTTTGTCTATATAGTCGATTTTAGAATAATATCCAATCCTGCCAAAACTATTGCCCAAAACTATCAGCCAAGATCACCAACAAGGTAGCAGGGACGATTAAGGTGCATCCAACCGCTTTTCGTGGTGAGCCCTTATAGCGCCCCCTCAACCCCAGCCAACCAGCTTTGTCCTAATGTTTGCACTGAAAAAGGCCGCAACACGCGCCAACTTTGGCACTGCAAAGCGTTTTGCCAGTACTCACTACGGCCCCGAGGAGCCTCTTGCTCCATACCTCAAGTGGATCGCTGGATTGTCTGTTTGCATTGGTGCCGTGACATACGACCGTTTTTACAGTGACGGCGCCATCACTCGCATGATTACTCCCGAATCCAAGGCTGCAGAGAACCGTGAGGAGACTATGAAGGCTATTGAGGCTCAATGGAAGGCCCAGGAGCGCCCCATCACTCTCTTTGATACTCGCAAACGCACAACTCATTTGGAGAACTTTAGTGCTAACCCAGTGCCCGTTGGACACCCCAGAGCTGAGCACTCCAACGATGTTCTTGATGTTTCTAACATCGGTGAGCGCAGACCCAAATCTCAGCCCCACCAATAAACTATTTTCTATATACGTAGGTACATAATGCCACCTTTCTCTGTCTAACTGGGGTAGTGTGTTTTGGTGTAAATGTTTTATACCTATCAAAAACATTGCCTAAGTTTTGCAGACATAAATTACAATGACATATAAAGCTGTCTATAATAAAGTATTTTTTCGATTTGTATTAATGGGAGGGACCAAATTCAAATTGATCCATTCCGGGCATCGCAGACTCATTGATCTGCTCATATTGATCCAGTTGCTCCAATGGCTGTTCCAAAGAGTACTGATAAGGCTCTTGATATTGTTGGTAGACGAGATTGCCTTCGGTTTGAGGAGCTCCTTCATCCTGCTTGAAGTCTTCTTGTCTGAACTCGCTCTTGAACTCTTCTTCTTTAGGTGCCTCGTTCTGTAGGGCCTGTGGCTCTTGATGTGCTTGAGCAAGCGGCGCCTGCATGGTATTTTGCAAAGAGTCCTCAACAACGCCACCTTCCTCCGCGGCAGGAGCCTGCTGAGAATCGGCAACATCACTCGACAAAGATGCAACAGCGCTTTGGGGTGTCTGCGTAATCTGAGGAACCTGAGGTGTCTGTGAAGTTTCACTCTCTACCGGTTGGGGCTGTTGCTGCTGCTGTTGTTGTTGCTGCTGCTGCTGCTGCTCACCCTGTGATGGTTCCTCTTTAGCAGCTGCCTGCTCCTGAGGCTTGTATTTCAATACGACAATCAGAGAAGTGGGAGCAATTTCAACTTCACCCTCACTATTGCTATCATCGTCACTAGCCAAGTCCTTTGAAGCGCGCTGAATAGCTGCCTGAGCAGCGGCACGGCGGCTACTGCGACGAATGGGTTGAACAGGTTCGGCATCCAAGTCACTAAAGTCATCACTAACGTCTCCATCGTCATCACTCAAATCAGAATCATAAGTGGCTCGGCGGCGGGTAGGAGGACGACCTGCTTTACGGATGGGGCGAGGAGGAGGTGTACCCCTTGGAGGCATATAAGGAGCCATGAGAGAGGCTGCAGTAGATGGAGCAGTTGAAGGCATGGCGTGCGCTGATCTAGTAGGCATGGAAGTAGGCTGGTGAACCGGGGAATTAAAAATGCCATGCGAAGGGCCCATGAACCCAGATGCTGCCGAAACACCGCTAGAAACACCGCTGGAAACGCCAGTAGGAGCACTGGGAGTACTTACACTGCCGACAGAGGTAGAAGGAGTAGGGGGAGCGGGTGAGCTGATTCCAACATCCGATGGAGTGGCACCACGAGCTCCAGCCGAATCAAGGACCATATCAGCAACAAAGGCCTCACTCTCACCATCGACCTCGCCCTCATTTTCTTCACTAACGTGACGATCCAAAGCAAGTTTAGTGTTTGCAAGCTCCATGATATTCTCTTCAATAGTTCCCTTTGTGATCATTCTGATAACCTTGACGGCACGAGTTTGACCGACACGGTGAGCACGATCCTCAGCCTGCTTGTCATCATGAGGGTTGAAACTCAAGTCGAAGATAATAACAACGTTAGCACAAGCCAAGTTAATACCGAAACCACCAGCCTTGGTACTAAGCAAAAATACAGTGATGCTGTCGTCCTCGTAAAACTTATCAATCATATCCTGACGAACCTCAACGGGTGTTTGACCATCAAGACGTAGATACTTAAACTTAATCTTCTCGAGGATCTTTTCCATAACGTCAAGCATTTTTGTGAACTGAGAGAAGATCAAAATACGGTCGCCCTGAGCCTTCATAGGCACAATTAATTCAGCAAGCTTCTGAACTTTACCAGAGCGCATGTACTCCTCGTCATCAAGAGCATACTGGCCGATAGAAGCAGGATAAGTGTGGCAAAGTCGGTTCAACTCAAAATCGTTCATGACCTGCATATCCTCAAAAATGTATCCACGATTAGAATCCTTAAACTTTTCCTCTTGCATGATATCTGACGCCATGCTTTGCAACTTCTCATCGGTGTAGAGATTTCTGAACAAGAGCGGGTGAAGGGCAACTTGGCGCAACTTCATCAAAACATTGTCGAGAGCAATGGTAGCCTGACGGCCTTTACGGGTCTTAGATTTACCGGCGAGGGAATCGGCCTTGACTTCATCATTAGCGTACTTGATATTGCTGCGATTCCGAGAGAACTCACGAATGTACATTTCACGTTGTTGTGGCAGCATATCACAGTAAATTACCTCATGAGACTTGGCCGGCAAGTGTTGGAGGACCTGAGCTTTACGACGACGGAGGACAAAGGGTGCCATCATAGTTTTAGCCTTGACAATACGCTGCTCGGACAAGAGCTGAGAGCGCTCATTCGACTCTTGATTCTGAGTCTTTGCCTTAAACTTGAATACCTCAAGGAGATCGTCTTTGTTCTGCTCGAAAAGGTTTGGAAGAATAAATGAAAGCAAAGAGACAAGCTCACGAAGATTGTTCTGGAGAGGGGTACCGGTGAGCAACACACGGAAATTAGCTTTGAGCTTCATCAGCTTGTTGTAACGCTCACTCTGAGAGTTTTTCAGCAAATGACCCTCATCGTAAACACAAACATTAAACTTAAGGGACTTGAGGAAACCAAGATCCTGTTTACCGCCCGTAGCCAAATTGTAAGTAGTTACCATAACATCGAAATGCACGCCATTCTCGATAATGTTCTCGCGCATTTCAGTACGCTCCGCCTGGTTTCCATAGTAGGGCTCGATAACCAGGGAAGGACAAAAGCGGTTCAACTCACGGAGCCAGTTTTCAAGAGTTGAAGAAGGACAAACAACCAAATGAGGGCCGCGCTCTCCCTTCTCCTTGAGATGGGCCAAAAAGGAGATAACCTGACAGGTCTTACCGAGACCCATTTCATCGGCGAGAATACAAGACAAACGTTTTGTGTAAAGAAGGCTTAGCCAATTAATACCGACAACTTGGTAGTTCTTTAGCTCAAAGTTATCAGACAACAAAGCAGGTTTTTCGGTGAAGAAAGTAGTATTGGGGTTGGCAGCGATCTCGGTGAAATCCAGCTCGTTAGAACCAGTCACATCGATACCCCACTGGTGAATACCATCCTTGACGTTTTTACCGAGTGTAGCACATTCCTGGATAAGCGAGTCCACGGCTTCGTAACCACGCAAGGTGCTCAACGAGGCGTCGACAATCTTGGAACCAGCGCTCTTCTTGAGAGCACCACGACGACGAACAGCGGACTGCTGGACATTTGAAGGGATATCGACCTTTGATGCTTGAGCCAATGTCTGATAGGGACGCTTTTTGATAAGAATGTCGACCATCTCCTCAGTACAGCCAGAAACGTCCATAATGGCAGATTTAGGAGCAGTGTTCAAGAAATGGAGCACACGTTCCTCGAACTGGCGCTGTCCTGCAGCATCGTACTCAACCTCAGAGTCGCTGTCATCCGAAGCACTGAAATCGTCCTCGTCGAACTTTTTGACAAGCTTTTTCTTGGGCTGATATGGCTGGATGTGATGCTGGATTGGCTGCTGATGATAATGCTGAGGCATGGGCTGCGCAGGCATCTGTTGGCCCGGTTGACGAAACTTGTCACGAATGGACATGGTTGGGCGCATGGGCTGCTTGATCATACCTCCTTGCATCATACCCTGGCGCTTCATTGTAGCGAGCCATTCAGCAGCTTGCTCATAAGTACCACGGACACGTGCGGCTGTGCGCAAAGTAGTTACAGGGAACTCAGGGAACATGTTCTGAAGCGCAGCCACGACGCGTTCCTCTTGCTGTAAAACGGCAGGAAGTGGAGGCATCTGGCCGTAGGGGTTTCCGTGACCTCCATGACCTGGGTGCTGTTGGTGCGCTTGCTGGGGGTGCGGCGCGTGGTGCTGAGGCGCGTGATGATGAGCCTGCTGATAATACTGCGACGCGGCTGGCTGAGGGTTTGCGTGATGCTGAGCAGCCGGTTGTTGACCGTAGCCATAGCCATACGACGCGCTTTGAGCTGCAGGTTGCGTGTTTTGAGTGTACTGCTGCTGGTACTGCTGGTACTGGTATTGAGACTGAGTTGGGGGCTGACTAGTGGGCGCACGATACTGGCCGTTAGCGCTACCGCCTTGGTCGTTCTGATAATACCCGTATTGATCATTAAGGTACGACAACCGCTGATCCGGTTGGCGGCTCATAATTACTAGTACTTTTCGGGGAGGATGGAGAAGCTGGTGATGTAAGCGCCATGTCACTAATCCGTCCCCTCGACCCAAGCAAAAGAAACCCTAGCCCCAGCAGTGAAATATTGCACCAGGGGCACGGAAAAGCGAGGTTTATTCGGAGTTTCTCATCTTCTATTAATGTCTCTACGTGCACAGGGAAACCAGGCATACGCCAAGAAGGACTTTGACCAGGCCATTGCCCTTTACACCGAGGCGCTCAAGGCTGATCGTGACCCTGCAGCTCTCGCCAACAGAGCGGCCTGCTATATACAACTACACAAGTGGGAAAACGCAAGGGCGGATGCACGCGATGCGTTGACCATGAACCCTCCTACCCCTCTGCGCATCAAACTTTTATATCGTCTGGCGGTGTCTGCCGCCGAAGTCGGCGAGGACCCCTCACCATACATTAAACAGGGGCTCGAGATTGACCCTTCAAATCCAGACCTCCAAAGACTCTCCAAAATCATATTTGTGCCTGTGCAGGTTGCTGATAGTCTCCCGCATCGCTACTCGGCAAAGTCTGAACCTGCAGGTCCCGTTGGCCCACACGGAAATCATCCGCAGAATATGCCTACGCAAGTCGTAGACGTGACAAGCTCAGCCGATAAACCTGAGCAGACATCCCATTCGCTTTCTAAAAAGTTCTCTACTTTTATTCCTCCTCCACTGCCATTGACATACAAGGGCGTTATCAACGCGTGTCGCGAACACTCGCCAGCTGCATACGACTGGTGGTACTCGTTGGACCCACATGAATTGGTCAACGCACACAGTCGTGTTGGAATGGAGCCATCAACACTGGAATTTTTACGAAAAATGGTACAAGACAGAGGAGGTGATCAGGGCCAGCGACTTCTCGAGGCTGCAAAGCAGTGCAGGGGTTACGATATGGCTGATATGATGCTTTAAATATAATTTATATTACGATTTTTGCGGGTTCAGTATCAGCTTTGTGCTCATGAAAAGATCACGGTTTTTCGCTGATTTGGCGGTGGTGTATTTACCTGTAAGATCGTCCTAACCGCAGTTTAGTGACTTCATCAAACATGAAATCACGCATGAGACCAGAATGTATCATCGTCTCGTGTGCAATCGCTCTGTAATAGCTGTTATCAGTGTAATAACAATGTAGATCTGGCTGGTTCTTTATATAGGGATACTGAAAGGCTATATACGTGGTGGGGTGCAAATCCAAGCCAAAATAATACACAATCACCTTCCATAAATCATCTCTTTACGAAATATCAGGGCTGTTTAACACTGACGGCATAATCTCAGGATCTCCGATCGGGGGTGGCCGGAAGATAGTCAGGTCAACGGACGCTGCTTCCACCGGGATACTGGCTGTACAATGGTGAGATATATAATGTATAGCTCGCCTTGGAATTCATTATTCAAATGATCGGTCTCAAATACTCTGTTGTCTTCATCCAGCTCTTGCTCACTGCCGTCTCTGCTGCTCCTGTTACCTCTGAGGTCGCTTCTGAGATGGCCCAGACCCAGGACAATGCCAGCACCATTTTCTCTCAGCCTGAGGTGGTTGATGAGCTTAACACCGAGCAGGCTAAAGCTGCCGCCACTACTTCTGAGAACATTGATTCCGCCAGCGACCTAGCTGCTGTCCCTGAGACCGAGGCCAACTTGGCTGCTGCTCCGGTCGAGAACAACCTTGAGATCAAGCAGAACCTTCAGCACCACCAGGGCCACTCTGAGTGTGGTGGAAACTGCTGCAACGAGTGCGGTGGATGCCCTTCTGCAAACACCTGTTCTTGCCCTGCCCCTCCCTGCCCCTGCGATATTCTCAAGGCTGTCCCCTGCCCCTGTGATATCCTCAAGGCTATTCCTTGCCCTTGCGATCTCCTCAAGGGAGGTTGCATTTGCGGTGCTAACAAGCAGTCTCATTGCGAGGTGTGTGGACAGAACCCTTGCGTCTGCCACCAGAAGCCCCAGCATCCTCCTTGCCAAAACTGCGGTAAGCACGAGTGTGAGTGTGGCCAGCCCGCTTGCGCGCAGCCTTGCATGAAGCCCTGCTGCATCAAGCCTCCCTGCCCCTGTGAGATTGGCAAGTGCATCTGCGCCAACAAGCCCGAATGCCCCCAGTGTGGCCAGAAGGAGTGCTGCTGCTAATATATCTAAGCCAACAAGAATACGTAGTTTATAAGTTTGCAGCTAATTTTACAGACATGAGGCGATTCTCTCAAATAGAAAGAAGTTCTGAGAGACGTAATACCGATACTATGATCATTGCTTGATCGAAAACAAGCTATACGAGAAGTTTATGATGGGAAGTTTGCAAAAACAATCGAGAGACTAACAGCACCAGGCTGCACTAAGTGTGGAATTTATACCCTAGCAAATACTGCTTGGTGATTATACCAATCTGCATAAATATATAATAATTGAGCCACTAAGCTATGCTTATCACTGCAGTATACACAAGGAGCCTAAATGTTTGTGGTGTTGGAAGTTTGGAAAGTAGCCTGCTTCTAGATTTGGAACCTTACCAATATGTCAAACCTATCACGGGGACGACTGATCCAGAGCCTTGACGCGGCAGTTACCGCATATATTATAACAACATATACCCTTGATCAGGTTATTATAAGAGCTATTATTGCGCTATCTCTACACTGGGAGGTTATGAGGCCTCTATCTGGCCAGTCACCACGAGCACGACAGTTAGCCACTCGCAACGGACTTATAGGTATGCTTTTCAACCAAATTGTGGCAATTCTTATGCACTGTATTGGAAACAACCCCAATACCGGTGCCGATGGCTATCTTCATGGCTCAGTTATCACAAGTTTTATTGGAGTGCTCCCACCAAGTACACTTCGGCTTGTTGCTGGTGATCTTATACTAATTATGCTCGAGATTTGTACATTCATTGTAGCCCGAGACCCTGAATATACTCCCGGCGACGAGCAAATGAACATACTCGAGCCGAGCGATGCCGTTGACAGCATATCAGGTTGTACTATCGATGAGATCCACCCACAACGGTCAATTGACTATCTTTTGAAGCCTATTCCCATCAGCGAAGATAATGAGTCTGAGCAACCAGATGCTTCAACCGATAATGTGACCGCATACCTAAGAACAATGGTTGTTTAAAATCCCATTCCGAAGCGGCGAATACTATTATTATTTATTTTAATTTGTGTGTACATGCACGCGTTTTTATCCCCCCTCAATACCAAAAGCTAGTAAACTAATCTATAAATATACGTGTATGGCAGATCACTCGAACCTGCTAGGGAATACTCTCGTGGGTTTGTGGGCCTTAGACTCCCAGGGGAATTTGTATACTGGTTTACCCAGTTCCATAAACTCAAAAGCGGCTGGATCTTCGCTAGCTTCACGCGATTCGTCAAATAAAGCTGCCTCTGGCTCAGAAGAGACTGGCGGCTCAAAGTGTATTGGGTCCCAGCGATTGGACGGTGGTGCCACAAGTTTCTTCTCATCATATACAGGTTGCACTTGCTCATACTCTTTAATTTGCTGGTGTTGATCAGTGCTAGCAATGGTCTGTGTATTAGCATTACTGGGCCTTCCTGGGGTGGTCTCGTATTCTGGAATCTCGACAGAGCGCCATTTCTGGGTCATTTCGTCAGTAGAAGAGGAATTCCATGGCTTTTGGTTGCCAATAAAATGAAATACCTTGATATCTTTCTTGAAGCGTTCATATGCAGGAGCGTATTGATAGCTGGCAGAGGCCGTGACATTATAAGTAAACTTGAGACGATGCCAATTCTGAAAATAGGCATTCAGTAAACCCTGGTCACTGCCATCAAATGATTCGCCGGTATAAACGAGGTCCACAAGTTTGTCAAAAATCAGTAGCGATGGTTCCGTGACAAAAACACCCGAATTAAAAATATCTGGCCAGCCAATGTCAGGGGCAGCCGCTATACCTGCGCCCAGAGGCAACTCGTCAAACAGATGCCCCAAGCTGGCCAATGGCAGGGTATCGGCATCGAGGTATATAATCCGTTTGAAATCGGTCATTTGCCAGATTCTAAGTTTAGTACAGGCACCAGCAAGTTCGGGACGAGCAAGAAGCTTCAGTTCAGGACTATCGGGTGCTGCGATTGGCTCCACAAGCCGAACCTGATCATAGACTTGGCCCAGGACTCTGCGAGAACTTGGGGATACTTTTTCAGTCACTAGAACAATCCTTCTAATATCTGGATCGTATTCATTTAGGCTAGAACCCAAAACTAGCGCTCCTGGTAGATAATCGTCGCTATAGACAAGGGTGCAGAAAGCGTTCATGATGGTGTGATATCAGTCAAAAACAACGGGATAAGGACAAGGCAAAATAAAGAGAGCTAGCACGGGGGATTAATCAACAATTAAACCGTTAAACTCAAAGTGAGTAGTAATGCAAAGGCTATAAATCTACATGTGCATAACCTAATGAATGCGGGGTATAAGTGGGCTGGGCAACGCTTCCCAAATAGGAAGTCACATTCTGACCTACAAGGGTCATTTGCATTTAAAATCTGGTGATTTTAGATTGAAACGATACAAAGAAAATGCAAAGATCTTCAATTCTGTAGCAGTGTAATGTAATATAGCAATAATTATTTACCTATCCTATTTTTTCTTAGGCTGGGAGGTTTCCTTGAGAGCCAGCAACTGACGGCTTCTAAAGGATTCATAGTGAGTATAGCTGGTAGTTTCAATGAGATCCTGTAAATGAGTTGAGATGAGGAAGCTCTTGAGATGAGCAAACTCGCAATGTGCCGGGTCCTCAATAAAGATGTTGCCGTAACGAGTACGGCGGATGTGCACCAGCTGGCCATCAATGTTCTCCGTCTCGGTACTGGCAACAACAGCAAATGGAAGCATTGACTGCACCATCTCAGTGTACTCGCGCTCCTCATCTTCTTCAGAATCAGCCGGGTAGAGTTTGAGACCGTGCTCGATAAACTCCTCGCGCAGCCGTTGCTTGAACGCGTCGCGCTCCTCAAGAGTCAAGGCGTCACTCTTTGCAATAACGGGCACGACGTTGGCAACCTCACAGAGTTTCTTGAGCACGAGGGCATCGATTTGCTTGAGACCGTGGCCAGTGGGCTGGATAAAGTAAAGCACGCAGTGGACGCGAGTGTCAGCAAAGTTACGCTCACGCTGGGCAGTGAGCTCCTTGCGAAGGTATAGAGAGTGCTGATCTTTGATGTATTTGACGATAGGCTCCCAGCACTTGTCGTTGTTTACCTGGTCACCGTAGCCAGGTGTGTCGATGATTGTTAGTTGCAAGCGCACGTCGTTCTCCACAATAGTTTCAGTTTTAGTGGTAATCTCAGGGGTACGAGAAATAGGCTCGTGTGCAGCCTGACGACCCGAGGAGGTGTGAATATTCGATGCAAACAACGTGTTGACAAGCGTAGATTTACCAAGCCCAGACTGACCAACGACCATCAAATTGAACTGGAATCCACGGCGTACAAGACGCTTCTGGATCTGGCGCGTGATGGTATCGAAACCTACATAGCGCGCGGGCTCGATCGGAGTTCTTTCGAGAGATGTCATGACGCGGTGTCGTAGAGATCGCGTCAGCAGGGGCTTGGGGTGTGGCCACCCTCCGACCATGTAGCATTATGTAAGAATATACACAGTCTAATAGCAGCATCACTAGTGAGAAGGAGCTGATAAGAGCAGTAGTCTCTTTTCTTTGAAACGAAGGTTGAATTATGCTATCTATCTGTACAAGCTTTCTAATAAATATGATCTAGCTCTTTTAGTTTTTGTCCTTGACGAACATCACCAAAGAAGAGGAAGTCTCTTGGTCGCCATGCAGACCTGCTCAAAAACTCCTGATCTATTATAGCTGTTTGAGCAAGGAACCGTGGGTGCCAAACAATCATGTGTGTTAGCATTAGAGATGGACTGTCGGGGTCACGATGGAACTCGGTGTGTTGTTGATTCAACGGATCACCTCCAAACTCAAGCAACGCTTTAGCTTCAAGCGAGTTTCGTACATAGAACCAATTGGTTGAGATCCCCTTTTCAGTGAATGGAAGGACTAACTTGGCCTTTCGTGGGTCTGCATGCTCATAGGTCTTTACATGCGGCTGACTTGCATCGAACGAGTGACCGCGCTTTGCATTTGCATGTAGGAATTTTGGTTGGATCACAGAAGCTGCCTCAAAGTCGAAATTAGTGATTGTAGATTTGGCATCAATTGAAAGTGCCCAATCAGCGTCTGGGAATACGTTAAAGACTTGACGAACGAGCCCTAGTTTGGCTACACCCATAGCATCAGATGCAGGTACGCCCGTAGGAGCTGTGTCTTGCAGGTAACGACAGAAAAGACCATAGTTGTGCTGCTTTGCGTATTCCACTTTGTCCTTGAGCATGATCTCTAGAGTGGCTTGGTCCAGATCGCTGTTGAGGCCAACAACAAGGATAAGTTTTGGGGTAGTTTTGCCGGTATACCTGAAGTGCACTTTCCTGCTCATTACGGGCTTCTCACTGATATACATTAGCTGTGAGGTACGGTACTGGTTCACTAACCTCAAATCGGGTGTAATTATCTGGCTGTCCACCAAAATTAGGTTGCGTTTAGGAACTTCAGGCTGGCCTGAGTTGCCTCGCAATAAGTAAACCACCGTTCCGACGGCGAATACCAATAAAAAGTATAATTTACACCGTGGCTGCATCAGGGGTATTTAATGAACCAGATAATGTGACGTCATGTTGCGTGGTGCTTAAATATTGACAGTTTCAGATGCAGCTCTTTTTAGTGCTCTTGGCAATATCGCGCTACAAATTGCTCCATAGACATGTAGCTGGCTAGAAATAGAAATTAAAAAAAGACCATTAGGTGTATTATCTACTTAAATTACATTTTAGCGCTCACGCACAAGCTCGCGCTCAATCGTATTCACTGTCTTCTGTGACATGTCTAACTTCCTCGTCACGCTGCTCTTTGGGCTCGAAATTAGCACGTTTAGGAGAGCTCTCTTTGAACTCACCAGGGCGCTTCAGATCCTCCTCCTTCACACGCGGCTGCTCACGCTCAGAATCCTCTTCCTTGGGAAAGCTGGCAGGAGGCAGTTTAGCAGACGAATATTGCTGAGGCTGAACTGGTTGGGGAGCATTAGAGCTACTAGCAGGCTTTGACGCAGGCGAATCCCCTCTATCGTCCTTGTGCTGTGGCTGTGAAGGAGGCACTGAATGCTGCTGCTGTTTATCGTCACCTTGGCCTGATGGTGTGAGGTGTGAGTGAGACGGTTGAGGCGTGTGCTGTTGTTGTTGTTGCTGCTGCTTCTGCTGCTGCTGTGGCTGTACAGGCGGTAACTGCTGTTGTTGTTGCTGCTGGTACTGGGGCTGATTATGGGACTGCGACGGCACCGACTTATGCTGAGGCTGTGGTGTGCTTGACCTAGTGTGCGGTTTTGAATGAGCCTGTGGCTGAATAGGCGGCATAGTAGCATTTTGATGAGCGTGAACAGCAGCACTATGCGGTTGTGGGGTATGAGTCTGCGAGTGCACTTGGGGCATAGGCTGAACCGCATGTGGGTGCATTGACTGCATCTGCTGCATCTGGTGTTGATGCTGAGGTCCTCCTTGTTCCATTCCTTGAGGAGGCTGCGGAAGTTGGTGCATGCCCTGGGGAGGAGTCATTTGCTGTTGTTGATGCTGCTGTTGCTGGTGGTGCTGATGATGTTGTTGGTGCTGGTGATGTTGCTGATGATGGTGCTGCTGCTGCTGTTGGTGCTGCTGCTGAACTTGGGGCAACTGATTTCCTTGAGCCGCAAGAGCTTGCTGAGCCAGAGGCAGAGGCATCGGTGCCTGATTTTGGTGAGGGCCGCCACCAGAAGTAATACCTTGAGGAGGTGCACTGCTTCCTGCACTACCACCATTTCCACCCATATGCATCGAGGGCATAGCGTCAGGCATCGAACTTGGCTGGAGATTAACACCCGAGGAGCCTTGCTGAGGAGGCAAAGGTGCAGGAGGCACAATGGCACCGTTGCTACCATTCTTTGTGGGTACAGGTCCATTAGCTAGAGGAGTAATCGAGGGAGGGGGTTGATGACTCTGAAGCTGTTTGCCCTGAGGTCCCTGTGGAGCCGGCAAAGGGCCAGAAGCGGTTATCTGACCTTGTGAAACCTGAGCCTCAAGGAGTTCAAGACGAGACTGAATCTGTTTATTATTAGGATCAAGGCGGGCAGCACGCTGATAGGCATATAGTGCATCGCTTAGTTGACCATTGCAGGACTCATAGAGGGTACCCAGGTCGTACCAGGCTTCTGAAATATAGGGGTTGAGACCAATAGCCCGGCTGTATGCATCAAGAGCGTCACGATATTGATTAATTTGATAGTATAGGACACCAATAGAGCACCAGAAAGTGGGGTTGCGGGCATTACGGTAGACGGCCTGCTGATAAGCCTCATAAGCCTTGGAGTATTTTTGCTGTGCCATGTAGCAACGACCCAAAAGGTACCAAGACTGAGCGTCTGAAGAATCAGCCTCCAATGAGCGAGTAAGGTAGAGGAGAGCTGTCTCGTGATTGTTCTGCTCGTGGCTGAGCCAACCGAGCTGTTTGAGAACCTTGGCATGGTGTGGGTTTTCGGCCAATACACGCTCGTAGGCATCGCATGCAAGATCATAGGCACGCTGCTGCTCGTAAACATGACCAATTTGGAACCAGACATCGGTGGAGGTGAGCGGGGTAGGAGGGCTTGCCAAGATGTAACGGAAGCAGTCGAGAGCTTGCTGGTGGCGACCCTGTTGTTTATATATTATACCCAAGCGGAAATAAACCTCGTGGGCCTTGTCAAACTGGGGGTCAATCTCGAGCACTTGGGCAAACGCCTCTTCAGCATATTCAAGTGAGCCGTAGCGATCATAGAGAATACCGATACCGTACCAAAGGCGCGGGTCTTTACGATCGCGGTGATATAGCGCTTGCTGGTATGCAGTATAAGACTTGGGGAGCTCATCTGTCATGAGGTAGCAGTGACCAAGAGCAGCCCACGCGTCACCATTTTCGGGAGCCAGCGCCAAAACACGTTCATAGCATTCAATGGCCTTGCGAAACATATCGCACTGGCGGTAGCAGCCCGCGACAGCAGACAGGATGGGCACAGAGTACATATTATACTTGAGGGCCATTTCATAGCATGCGATTGCTTTATCAAAAAGACCAACGCCCTCACTAAGTCTGCCCAGGTCTGCCCATGTCTCAGCGGTCAGTTGTTCGAGTTGCTTGACCAGCTCATTAGGCTCCTGCTGGGGCTGTTGCGGCTGCTGGGGCTGCTGTTGGCTCTGCTGCTGAGGCTGCTGAGGTTGTTGTTGTTGCTGTTGTTGCGGCTGCTGGGGCTGCTGGGGCTGCTGTTGTGGGTGCATTGCGTACACCTGCTTTTGCTGGAGCGGAAGCTGCCCATACGGCGCGACATTCATGCCGGGAGGCATCTGTGGTGCTATATGAATCGGATTCCCCATCTGCATATTGTCCATTACAAGCGGAACCGTATATTGCTGGGTGCTAGAAGGCATACTCTTTCTCCACGCAAATACCTAACTTTTGGGGGGGGATGACAAGACAGATGCGTGTGCGCTGCAGTGTTTGGTGATGCGGGTTAGGGTGTGGGGCACAGCGTTATGCTCGTCTTAGCGATCAGCACTCTCATGTCTGAAATAATTTCTTTTTAGATGACTTTTCTGGGTAAGGGCCTGTAATAAGGTTAGGGTCGCTTGTTTGCTAAGCATGCGCTTAAAATAGAGAGCTCCCCAACTTTGAGATACAATTATTTGCTGAGAAAATCATTCTAATTTGGGCAATTTGTATAGATATTGCAGCTTTCGAACCTGTTTCATGCTATCACAGCCATCAAAAACCTCTACGTAGCGTCTCATAATCTCCAAGTAAGCATTTCAAACCACATTCCTCTTGATTCTACCAGTTAGTGTTCCTGGTGACTAAGCTGGCTCTCAGGACTGGTGTCTACGTCACAGTTACCCAGCCGCCTGCATGATGCAAAGGGAAAAAAAAAAGAAAAGTCTATCTGCACCTTCGGCTCTCGAGTCAAAATGGCTACCGACTCAGGTGGTGACCTTAAACACTAATCTAAATAGGGGTATCAATGGGACCCGGAAAATAATGTATATCCGGAAATTTCCTATACCAATACGTAAGAACGCCTATTTACCTCTAGACACGTCACATTTGATCCGTCCCCGCTTGCCCCTGCCACTACAGATCACCGCCCGACGACCTGCATCTTGGCCGTTGAGCCTCTCCTTTGCAGAATTATTAAAATCTCTTGAGATTATATCTAATTAAAAACTGCAGAAGTTTCTTGTAGCCATTCCAAATTAATGGGCGAAACAATACGCGCATAATTCTTTGAAGTAAAGATATACTCGAGGTACATGATGGCGGGAGTTCGCTTGGCAAAAAGTGCACTTGAAGGGTGGATGAGAACCGGCTGCTGAGACACAATAGTTTGGTATTTGCGATCTGTTGTGCCACGTGCTACATTAGTACTGTACCCCGCTAAAAAGCATTTGATAATGCTGTCAAAGTCCGCAGGGTCCTCGCCTTCGTCATCACTGCCGCTTTGGTCATCGTCACGATCGTCACTAGCAGTCAGTTTGAGATAACCCCGCAGCTGCGATCGCACTTGTTTGACCGATTTTATCGCCTTGTAATTAATCGCAAGATCTTTGCACCATTGCTTTTGTTCTCGTGGATTATCGATAGTATTATAGTAGTCCCAAATCTGTTTGATCAAAATTAAATCGCCGTGCTGAGCCGCGGCAGGGAACTGCTCTCCGCGAGCAATATTCACCTCCTCACGACGATTGGGACTAGGAGTCATGATCAAATCTTGAACACTGAGGCACGATGCGATATCAATTACTGCATCCCGCACTGCAGGGTCCATTTTCTTGGCTCGCACTAGAACCGCCGCCAAGCTTGGCTCAAGCGGCAACACCACCATCTCACGCCCTAATGGGGTAATATGACCCTTTTGGTCGAGAGCCCCCAATGAGTAGAGCTGGAAAAGCGCGTCTGCGATTGCCTTTTTCTGTGGCTTCTCTACCCAGTCGAATCCTTGAACATCTTGGACGCCCAAGTTTTTGAGCATCAACACGGGACTTGAAACAGCTATACGCAAGATCTCTGGGCCCGTGAATGGTTCCATTTCGCTATATTTAGATTCTGTGTATAGTCTGTAGCATTTTCCTGGGGCTTCACGACCTGCACGGCCCATTCTCTGAGCTGCAGAGGCTTGGGAAATTGCCACAGAAAGCAATGTCTCAAGGCCTAATTTAGTACGGTAGACTCGTAATTTGCGTAATCCGGAATCAATAACGTACCTGATACCAGGAATAGTCAGGGATGTCTCGGCAATGTTTGTTGCCAACACTACTTTGCGGTGGTGCGGGGGCGCTTTATGAAACGCCTTATCTTGAGCCTTGTCGCTAAGAGCAGCATACAACGGTACTGGTAATAAGCTGGGGGCCTTTTTGTCTTGTAAAGGAGCGATAGATGCCAGTCGCTCTGCAATAGTCTCGATCTCCTCTTGGCCCGGCAAAAATACCAAAATGTCGCCAGTGGGTTCGCGGTGATTCAATTGAGTGATTGCGGCAACGCAGCCCTCGATTATATTATCGACGGGTGCCTTGAGGTAGAATCGCTCAACGGGGAATGTCTTACCTGGGGCGTAAAATACTGGAGCATTATCGAAAAACTCTCTAAAAGTGTCGGCGTCAAGTGTGGCACTCATGACGATAATTCTACCCTTGTACCCATTTCTCAGCAAGCCTTTTAACATTCCGAGTAGTAAATCAGTAATAACTGTCCGTTCATGAGCTTCATCAATGATAATTGTGTTGAATTTTTTTAGTTTTGGGTCGAGCATGAGCTCACGCATCAGCATACCATCGGTCACAAATCTAATTTTGGTAGCTTGCGAGTACTTTGCTTGGAAACGCACCTGGTACCCCACTTTTGCACCAATCTGTGTGTCCATCTCAGCGGCAACACGGTTTGCCAAGGATATGGCAGCCACACGACGGGGTTGTGTGACGGCAATAGTTGCTTTTGGATCAGATTCAAGCAGCAGTTGAGGGATCTGAGTCGATTTACCTGAACCAGTCTCACCAACAATAATTGAAACCTGCTGGGAAAGGATCGAAGGGATCAAGTGCTTGCGTCCCTTGTAGATTGGGAGTCGTTTACGCTGCTTGAGAATAGTATTTTGCGGTGTAGAAGCTATTTGTGGTGCCTCTTCGTCAGAAGAATCATAGTTAACTACCTTCATGTGATGACGCAAAAAAAAGTGCGTGGGGAAGTGAATTTGAAATATTCGTGATCAATCTGAGGGTAGCGATAATTAAAAGGGAAAGATTTCCTTTTCATATTTACTGAAATATCCTACAAATATACTGAAATTAAGCCTTGGGAACGTTTCCAGGAGCTGCTTCTGCCTGTCTCATGAGTCCTTCCTTATTCAAGGCCGGGGTACGAATAAACTCCCGACCATAGAGACCGGCCACACCGAGTGCAGTGAGGGCAGTAAGACGACCGTACATGCCACCACCACGAATAATTTGTTTGCCGTTAACCATGGTGTAGAGCAATCCCCAAGTACTGATAAAGCCTGAGCCATTCTTGTAGTCTCCGTCCTGGATCATGTAGGCACCCAATGCGAATGCGGCACCAAATCCAGCACAAGACAGTTTGCTTGGCTTTAGACCATTTCTCAAAAGACCAGAAAACAAAAGTACAGAAGTTGCTGCAGCGGGAGCACCGGTTTGCAGTGCCTGAGTGGGATCCATGACGCAGCAGAGGGAGGAAGGGGCAAGAGCAACCCTCGAAGTTAAATGTACAGGCTCACAAGAGTGGCTGCTCTCGACAACCCTCATGACCCAGTCATTTCATTACGGGATTTAATAGGCACCGCGGACCTTGTTAAAATGTATCAGTTCAATTATATGCACGATATCTCATGGGTCATGTCCCATACCATATCCCAGCCAGAGTCGCACTTTATCTATGGGTATTACGGCAAAGACCACCAAGGCGAGGCGCTTGAACGGCAATCCAAGGCGTATGAAAACGTGCACATCCATGGTATCAAACTACCAGCGCCATACTCTACGCATCACTCCAAGATGATGGTCCTGTTTTACAAGGATGGCACTTGCAAAGTAGTAATTCACACGGCCAATCTCATTGAGTTTGATTGGGCCAATATGACGCAGGGACTATGGCAAACACCCCGCCTTCGTAAATCTAAAGAAGAAGAGTCCCAGAAATTCAGAGCTGATTTAAGGCGATACTTTACGCTGTACAACACTGCGGAGATGCGAAATCTGGCTTCTGAGATACGGCACTACGATTTCGGGGAGATCAACACCAAGTTCCGCTTTGTTGCCTCGGTGCCCGGAAACTACACCTGCAAGTCGTTTGGTCTCAAGCGAGCTCAGAACCTGGTACCCCCGACTGAGAAGGTAGTGATTCAATGCTCATCAATTGCAACACTACCCAAAGATTATATGGATATCCTCAAGCAAGACTTCAACACCGATTATTTATCCATTGTGTACCCTACTGTCGAGGAGATTGCCAACTCACTAAACGGCTACGGAAGCGGCGCATCTATTCATTTCAAACGCCAGACCGCACCTCAATTGGAGCAATATGATCAGCTAAAGCCTCATTTGCGTAAATGGTGCTCAATTAAGGCCGGACGGCAGCTAGCTGCACCACACATCAAGACGTATACTGGCCTTCAGGATGGTAAAGTAGCGTGGTTTCTGCTCACGAGCGCTAACTTGAGCAAGCAAGCGTGGGGGGTACTAAACAAAAAACGTAATACTCAGTGGATTCAGAGCTGGGAGGCTGGTGTGCTTGAGGTGTTCTCAGAACCACAACCCCCGGCTTATTACCGTGATAAAAAGGATTGGTGTTTGCCATATGACTTACCAGATGTCATATACAACCAAACTGATGTAGCCTGGAGTCCTCATGGCCAGTACTCGAAGCCTGATATACACGGCAATCGGTGGCCGTTTTAGTGGATCTTGCATAGCAAACCTCTATTCTGTTCATACCAGCCTATCATTCTAATAGCATTTAAGCATAATCTGTGTAGCTTTACGTATCGAATTGGTGTAATAACACGTACATTGGCTAGGTGTAGATCAGTAGTAATTGATGCAGATTACGGTCGAGTCTGCCCATAAAAGGCACAACAAGCATCAATTGTTTGAATTAATGAGCCTAACCAGCAGCGTAAAGCGTGGCTGCAGGGCTCACACGGTTTGTTTGCCACAACAAACCCATCAAACCCAATGGCTCTTTTCCACAACTATTTCGTCAATCAATTGGAAGAATTATTGGGATTGGCGTTTAATAGCCGAGCTCCGTTATAGAGATACAGAGCCAATGGGGTAAGGGTTATAAAAAAGGATCGAGAAACGAGTTACTATCGGTCAACCTTTAGATGCGGCTCAGATGGGTTTACTTTTTTATCATGCGAGTTATCGAATCACGCTTGTATGGCTTGAAGGACAAAATTGTGGCCGAGATCATCGGACCGGTCAGCTTATATCTAACCCTCTGGGATCCCAATGTTCACAATCGTCGTTTATCCCACTACTAAGCATGCCCCGGAAACGCAAAGAAGTTGAAGAGGAAGAAGGGGTTACGCGGTGTGTGTGTGGGCACGAAGAGTTACAAAATTATGCGACCAAGCAGCGTGGCGTAGATCCGTCACTATTTATTCAGTGTGACCAGTGCGAGGTATGGCAGCATGGATACTGTGTGGGGTTGGCCGCTCGAGATGTACCAGAAGTGTACTATTGCGAAGAGTGCCGCCCTGAATTTCACGATGTAAAGACTAAATCTGGGCGTACGACATCTCGGTATACCCCTCATTCCCGTCAATCGGGTCTGCGTCGTGACCAATCCAGTGACAGCGATGGCGAAGGGGAATCAAATCCAAGGAACCGGAGAAAACGGCGTCAGACCATGAATTCTCGTGAAGACGATATTTTGCAACGTGTCTTGGAGCAATCTGCTCGGGAAGCAGAGCTGCTTAAACAGGGGCAGGCTCCCAAACAAGAATCTGAAGAAGAGGAACACCAAGAATCAATTTCCGACCCTGATCGTGAGCAGGAAGCCGAAGCAGATGAGGAAGACGAAGGTAACGCCAGTGGTGGAGCCGATGCTGGGGCCGATCAGGATAACGAAACCGAGGAACTCAAAGTCGAGCACCCCGAGCAAGAGAACGAGGAAGCTGGTGGTGCCGAGACCGATGTGGACGCTGATGCTGAAGCAGATGCCGAATTGCCCGAACAAGAAGACGATACGGAAATGCAAGCCAAAGATGAGGAAGAGGCAGAAGAAGCCAAAGAGGCGTCGCCTCCGCCCAAACGTAAACGGCGTACGCGGGCCCGTGCTGGCAATAAAGTAGCCAAAAACAGCTCCAGTATCAATGGTAAAAAATGCAAACCCAAAATCCCTTCTGCACGAGCCAGCTTTAGTGAAATGCGTAAACGAGTGGCAATGATCCTAGAGTTTTCAGGGCACACCCAGTCAGAAATGATTGCCGAGGACGCGTTTCGGCAAAATATGCTCAAAGAACAACGGAGCCTTCCGAGCAATGAGTCGGTAGTGGCTCAAGTAGAAGCCCTCTACTCACAGCACAAGCAAAACATCACTCAACTAGAGGGTCTCACAGCCAAGCTACTGGCGTGGCAAGAAAAGTATGGCTAACACGGTATTTATTTCTATAGTGCGTTTGTGAATATTGCGCAATTGTAACATTAATTAAATTCGAAAATCTATTATAGGGCGATTAAGGCCAGTTGGGGGTGATTGGAGCACCCTTACTCATGACGACCATTATCATTGGTGCCGGTATGGCAGGCATTGCTGCTGCCACTCAGCTTGACGATTACATTGTAATTGATCCTCGTGGTTATATTGGCGGCCGCTTGCGGACTAAGAGAGAGCCATTTGGTCCAATTGAGCTAGGTGCGGGATGGTTCCACGAGACTGAGGAGGATCCCAGCAAGAGTGTTAACCCCTTGATCCAAATTGCCAAAGATACTGGAATGGAAACTAAATTCGATGACCAGAACATCCAGGTTTACTCTCCAAAGGGCCCCCTGAATGGCGATGCTCTTGGTGATATTCCCTCTAAATGGGATGCCTACCGTGAAGACAAGCCCGGTACAACTATTGAGCGTGCTGCTGGAGCTTTTTCTGAGCAAATGGGTGCAGACAGACATGTAGCCAAAGACTTTGCCAATGCCCAAGTCCTGGGCCAGGGTTTACCTCCGTCCGAGGGATCTAGCAAGTATGGCACCCCCAAAGGCCGTGATCAGGTAGCAGTTAAAGGATATGACCAGATTCTCGAGCCACTACTTGAGAAAGTTGACCGATCCAAGATTCACCTCAATGAGCAAGTAAAGGAGATTGAATGGTCAGAGTCTGGAGTCAAAGTTGTCACTGATAAGCAGACTTATAGCGGTAAGAACGTGATTATCACTGTTCCAGTTGCAATTCTCAAGGCTCAGGATATTAAGTTCGTGCCTGAGCTTCCTATCAATCTCACAGCCGCCATCGATGTGACCTCGGTCGGTGTACTGGGTAAAGTTTATGCGGAATTCCCCGAGAAGTTCTGGGATACCGACGCTGATAAGATCTTGGTCACCGGTAGCGATCCAGCTCTTGTGTACAACTGGTGTAAAGAGCACTCTTCTGACCGCAATATTATCAGCGTTTTGTGTATTGACGAAACATGCAAAAAAGTCGAATCTGCTCAATCGCCAGAGGAGGCTTTTTCCTATGTCAAGAAGTTCTTTGAAGCTGTCAATATTTCTGGCAAACCTTTGCCTGAGCCATTGCTTGTGGAGACTTCGAAGTGGTCCGTTGACCCATTTGCAAAGGGATCATTCTCCACTTTCAAATATGGTGATAACCGCGAAGATGCTGTTAAAATTTTTGAGGCCGGCCATGCACCCCTTTACTTTGCCGGTGAGCACACTACCATGGTAGGCGCTACTTTTCTGCATGGCGCCTACCTGAGTGGTCTGCGTGCCGCTAAACAGGCCAAGCAATAAATAAGCCAATTCTATACTTCTAATGCTATGTAAATATCACCAGCTCTTGAGTGCTATGTAGCCCATTTAGTTTAACACACTCCTCTAGACATTGCTAAACACCAAGTGAGACTCAGGCCATCATCAAGCCACTTTGAGGAGTCAAAGCTCGAGCTGGAGAAGAACTCATACGATGACTTGGGATCATAGAGAGCCTGGTTGAGTTTGAGAATACCCTTCCACCCAGAGTCTACCGAATCGACAATGCCTTGGATGATTTGATCCCATTCTTCCTTGACAAATGTAGGGTTACGAATAAAGCTCGAGATTGGGGTAATGGGGATCATATGAATACCTTGGATGTATTCTGTATTAGTTCCAAAATATGTAGTATGGTCAATCTTGTTCTCGAACTTGATACCGCTAACCTTGTTGGGGATCAGTTGTGCTGGCTGGACGGTGTTATCATCCGAGAAGAGCATGTACATATTCATAGCACGACGCTCAATTGCGAGGATAAGATTACCGCGATTTTCCATGTTCTTATCGCCAATGACGCTACCCCATAATTTCATACCATACCATGCATTGTAGTCCTCAGAAGAAGACTCCTCGTCTTTTCCATCACCTGATGCGTAAATACCCTTGGCAAGAGCATGGCCCTGGAACCAATCAAATGAACGGGAAGTGGGGAAAGCAGGATCGTCGCCAAAGTTGCAAATATCACGTACAAGTGCATTGACCCAGTCTTTGATAGTAGCATCCTGAGCCCAATTACCACCCAGATCTGCGTCAACCTTACCGACAATTGCGGCAGCGTGGATGAAATAACCATAGTGGAAGTGATGATCATTGTAGTATGTGTTTCCAAAGTCTGCATTGGGGTCATTCAGACCAACTTGGGAGCAGAGACCCTTCCAGCTTTGATCGTAAAATAAGGGCGTTTGTTGCTTATTTTGAATGAACGTATCGAATGCCTTTTTCATTGACTCGAGCAAAGTTTTGGTCATTCCATCATCTTTGAGAATTGCGTGGGCTGTCAATAGGATCAGAGCAAAGCGAGCGATGATCTTGCCGCTAAAGTACATTGACGTCAAGTTGGTAGCAGAAGGAATATCGACCGAAAGGCCCTCTGAGGTAATTGCCTTGCGGATAAGCTCAAGATCGGCAGAAGTGTAATTGTTAATAGAGAAATTTGAGTCACCGGGTGTTTTGTTGACAGTCCACGGCAGGAACCCCACATCTTTGGGCAGCGTCTCATACATCTCCAGATATGTTGTGACGCACATTCGCATTTTGCCCATTACAGTTGAGTCAATGTAAAAGTTGGTCACACGACCATTCATACGGGAAGTAAAAGAGTCCACATGGTGTGGCAAGGCATAAATCAACGTACCATTGCCCAGACTGGAGCCGGCCATTTTGTACTCGAAGGAATACGCAGCAGCGGTACTCGAAGAAGTGACACCACCGTTGAGATCAACGCCGTACGCATAGGCACCAGCAGCCGAATCGATCACTGCTTCACAACTTGCATCATATAAAACTGAGACCTGCACGACAAGTTGAGATTCTGTACTGTCAACATAAATATGGTTCCCATCGCGAGTAGAGAATCCAACATTTTGGCCCGATGGACTGCTAACATAAATGAGCCAAGTAACATCATTGCAAAGGGTAACCTTGAGCTTAGACAAGCCACGGCGAACAAGAGTCTGATTCCCAATCTCCTTGAAACCTACTTGAGATGAGACCATGGGTCGAAGACCAGCATAAATGCCTGTGACAAACCCCATGCCGTTTACGATAGGGAATTGCGCTCTACCATTACCACCGTTTTGAGTGAGCATAGCAATTACAGACATGGGACCCCAACTGCGGGTGCTGAAGGTTGGTGCATCCGCGAACTGCTCTGCTGAGAGGCACATAGACATGACACCGCTTGGGTTGTAATAGTACTGGCAAGGAGATTCAGGGTTAGCGAGGACACGACTTGAAGCAGGCGAATGGCAGACGCCCAATCCGTAGAAATCGCTAATGTTGGTCCACCAAACAGAATAAGGGTGGGGGAAAGCATATTGAGTGCGCTCATCCAAGAGCATATTGGTGTAGAATTTGTTTGTCTCAACTGTATCCCCACCGGGATTATCAGCTGGAGGCTTGGGATGCGCCTGCTGAGGAAAAACAGAGGGAACTCCAGTTGCGATCGTGGTGAACAATGGCATAATGATAAGTTATGGTGTTGTGTTAGTGGGAGTTATGGGTAGTCGCGACAGATGTTGTACTTTTAAGGCGATGTCGTACTAGCTACAAAAATTCACTTTAGCACCCACCTAAAGTGGTAATGAGCTCGAACCCCACGTGACATCCTTTACGAGTTTCTCCGGTAGATGCGCGCGCGACTACATCAATGATCTGCCTTGTTTGTATCGACGCCACATTTCGAGACTCCTTGACGCCTCATCTCCCCCAATTTCGATTCATAATTTCTTGCTAATTTCCCTATTAGTTAGGGGTCCCAATGTCAAACAGATACGCGCCGCGTAATTACGTAACCCATTCAAGGAGTGCGGGTCTCGCGAGACGAGCATGCACGTTAATTAAAGTTTGCCTCGAAAGTATGTTAGAGCACGGCTAATTCATATGTAACTATGGTCAAAGCATCTGAAATCTTGGTGAACCGACCACTCACCAGAGGCAAAAGTAAACAAACCGCCTTCTTTTACATCAGTCGCTACCCCTGATCAGCTGATGCACTATTGCATCATATGCAAGTAGATCGGTGAAAAAAAGGTATACCATCACCTGAACCGCTTTACCGGCTACCTTTTATGCCGTGATACTGGGAATTATCCAGCATTTTATCGAACATTATTCGGTTTCTCATACTTCCCACCACTCTAAGCGTACCTGCTTGCCATTCTGTGACCAGCCCCTGTAAGACCTGCGACGTGAGACAGATTATCGCGCATCCATGTATGAGTGAAACAGCATGAAAAACACTGCAATAAACGGTATGAATTCTAGTCCTTGTGCAAGCTAAATCTCATCAGGGTGTTTGAAGAGTACATGTACTGTGGGTAAATTGATCTCACAGCCCTTACCCCAGTAGTAGCAGCTGTAAATAGGTAGTAGCGATCGTTTAGTGAATACCCCAAAGGGACTCGTTAATACCAATTGTTTTTTAATGTCTTGAACACGTGAAGGCTTGGGTCAAGGGGCAATGGCCGCTGAAAAGCCTCCATTTTTGACGTGTTTTAGAAACGGCTATCAAGGGGGAGGCACCAAATGAGAAAGGAGGTCTCGTTGTTTGGCAAGTTTGATATTGAGATATGATACTATATAACACAAAAATAAAAATAGCACTACTGCCGTGATTTATTTTTGTTTATTTTCATGGATAGCGCGTCTGGGGCCCCTTCCCGAAATAGCAAAATCCTGCATGGTGCATTGCATGAAGGAGTAAATATAAAGCACTCGAGACCCCATCGTCAAAGACTACACTCACCGGTCATGTTATTCCTATACCAAATTGCACTCGCTAGCGCTGCGTTGCAGTTGAATTTTACAATGCAAAACCAGCCTAGCAACTTTGTCCTCGACCGCGGCGACGGACTTTTCGCTCGTGATGTGAGTGTCGTTGATGCCGACGTCAACTTGACTAGCACGTACAACTTCTACTACACCAAACTCTTGTTGGGTTCTCCTGCTCAGGAGCTTGAAGTTATTATTGACACTGGTTCTCCGATTTCATGGGTTTTCGGCCCCAACATCACTGCTGGTAATGCCACCCAGTTTTACCCTGGCAACTCCAGCACTTGGCAAGATATGCCCGACACTCAGTTCAGCGCCGCCTATGGTTCCGGTAGCTACCGTGGTATTTGGGGTAACGACACCGCTGCCATCCCCGAGTACGACAACAAATCTGTCGCCAACTTCCCCATTGGTGTTGTTGACAGCTTCCAAGCTGGTGCATCTGCCCCTGGTTTGCTTGCTTTGGGTCCTCACATTGGTTACGCTGGCCCTAGCACCTACAAGAACTTGCCCGAGGCTCTTTACGATGACGGCCTTATTGACAGTGCAGGTTTTTCCATTTCTCTTGGCAACGACACTGGTAACATTCTCTTTGGTGGTGTTGATCTCGGCCAAATTGAGCAGCCTATTTTCTGGTACAACTACAGTGATACCTCTCGTACCTATGCCGGCTTTTACAATGTCCCTCTTACCTCCCTTGCTATCAACAACGATGATGAGCACGATGTTAGATACCCTGCCATGATCGATACTGGTTCTCCCATGTCTCTTGTTCCCACCTCTTTTGTAGAGAAGATTGCCGCGCAGTGGAATTTGGGTAACGTTACTGCTTACCGTGCCTGGTACCTCAACGACAGCCGTGTCCCTGAGGATCTTGAGGGCTGGATTACTTTCCGTATCGGCTATTTCACTGTCGACATTCCCATCAGCGACATGTTCATCCCTGGTGAGTACATTTGGGGTCAGAACGGTCCCCAGGGCGTTAAGGCCTTGAGTCTTATTGGTTCCCAAAACAACCTCCTTGGTGATGTTTTCTGCCGTCACGCCTACATGACTTTTGACAGCAGCTCTGAGCGTGTGTACTTGTCTCGCCGCAAGACCGAGAACACCACCTTGCCCTACATCATTTCCCCTCAAAACCTCACTAATTTGGCAATTCCTGGTAAATTGCAGGTCACTGAGAGTGCCGCCTCTTTTGTTACCTCTGCCACTGAGTCTGGTGTCTTGTACGGCCCTGCTCAGTACTTGGGTCTTGATGCTAGTGCTACCGTCAGCTCTGCTGGCTCTTCTGCTGCTGCCGAGGCTACTTCCACTAGTGGTTCCAGTGCTTCTGGTTCCTCTGCTGCTTCTGGCTCTGCTAAAGCCTCTGGTTCTTCCAGTGCCTCGGGCTCTTCTGGTTCTTCCAGCAGTGCCGCTAACGGTGCCGGCTTCCTCGCCCTTCCTGGTGTTGCAGCCTTTGCTGTTGCCTTAATGCTTTAATGCCTTAATTTATTTAGACTGGTTAGTCTTCAACTTTATCACCCTGTAACTATATCTGTTTTGACAGCTGTATATAATGTTGCGCGCGCATGCCTAAACCTAAATCTAAAGCTCCCCACATTCTTTATGCGCTTTAAAGTTTACTCAACCTGGGGAGGCCCTGAGCCGGACACGCCCTTACGATGTCTCACTATATATGAGACTGTACTAATTCTGCGGTGCTTTTACTAGCTTCTCCGAATAAAAATAAATGTCTAGATATAGTGTATGTATGTTTTACAACCAGCGTGATTTCTAAAACCAAAGAAACTGAGTTGGGCGTATTTTTTAGAGTGACGATGACTCAAAGCGCCCCTTCGTCGGATACCATAAGATAGCCGCATACCGTTTCGTGCAGAATAATCCGGATGACAAACTAGCGGTATCTCGGGTACATGCCCCCGTAGCAACGAGGGCATTTTCGACTTGATAGAGTCAGACTATGTAGTTAGCTGAAAATATATACAAAACGAGAATAGCTGGAAAGCAAGCCATTGCTTCATCATGACTTGTGAGTTTGCAAGGCGAACGGATGCATGGTTCTTTTAGGCTTAGGGTATCAAATGCAGTGCAGAGTATGTGCATATTCATGAAGGGAGGACCGCAGCAACCTCAGTGACTGGAGCTTTTCAAGCTTGGTTGAGGGTAACGCGAGAAAAATCTTTTTATTCTCGAATGGGAACAAAAATCCAATTGCATTTAGACTGGGAATAAGCTTTGCTGCACAATGCAACTGCACCAATTGGTTCAGAGCACAGAGAATCCTGACTAAGACCCCACAGGTTGTCGGCTTTCCCCAGATTCTTTCTTCCCTAATGGTGTCTACAGAGCCGACGCCTATCGTCCCAACGCAGCCGATTCCGGCGAAATCTCTGGTTATCAAGACAGACAAGCCTCGACCGTACGTCTGCGCAACCTGTACACGGTCGTTTGCTCGTCTGGAGCACCTCAAGCGTCACGAACGTTCTCACACCAAAGAAAAGCCGTTTCAGTGCCCAGTGTGCGAGCGTAGCTTCGCCCGGCGTGATTTGCTTTTACGGCACAAGCAAAAACTGCATGCCAACTTTTCTGCAAACGATACAAAGCGCAATTCAATTTCTGGGCCCTGCGCGTTGGGTAGTCGCTCGAGTACTATTTCCTCCGGATTTAGTCCTGCATTCAGTCCGAGCTTCAGCCCTCAGAATGGCCCGAATTCCTTAAACCCCTTGGAGCACGAGCTCATGTGCTCGCACCCGGTCTCCTTTAGCCGTTCGCAGTCTTTTTCAGCAGTAAGTGCCGACTCTTATATGCCCGACTCTGCTGGATATCACAATGAATTTGACGACAACACAATCAATCCACAAATGCTAAGGCAGGAGCCGCATACGACGCAGCATCAACACCCTCAAGCTATTCCCTTTCAGCAGCCAGTTCATATGGGCGTTCGCCGCAACCGTCGTTTTAACTCTAATGCTTCTGCAAAGCCGTTTGTGGACTCACCCGACTATAGCATAGCATCCTCTTCGCTTTCACAGTTTGACTCTCCAAACACAGTTCCATACCAGTCCCCTCCTACTGAATTCAGCCAACGTACTCCGCTCGCGCAACAGCATCATTGGGCTGGAGAAATGGGTCCTCAAGGACTTTCACAGTTAGGAATGCCTGGTTTTGAGCAAAGCGATGATTTCATGAACAGCCTGCTGAACCTCGATGACCGGTTCGAGCCAAAGACAGATCTGGGCGATCTGGCACCACATGAAATCCCCAGTGACCCCAATATCAATGGTTTCTTCAACACGGAATCTCCCTTGGCCCAAGACCCCATTCGTGGGTTCAGCTCCTCTTTTACGAGCTCTCTACTAAAGAATGAAGAACAACAATCATGGCATCAAACCCCCCAGCATCAACAGCATCAACCACAACCCCAGCATCAATCACAACCTCAGCATCAGGCTTCACCATTCCACGCTTCACCGTCGTCGATGGATAGCCCATATAATCAGCTACCAAGCCAGCACAGTCAAGTGCCAATACCTCATCCATCTCATACCGGAAATATGCAGCCTCCGCCTCCACCTCCACCACCAGCTCCAGGATTACCACTTGAACAGCCAACTCTAGCACCACAGTCTGCTCCAAGCATTGGACTTCAAAACCTGCCGAGCTCTCAGGAAGTGCGCCGGCTTATTGCTGCGTTTTACAGTAACTTCAATACCCCTGCGCACTTTGTTCAGCATGGTCCTGATCTGGCTTCACAGAATATGGCGCTGGTCATGTCCATGGCTGCCCTTGGAGCCCTTTACCTAAAAGAGCACCAAACTGCTAGCCAGATTTTTGATCTCAGCTGTGATTGCATTCGCATGTTTAGCGACCTCAATAATATATCCACTGCATCAGATTCTGGCCCAGCACCTGCTAAGGATGTGCCCATTTGGCTTGTACAAGCTAGTATGCTATCACTCTACTACCTGATGTATACTTGCTCCAGCCAAAACTATGAGCGTGTACTGGCCCAATCAACTAGTCTGGTCGACCTTGCGCAGCGTGCTCGTCTACATATGAAACCATCTGAGGTATTGGATGTCCCGGGTCCCAATGCTTCGGTTGAGGAGAAATACAAGTATCATGTTGCTGCTGAGCGTCGCATCCGTACTATGTATGCGGTGTTTATCGCCACTTCTTACTGTGCTCTCTGTCTTAACACTCCTGTCGATTGTGATGTGAGTACTTTAGAGTGTGGATCTCCTCGCCCTGATTCCCTGGTTGTGGCAGAAAATGCTGAGAAATGGTGGAGTTCTCCCAATGTACGCAATATGCCAATCGATACTGAGCCTTTCTCGAATTATCTCAAGTCAATTAAGGATGGCAAAGTCCTGGATTCTACTATGGCGCCTACTGTTTTATTGTCTTTGGTCTGCGTTCTGATCAAGCAGTTTAGCAACGATCAACACACTTCCCCTGAGCAAAAAGAGAAAATTGTACACACCTGGGAGTCTTCTTGGAGTAATTCCACTTACACCACAGCCGCGATCGCTTCAAAAGATGATAAGAATGGATCCATTCTATCGGACTGTGCGCCAATAGCATCGCTTGCCATGATGCGAATTCGTATCACCCTTCCAATCCACCAGCATAGTTGTCTCGCAGACTATCAAGCACTTGATGCTGATCTTGCAGCGCTACGCCTCAGCCAGCCCGAGGACCTCGTTGATGCTGCGGTCTATGCTCTTGATGCATTCGTTACAATTGACGAAATGAACCGCAAGAAATGCAGACTGTTCTTTCCTTCATTGATATATATTGTCGAGGCTAGTATCATCCTCTCGGAAGCCCTATCAATTATTGAGGCAATGGCGCAGCCGCTGGAGAAACACCAGCGGTTGTTAATGAGAGCTCACAAAATCCTTTCCCAGCTGGCCGAGTCCGAAGTGTATGCGTTTGCTTCAGACGTGTTGTTCAGTATTCAAAATCCTCAAACTTCTTTGAGCAGCATGGTTATAAGGATTGCCATTGCATTGCTGCAATGCAATAGTCCAGTTCCTCCTTTGGCATTTGATATCCTAAGGGCACGCTTAGGCTCTTGATTTACTATTTATCAGATATACATTAGATGCATTTACATTCACCTCCCTATACTCTAGTCCACAATTGTAATAATCGATCGCTGCAGCTAACTTGGGAAGGTGGTAAAAAGCTTTACAGATGCTATCTCATGGTAACTGCATAGTTCTTAGACAGATTTACAACCTAGAGTACGAGTTTCTTGGAGCTAATGTTGATAACCGTATTTCTTAAATTGCTTGGCGGGTCTTTAATTAATCAAGGCCATGTGACAGGTATCGTATACTTCACAACATGACCCCACAAGAGGAGCTGCTTACGGCCAGGTATCGCGAGTTACTCGAAATACTCAGAGCGGCAAACCAAGAGTGTAATAACTTTGCTCGCAAACACAATGCAAAACTTCCCCTCCTCATTGCAAAGCTCGATAGCCTTCGCCTCGTGAGCGACTGTGCGACCATGGTAGCCAATGGCTCTGTACTAGACTAAGTTTTAGGATTAATTTGTTGAATATATCTAACTGGCGTTCATCAATTGCTGAACTTTTGCATCACTAATATGAGCATGTTTGAGGCACTTGCGAATCGTCTCGGTGCAAACACCAATCTGGCGAGTGATGGCAGCCTTTTTGTCATGTTCGATCTTGATACCTGTCTCCTTGACCACAATACTTTCAGCTTTACTGAATAGTTGCATAATTTCTGCCAAATGCTCGACGATAGTGATAATGTCCTTTTCGGCCACCAGCTGAATGATTAAACAAGTGAGCATTTTAACATCGTGATCTTCTTTCTCGGCTAGACCTTGTAGTACAGGTGTCCAGATATCACCAGCAATACTGATATTGGGGAAGTTCGAGATGCATAGGTAGATAAGTTCATACGATGCTTTCCGGTAGTCCAAGCCATCATCAATTTCGTGCTTATAGGGGCCAATCTGGATTTGTCTGATGAGGCTTTGATCCTTTTTAGTACCTCCAAGTGCAATCTCCATGATTTCGCTGGTGTAGGGCTCTACAACCACTGGCTGAATCTGGGTGATCCATGCAAGAGATTTCGCCGCGCTTGCCCGTACATTGACATCATCAGCATGAATTCCACTGATGAACTTGCGAATAAGAGAGACACGCTGTGTATCATCTTTGGCAAGTGAGAACGCTGTCTTGGCAGCATTGATTCCCACAATTGTGTTATCCCATTGTTTGAACTTATCCTCATCGTTGCTCTCAACATAAAGAGCACCAACGATACGTGCAAGGATGGCAATCTCCTCTTTTTCTGTAAAGTTCTGCTGAGTTAGAAGCTCTGCAGCCTCCCAAGCTTTGTTGACACCCTCTGGGCTAAGGTCCGCACGCATGATAATTACCTCTACGCCGCTCAAAACTACCTCTGGTTTTTCAATAATTTCAGTTGAAGCAACGTGCAGGTAATGTTCAGCCTTGTTAGTGTTGATAGCAGTTGCGCCCAAGCAGTATCCCGCAATGATCGGGTCTACACCTGTGGTGTCGAATACATTCTCAAAAACAGTACGGCCATGTAGAGTCAAAAATAAAACCACCATGATGTACCAGTTTGTCAATGGATCCGGCTGTTCCGGTGTCGGGGCACCACTGCTGTAAAGAATCTGGGCAATGATTTCTGCCCACACTGGGGTCTCGCTATACACCTTGCTGACCCTGCCCAGAATATTAGGAACAGTTTTACCGAGTTCACCAAACAATAAAATAAGTGGGGACGATTGAGATTTTTTGCGAGGAACCTGAATAGTCGGATACTCTTTTAGTGCCGCAGCTTCGAGCGCAAACTCTACGACGCCGGGATGCGTGGGCGCATTGCAGAGTACTTTGGATTTGAGGTCGATATACTGGGTGTGGTTGGGCAGTTCGAGCACCTTGGATGCAATAAAGTCTGCACTCTTGGGGGTGATCAAGATATCGACTAGCTCAAGGCAGGAGCAAGTAATTGACGGAGAAGTTGTGGTAAACAAAGAAAGGGTTTGGGCAGTGAGTTTCTCGATAGTCTCGGGCGAGACGGTGATACCAGCTTTGAAAAGAGTGATGAGCGAGTTCAGTGTAATTGCGCGTTGCTCAGGGTCTGATTCAAGAACCTTGGTTGCCAGTTGAACAAACTCATCTAAAGCTGCGTTTTGGTCTATATGACTAGCCAGAATGTTCGCGGCTGTTTCGAGAGCAGCACCACGGATGGCTGCACTGACACCATTGGTGATAATCTTTGCGATATCAGGCATGATTTCAAGAGAGTTGAGAAGTTGGGCTCCTTCTAGAGCCAATGACTGGGTCTTGAATAAAGACTGCTCGAGACCAATTTTGAGAATTTGCAATACCTTGGCTGTGTCAATAGTAGCACAGTGTAAGATCACACTCTTGATAACCTCAAGGCACTGCGATATTTGTTGCGATTTGTAGGTCAGTGCCCGATTGAGGCACAAGGAAACAATATCATCGGGTTGGGGCAGATCATAGTTTGCACATAGGTTTGCAAGCAGTGGCAGGTATGCGGCAGTTGCAGAGTCAGATTTGGCTTGCTCAATAATTCTGTCAACATAATCTACCAAAGCACCTTCATTCATCCGCATACTGGCATCACTGTTGCGGCGTCTCGAGTTGCTGTTTGCGCTAGTGCTGGTTTTTTGAGGACTCGCAACAATAGCAAGACATTCAAGGGTCTCTTTTTTCACGGGGTCATTGCTTTCATGTTTGAGAACTGTCATAAGCTGAGGCACAAATTCGAGTGCAGAGTCGCTGTCGCCAGCTTTGAGCATAGCTGTGACTACACGAACTCCGGAACGGCGAACCTTCCATGACTCTTCACTATCATCATCGAAATCCTCTTCGACCTCAGAATCTACAAAGTCGGAGTCCTCATCCATATCATCTTCGGCATCAACATCACCCAAGTTGGGGTTATAGCTGATACAGTTGGCGATAACTGGGCTTATCGCACGGTTGTCAGTGAATTCTCCCAATACAAGTGCTCTCACAAGGTTCAGTGCAGCCTCAACAACATCAACAGTCTCTTCGTCTATCTTTGTTGCGTACTCAAGAACACGATCGCAAAGGTTCACGTTGGTAAACCGTTTGGGGGAAGATACCACCAAGTTGGCCAGCATATTTAATGCGCAGACTCTGAAGCGGTTCGGGCGGTCTTTGATATCGGATGTAAATCTGATGATCTCACCGAATAGTGTATCGTTTGCAAAGGGGGCCAGCTCGTACACGATATCAAAAGCACGCTTGCTGATAAGACCTGATGGATTTGCGGTAAATACTCTCGCCGAGGTGAGCGCGCTCATAATATCTGTTTCTGTAAAGTCAGAGCCGTATCCTCGGACAAGCTCTAAAAAGACGTCTGTGCCTTCGATTGAAGGATCATCGTTACTGCAGATAACAGGAAGCACCATATTGATAATAATCGCTGCATTTTCGGTGTTATTAGTGACATTTGTGAGCACAGCCCGCAACGCTAAGTCTCTGACGACAGAATCAGACTCTAGCAGTTGTTGGAGCACTTGTCGAAGTCCACCTTCGTATACAACAACTAAAGCGCCCAAGGCTTTAACAGCCTGATTTTGTACTTCTGTATTTTGATCCTTGAGGGCGTTGAGGACCTCATTGCTAACACGTGAAAGGACCCGCTGGGTAGCGAGCAGGCGAGTGGCTCTATCCTCATATAATACGTTGTAGAGATCATTTAATGCCATGAATCGTAAATCTGCATCGTACGATTCAAGGTCGCTTAGACTTTTCAGGATCTGTCGAAGCGTGTTATCCATCTCGGGATTGTGAGGTAATGTGGAGAGATTCACAAAATGATGATGGGTGCTTCTTTGGTTGCACACTGGTTGCACTGATGCCTCTGGCAATATTTAGTATTAAGAATTGAGCTAAATTTTGAGTTGGGGTGTCAAGCAGGATGGTCTCATAGGCTGTAAAATTAGCTAGGAATATGTAGAATGCGGAATATTCTGATTGCGTAGTTCAAGCTACTGGAACAGGTTTCAAGTCATATCTCGATGGTTCTGTGGAGAATCTGTAAACTAGGCTCCTGCTAAATTAAGCACCTCACCTTGGAAGTTATAACTCATAGCTTTTCTATCCCGGCGATTGTCGGTACTTACAGCAGAGTGTACATTGGCTAAAAGTTATATGCGATAAATTATCTAGACGCGGCGACCAAAAACTCTAAAGCGTTTCATACCTCCGTCAGGGATCATGATGATTTTAACATGAGTGACAGGCTCTGAATTGACACTGAGGCCAGAAGACTTGTCGAAGCGGTGCTCCTTATCGGCGCTGGTTTTAGTGGGAGCAACAACTGTCTGCCAGTTGCTAGCGTTGGCGATATTTTCGGCACTAGCATTGTCGCCAGTGAGAGCAATTGCCTCGACCTTGATTTGCTGAGGAAAGTTACCCAAGAAAAAGGCGGTATCAACAACAATGCTATCAATAATAGCAGGAGCACCAAGCTTGATAATTGCCCAGTCAGTATGACCAGGGGCACGAGAACGAGCAGTCTCCCAGCCATCGCTCATATCGGTTCCTTTGCCAGGAAGCAAGAGGTTATCAGCTGAGCTGAAATGTTCATCAGAGCAGGCAATGCATGTACCACCGTTGGAGATGCTTGCCATGTCTACAATCTCGTTTTTATCTTCAGGGAAGACGGGAACAGGTTGGCCGTACATTCTGAAACGAGCGATACCACCGTCAGGGTACATGTGCAAACGAACATGAGAGTAGGCTTTTTCGGTAAGCTTCTCACGAAGGAAAAAGTGTTGGCGAGAGGGCCCGCACTCAAACTTGGGAATAACCTCTTCCCACTGTGCATTGACAATGTCAGTGTTTGCCGGGAGGTACGCACCCTCTACAGAGATTGCAGGAGCGTGGTTACCATTGAAGAAAGTTGTGTCCACCTCGCAACCAATTAGATTGGCACTGTCAACACCGAGCTTGATAATGACCCAATCGCTCTCTTCGGTGTTGTGACGACGAGTCTCCCAGCCATCGTACCAGCGACCAGTAGGAACGAAGCGGACCTCGACGATGGGAGGGTTCGGTTTGATTAAGTTCTCGGCAGCGGCAAACCATTCGTCGCTAAAAGACTCGATTTTAGCACCAAGACGTTCGCTAGAGACGTTAACATACTGCTTTATTTGTTTATTGAAATCTTCTTGGGAAACTTGCTTGGCCATGATTGAAATTGAATATGCAAAGGAAGGGGCGTCGCGCGACTATATATGGGGTAGGGTATTATATATACATATATGCGTATACCCCCGTATGCTTGTGCATGAATAATGTTCGGAATTCTCCGAGTTGCGGAGGCGCGCGGGGTAATTATTCAAAGGCGTAATTAATTTCCAAGACACACGAGTAAGGCAGTTATTTCGAGATTGATATAATTGGGATGCTATCGCTTTGCTTCAATTGGCAGATATGCAATCCTTGCATTTTCGGTCATAGGTGCAGAGACCTGTCATGCCCCAAAAGCCATATGACGTAGGGAGATAGTGGGCAGGGGTCTTAAGACACTCGGGGGGTCTTTAGGAAACCTGGAGCTTTTTTTCACAGTAAAATGAGTGAACATATTCCTGCATGGAAAAGGTTAGGACTCAAACAAAAGTCTAATGCTTCTACTTATGACCCCCTAAAAGAGAATATCAAGAGAACAGCAGATCAAGCCGATGCTAGTGGCCCCAAGAAACCTCCCAAGCGAGTCAAACTACCAAAGGCAGAGAGAGCGCCCCCTCCAGAGCCAGATCAGCTAGCTTATCTGCGTAAATTTCATGAAGATAAGGACAATTGGAAGTTTAGCAAACAAAAACAAAACTGGCTGCTCAAAAATTTATTCACTATTGACGCTAAATACGAAGAAGCTCTACAGAAATATTTTGGAGATATAAAGGGAGCCTCGCGAGACCGTCTAATTGACCAAGCTAAGGATTGTATCAAAGAATGGAACGATTTTATGAGCAAACCCCTTGAGCCTGAGGCTGAAAAGGAGGGCGAAGACTCTGCAAAGAAAGAAGAAGAATCCAAGCAGGGCGAACCCGAGGATAAGGAGGAAGCACATGAAAGCAAGGACTCGCAAGGCAAAGACAAGAAGCAAAAGCCTAAGCCCAAGCCCAAGGCTGCTGCAGAACCTAAACCCCCCACTGAACTGGCAGCTCGCCGTGCGCAGTGGTTTGTAGAGCATCTTACCGGCTCGAAACCCGAGCTTGTACTACTCGAGTAGTGTATTTATCTAGAATTTAGCATAAAATAGTCATTTCTACATTTCCACGTAGGATTTTATTTACTCAATAGCCGTCTAGTGGTGCTTGCCGGCGTTGGGGTTACGAGGGTCGTTCTTGAACTCGTCAGTGGCCATAAGAGAGTTGGCAACCTTACCGAAAAGGTAGAAAGTGATACCAGCGCCAATAAACATGGGAGCGTAGGGGCGCAAGATAGGAGTGGGATAGGTCTTCATGGTGGTAAGCGAATGAGCGTCGAGCACTGGGATATTGAGAGTGTCGGTCACGTGAATCATAACACCCGCATAATACCCCCTTACCTTCTCAACGCCACCATCCATCTTACCGAATAAAAAATCTATTAATTTCCGTTTTGTGGCGTAGTGTCGCCTTGGGTCTGCAATATCACATGACTCAATGATTTACTAATTAGTATTTTCTTGAACAAGACTCGCTCAAAACTAACCGGCTATTGTAATAAAGGCCTGATAGAGGAATGAAGATTTTGCTTGTTGTTGATCGCAGTCTTGTAACGGATGAGACCAAGATTTTGAATTTGAAGTCACAATATGATGGAGACATCCATCAGCAGCTCATTGAACGTTTGGAGGAGAATGCGGTGACTCTTCCAAACGAGTACTTTGATTTAGTCGTACTAACGGGACCTGTCGGTAAAGCAGGCGATGCTATATACAATTGCCTTGTTCCCGATGGCAAAGTTGAAGGTTACGACGATCCTTCGCTAGTAATTTCTGGCCTTGTGAAGACTCCCGAAGGATGGAAGAAACTCAAGCCCGAGGCTGCTGTCACGGTTCTTCAGCGCAAGTCAACCAACAAAAAGAACCTTTTCAAGCGGTTGCCTGATGTTTCTTCGTTGGATGTGGGCTCGGAACTGATTGATGAGGATGATCTAGTGGCGGATGCAGCACCGGCCATCAAGTTCCCCGCCAAGTGTGATCCCGGCCCCGGCCGCAAGCGTCGCAAGGCTTGCAAAGACTGCACATGTGGTCTTAAAGAGATTGAAGAGCAAGAAGTGGCCAAGCAAGAGACCAAGCGAGTTCTATTCTCGAGCTCCGATATGGCCGAGATTGACTTTACTGTACCGGGCAAAGCAGTTGGTGGGTGTGGAAGTTGCGCACTTGGCGATGCTTTCCGTTGTGATGGATGCCCTTATCTTGGATTACCACCCTTCAAGCCCGGCGAGGTTGTCAGTGTTGAACAATTTGGCGACGACTTTTGAACACCAGTTTTCGCGAACTAAAAGGCCCGTGAGAGCCACATGATCTGTATCCGTTTTTTTATTCCATGTAAGAAAATATATGTAGTCTATTTATTTGTTATTTTACACTCCTGTATATTGCCAAGGGTAACCCGCTCTTTCTGCTCCCAGTCGGTGGTGTGTGCTCGTAATCTCGTCCTTTACCAAATAAATGTGGAGATTGCGGCGGTGTCTGTCGTACTACAAAGTATTCCCTAAAACTTTAGCAGCAGGTCCTCCTCCAAAGGGTCCATTTAAGGTAGATCCTCAAGCTTTGCGCAAGGAGTACATTGAGCTCCAGCAACAGGTGCACCCCGACATTGCCAAACAAACAGGACCACTTGATGCGGCCACGCTGAGCACGGCCTACAAAGCTGTCCTTGATCCCCTACAAAGGGCAAAGCATATCCTCAGTCTTCGTGGAATTGATAGTTTGGGGGAAGATACGAGCTTGCAGGACGAGGATATGCTCGTTACCATCATGATGATCCGTGAAGAAGTTGCCGAGTGTGAGGATCCAGAACAGCGGAAACAGCTCAATCTACAAAATGAGCAACGTATCACAAATACTTTAGACAAGCTAGATGCTGCATTCCGTGCAGATGACTTGGACGCAGCCAAGAAGCTCACAGTAGAGCTGAGCTACTGGACTAAGCTACGCAATGAGTTGCAAGACTAGAGCATTTATATATATATAGTATGGTTTCAGAAGAATGCGAGTTTGCTTTACTTGCTGTTTTTTTATCTTTAACTTAGTTTTCCAATTAGCATGGTCACATTAATTACGGTTTTGATTGAGTGGGAGTATATGAGGCTCAATCGCCATCTTCTTCTTCCTCTTCGACCTCTTCAACTTCGTCACCTTCTTCTGAAGGGAATTCCCTGAGCCACTTCATTCTAGGGCCAGCTCTACTTTGCTCGTTAATTTTGAAGCCAAAGACCTTGAGCTCAAATATCCTTTGACGTCTGGGGATACATTCTGCCTCGATCTCGGGGAACATATCAAGGAACATTGCTGGGAAAGAAGAGCCGAAGAAAGCTCCATCAATATTGAGGAACCGTGAGTTCGAAGGGAGGTAGATATCTCTGCAGCAGGGGCAGTATAGTCTGACGGTTTCGAAGCCCGGGATGTCGTGGCGGCCAATGGGCAAGACACCTGTGGAATCGCAGTGATATCTAGGGCAAACTCCAAAGTCGTGGCACTCGTATTTGTATCCCATGGCCTGAATGCCGGCACGGGTGATGATGTATCTTGCGTGTACCAAACCATACAAAAGCTCACCGCTTTCCTGCACGCTGGGCATATCAGGCAGAGGAAGAGGCACTTCAGGCTCAATATTGAGCACAAGCTCGAGTGCCTCCTTGTATCTTGGGACCATACTGCTCAGGCCTGTGAGATTGAACTCATCCTCGATAAAGTCCTCTGATACCTCGCAAAAATACTGGTGGCCCACCATCTCACAGAACTGAGTGATCCAAGCATCTTCCAAAGAGCTCTCGGACATCAAACTCTCCTGTTCACTCTCCATGCTGCAATCCTGACCGGCGTTAAATCCTGCAAACATTAGTGAGCAACGTGGGCGTTGAGAACTTTTTCAGCGAGTCCATCAAATACAAATGAATTGAATAAATTAATAAATTTTGAAAATGTGTACACTCTTGGATTGACTGAAACAGAACTGAGCCCCAGATACTACCTTTCCTCAGCCCCCCCTGAATGTCTCGGGCATAGGTCTCATTTGGAGTGATAGTTTGAGGGCTATTTACGCAATAAGGGTGTTTTGCTAATTATAGTTTACTTTAGAGAGTGGTTGGTAATGTTTGATATGGCTAAACAGCACTTTCTTCTGGAAATTAGTTGACTATTCTGCATCAAGTGACTGAGACTGAAGTATGCCACTATGTGGCAAGCTGTTTACACACTGAACTGGGCTTTTCTGAACATGTGAGTCTCCAGAGTGCACTGGCATTAGCAATGTTTGCTATACCATGTCTAATATCTTGGTTGAGCTTGTCGTAAACCAAAGTTTCGCCATATATATTCACTACCGCTCAAGCGCATGAAAATTTACTACCTGTAAATGCTCCCCCTCACCATTTGTATCTCCTCTGTAAAACGGAAATCATATGTCTAGTAACCTCTTATATACAATCTTGGTGGGCTTGTATACGACGACTGAATAGACAACTCTGTGTGGTTTCCACGCCTCAAATTAATAAAACTATCGGAGATTGCCATCGAATTATGGAATTCTGCTGTTGTATTCGAACTCCCTACCGCTTTTACGGAATCTAACTTTAGTTGGCTATACAAATAAGTTAGTAGACATAAGGTCAATGACTCCGAAATTCAGAGCGAAAATAAACAGCATATCATCTTCTCCGTTCATAAAATGTCTGGTGTTATATTTTCAAACCTATGAGCGTGCTAGTGGCACGTCCCAGTGAACCTATGGCCATTGCAAGCCCTGTTAGAAATATAGAATATGACTGGTAATAGCAGTTGAGCCCTAGCTAGCAGTCTAAGTTGTCAAATTCCAGCATTATTTTGAGATACCACAGTATGATTCAAGTATCATACTTCTATAGTGTCGAAGCATGCGCATTTTACGGGGTGTCATGTGTGATTGGGTCACTTTCGTTATAAGTTAAAGCTAGATTACCGCCTAAGTAGCATATTATAGGGTCAAGTATGTCATCCAGCTATATGCACTCTCAATTTATTCCAAATTCATAGAACCCGTTGATGGAGTTTTGAAATATAAAGTTACTATATAGCTACATAGCACTGACTGAAATTTTATAGCTAGAGAGCTGTCTTAACTCAATTATTAGCCTAGAACAGTCTCAATAGCGTAGTAATTGGGATGGTAAACCCCAGAAGTGTTCGTGCAGGTGGTATGTTACGACCAAGTGCTTGTCTTTTTCTTTCAATTCGAAGGACTGCTGTATATGCTGTTGCTTCTGCGACAATTTTATTAAGCTCATCCTCTTCATGTCTCTCGAAAACCCCTTGAAAATCTTCTGTAGAGGTGAGGGGTACATCGAAATAGATGTCCATTGTACTTGTATATGTTGCACTCTGTTCAGGCACGAAAACAAGCTAATAATAGCCATGTTGTGCGTTTATGCATTGTTGTGATATTAAAATGCCTCTTGAATAGTTCCTGATATGTATGTACAAGAAGGACTGTTATGCCAGGTAACCGAAATATATTACCTCTCGATAAACTACCGTACAGCACTTCATGTTACTAGTATAGTTCGGAGTATTACCTGAAGAGCTCACCTAATTTATGATCGTTGTATTCAAACAGTGCGTGGCTTATCTTTGTTGGTTTGAATAGCCATCTATACCATTCAGTGTCCGGGAAGGCGCCTGTCAATCGACTAGAGAGCATACAATTTATACTGTTGAAGGTTGACTTCTAGTCTGCTACGGCCCTATGCACCCATGACCCGCGTGATGCACCAATTGATTAACTCCGCATTGACACAGGATCCTTTAGGTATCATCTACAGCTCCATTATAGGGACTTCGCACGTTAATATGTGCTGCTCCAGTAATAAAAATAGGAGTTTTCAAGTTGTGAGTGTCAAGACAAGCTCTCTTATCCATTCATATAGCACTAGCATTGTTTGTGTCTCATGACAATATTACCATTGCCAAAAAAAAACAAAAAAAATGATTCGACCCAGGATCGAACTGGGGACGTTCTGCGTGTTAAGCAGATGCCATAACCAACTAGACCATCGAACCCGCTTATTTTGGAATTTTTTTGAGAATATTTGTCGCAATGGCCAATTTTTGCAAAACCCTAAAAAGAGGCAAGCTTTTGGAGATATTTCCAAATTCTCAAAATAAAATTTCTGTTTATCAATCTCCCCACGATATACCGGTCAAGAAGTTTCTTTACTCTGAGGTTTCCTATATGTTGTCTAAAAAATAGATGTTTTTATCGAATATGTCAACACACAATGAGTTTCCTCATTCAACAAAACTCTTCCAAGAAAAAAATCATTTAAATAGCTTTCAGGCCAAACGAGCAAGTACTGAAACTGCAGTAAAATTTTCTTTAAATATTAATTAGGCTGGTGACCATATATCGATTTGTGTATCGTTAATGGGCGAACGGTGACCTCTCTAGAAACATTATCAACCGTAGTCTGGCGAAAAGTATCTTATAGTGATCACTTTGATAATTATTTACTGTACAATATTAACATACTATGAGATGTGCTTTTATTTACCATGCAAGTGCGTCGGAGGATGCATCAGCGCAGGATACTAGCTTTGGAAGAGGTCTATTGGGTAAAGTTTTCCCGCTGTCCCCAAGGGTTTTATCCTGCCTCGCCGTCTTTCGGACTTTCCATTTATTTGTGGATAGCGCTCCATCAAGCTCATCAACTGGGGGAAGCTTGAGCCATATCTGGCCATCTTCCTCTTTGGCCTCGAAAATAGCTATACTTTGAGTGTCGTCATTCTTGCAACTGCCAACACGTGCGGAACCTTCTGAATTCAGGACATAATTTCTTTTGTGGAGTGGGCAGGATACATAAGTTTGTCCATTCTCATCTGTGCCGAGAATTCCCTGGCTCAAGACAAACGCACGCTTGTGGCCACACATATTCTGGGAAGCATAATAACGACCTTTGATTTTGAAAATTG